>VZTX01027491.1:0-20787 GCA_013400915.1 Pardalotus punctatus
CCCGGCTCCCCCCGCCGGACTACATTGCCCATGAGGCACCGCTGCCGTCGCCGGAAGTGCGCTTGGCCTCGAGGGTTTGTGGGTGGCAAGGTCCTTCCTTTTCGTTTCTGGGCGCCATCAGGTGAGGGCTGGTCCGCGCGCGGCCTTTACCTCAATCCGCGCCCATCCCGGGACCCGGGCGCCCATCCGCCCGTCCCACCGCGTCCTCCGCCCGGCTCCGCGTGGGATGGGCTTGCTCCTGCGGCGCGGGGCCTCTGGGAGGCCGGTGGAGGAGGGCCCGCGGGCTGCGCCTCGGTGGGGCGGGGAGGGGAACGGGACAGCCAGGGTGGCCCTGGCGCGACAGAGCGGCTGCAGGTCGGTGACAAACTGCGTTCCCTGGTTTCCTTCGCGTTTGTGGTTTGTTCGTGGGGTTTTTTGTGCCATAATGCAGTGAAAAGGTGGGGTGGCTAGGAATGGGCATGGATCAGCTATAGCTGCGCAGGTTGAAACGAGGGGTATCCAGAATGACACACGAACTGTTTTTGGCGTGTTTTTAAATATAAATAAAGCGAGCTGCGTGTATCTTACGGCGAGTTGGATGGGGGGAGCTTGATGGAGTTTATGTATATGTGCTGATTGCTGCAGATGTGTGATACCTCAGAGGTTCTTAGGAAAACAAGTAAACGGGATGAAAAAATAAAGTAATATTTTATTTTTGAAATGCTTTCGACTTTTAAGACATATTCAACTCAGAAGAGGGACTTTGTAATAATCATTGTTTTCTTAAGGGCAAAATTTGACCTGTAGGAACTTTGTGTTGAGTCCTTGCTCAGCTGAAGTCAATACAAATTGACCCCAATGGTGCTTAGCAGAAAAAGTTTTTAACAATAACTTTAATCAAAAACACAAGGCATCTATGGAGCAAATCACAAATGTCAGCAGCAGTAGGACACTGAGCTATGACACTTCTTTTTTAGTGTGACATCATCAGTACGTCCCATTTTACTTAAGGCCCATTTTCAGGGGATGTGGAGAAAGGCCTTGTCTCTCTTGAGATGTGGGAGACCCCATGTGAGTAGGTCTGAGGAAGCAAAAGTCGCAATCCAGTTTATTTCTAAGCAACTGTTAAACTTTTACTTGCTAATAAAACTGTTAAGCTTTCACTTTAGTAAGGTTTTGCATCTAAGTGTTAACAATAAAGGCCACACTACTTGTAGTCCCATAGTTCTTTATAGATTGATATTTACTACTTGTTTCAGGTGTTAATTATTTGGTTTGGTAGTACCAGACAACCTATCTGAAAATTCCTCAGTTGAGGAGTTTAACACTTAAGAGCATATGAAAAGGAAGAAAATCACTGGGAACAGTGACTTCAGTGTGTCATGCTGGAGGCTGCCAGATGTGATCCATGTTCCCAGATATGTCAATGGTACAAGAAAGCTTGAGAGTTCCCTGTCTTTCAGTGCTGTTCCATGTGTGATTTTGTGCAGTGCCACCGTTGGAAGATGTTCAAACTGGGAATTGTGTTTGGTACACTGTTTTCACTGACCTCTCTCTCCAGCAGGTAGACAGACATGGGTGCCTACAAGTACATCCAGGAGCTATGGAGGAAGAAGCAGTCGGACGTGATGCGGTTCCTGCTGCGTGTACGCTGCTGGCAGTACCGGCAGCTGTCGGCCTTGCACCGGGCTCCGCGCCCCACACGACCGGACAAAGCTCGCAGGCTGGGATACAAGGCCAAGCAAGGTAATGGCACAGAGAGGTGAGATCAGTGTGCCTCATGATGAAGTTCCTTCAGTGACAGCAGAATAACAAAATCTGACACTGAAGTATCCCCCAATAAAGTAAAGTGTCCTCTGTGAAATGAACAGAATATCACAAATGTCCTCAGTCAGTAGCAGTACCCACAGCCTAAAAGCTTCACTTAATTTTGCATCTCTGCCTTTTGTGGCCATTCTGGCAGGTGAAGATCAAGTGGGCTTTGGCCTCAATTTTTGTTCTTGTGCAACGTTAGTGCTGCAGAGTTGTGCAGTGTTTTTAGTACCCTAGGGCTGTGGGGGTGTCCTTTCTCTGCCCAGGTTTTGTCATGGGCTACATGTGTCATGTTTTTTTTCAGAGTAAAGGAGCTGCAAGAGAGCTGGATAGAGACTTGCAGGAGAGCACATAGTAACAAGACAAGGGGGAATGGCTTCAAAGTGAAAGAGTAGGTTTAGATTAGATATTAGGAAGAAACTCTTTATTGTGAGGGTGGTGAGGTGCTGGAACAGTTTGCCCAGGGAAGTTGTGAATACCCCATCTCTGGGAGTGTCCAAAGCCAGGCTGGATGGAGCTCTGAGCAAGCTGCTCTGGTGGAAGATGTACCTGTGTACGGCAGGGGTGTTGGCACTGGGTGATCTTTAAGGTTCCTTCCAAACCAAGCCATGCTGTGTATGACAGCTGCATGCACTTGGGCAAGGTGATGGAGTTAGCACAATCTTTGGAAGACAGTTACTTGTCAGGAAAATAAACAGAATGTTTATTCACTAAGAAAATAAAAAGCTAAGAGTTGGCACTTCTGTCATTGTTCATCTAGCTTTCTTATTTTGCAGTGATCAGATTTTAGCAGGTTTGTGGATGGCTTGAGCTTCAGTGCTGTGTGACTGCTGCCATCTGAATTGTAGGGTTCAGGTAGTGGTTTTGGTGGTGTTATTTTATGATTATGTTACAACATAACTGTAGCTGATCTTAGTCTGTTTGGGACTGGATAGTGGAAAGGTGCCATAAGCTCTGGTTTGGAACCAAAAGATAGTTGCAACTGGATATCAGTTTCCTTAGTTGTAATGAAAATAACAAAAAAATCTTGTGCTATTCACCTCCAGTTGTAAATTTTGGTAAAAATTGGTATAATGACTTCATGTTGCAGCATTTAATGTAAATTTTTGGGCATTGGAAATGCAATACAGGGATATAAATTGCTACTAGAAGTGTTTTAGTTCCTAAGTCACTGTTTGTTTTAGGTTACGTTATCTACCGTGTCCGTGTTCGCCGCGGTGGTCGTAAACGCCCGGTCCCGAAAGGTGCAACCTATGGTAAACCTGTGCATCATGGTGTTAACCAGCTCAAGTTTGCCCGGAGTCTTCAGTCTGTAGCAGAGGTGAGTATTTTGGTTATTGCTTACAAATTATGGTTGGAAGGTTTTGGTCTGTAAAAGCTGAAAATACTCAGAGACAAAATAAGTAAAACCAAACCGGCTGCTTTGTTAATATGTTGGGTAAAAGACTTTGAATAATGGTGACAGGAAAACGCCAGAATGTCTTAAAAAGCCCTATTGAGACAATAAAAAAACTATTCAGACTTTAAAAATGGGGCCTGTGGGAACCACTTGGGTGGTTTAGTGAAGTTTGTAGTGTATACTTCCAAAGTATGCCACAATATTTGTTACGAAAAACACATAACTAGGCCAAGCCACAGTAGAATAAAGAGGTGGGCATGGGAAGTAAGTCGCATGTGCTAAGGTGTCTAACTTGTCAGTAAATCCCTGTGTTTCCTGCCACGTAGTGTGGATCACCAGCTGCAGGTGATGGTCCTTTCACAAAGTACACGTGAGTTCCTGTCTTAAAGCTGGTAGCACCTGTTTGAGTAGTAGTAGTGCTGCCCAGCATACTTAGCTGTATCACAGGAGCTGAAGGCGGTGTGCCAGAGACATTCTGCTTCTTTATGAAAAACTATGGTACCTCACAAGCACGCAGTTTGGTAGTTAACTTATTTTTAGGTGAGATATTGTTACTGAAATATTCAAATTGTAGACTTTGATTCGATGAGGTCTTGTAAGCTTCATTGCTGTCACAGTAGTAGTCTGGAAGAGATATAATTCTCAATCTTTATAGAAAAACCCTTCTTCAGTGGGTTAGAGTTAATACCAGTCTGTATTCTCAAAACAAGAGACATCGTGGAAGAAGGGAGAGTGTCATTCATTGCCTTTCCATCTTGAAGCAGAAGGCTTTCCTGTCATCAGGACTTTGAAAATATATCTGAATGACTTGAGCAAGTTAAATATGGTGGGACTTTTTTTTTCAGGGAAAAATATAAATGGGACATGCTTATTTAAAAGAAACATGGGTGATGAGTGTGAATTAAAAATGCAGTTCTGTTTTCGGAGCTCATGGCATTCTCTTCATACATACTATTCCGGGATATCTGATGGCTAATCACATGTTCACTTAGGACAACTATGGAAGAGGTTATTTTCCCTCAGTTTTAGCTTGAAATTTCTGAATCTGACACAGTCTTTCCTGAAGACTTATATTTTTCAGACTACAGAAATGCAAAACCTGAATAGAAGCTGGTTGAGGGTGATTGTGTTCTAATGTTTCATACAGGTGTTGCTCTCACACTATAATAAAACAAGGACTTGAAAAAATGTTATTCCAAGTGCTGTTTAGGGAAGCCTGTAGCAATAGGTTTGGATTGCATTGGGGAAGAAGATGAACAGGGTCCATTGGTTAATGTTTCCCGATGATGATGATAAAGTCCTACAATTAAACACGCAGTGTTTTAAACAAGGAGAATTCTTGACAGCAGAAGCAGATGGAGTTTCATAATTGCTATTTTCTGCTTTGTTTTGTTTTCTAAACTAAGGTTGTGTCTTTCCAACTACAAGTGAGGATAGGAATAGCAAACACTAATACACCAGCAGTGGTACAAAGATTTGTTACATCAGCTATTCCTTTACTCCTACCAGTACAGGCTTACTGTCTGCAGAAATGCCTTGCTCCCCTGTAGCTTTGGATGCACAAATTAATCAGTCTTTCATAACTTCCCACAAAAGATTTTTCTGTGACTCCAAGTGCAGCTCGTGCTCTTCATCTTCACGTTGAAGTTTTTTTTAACGTTATGTATTTACTGCCTGAGTGCTTCTGTTTACAGAGAGTTCTCTCTTTTGTCAACCAAGCGCCTTCCTGTTCATGTTCTTTAAAACATGTTTCATGCAAGAATCCAAACAGCTTTTTTTTTTCTTTTGTAACAGCATTCTTTTCAGCTATTACTTTTCTTGCACCTTTGCAATTGGAAGGGGATGAGTTCTTATAGGAAAAGCAGCTCTCTTGGGGAATTTAAATTTTATGTTTGAGTTAGTCATCTTCTTACATGAAGAGTGCCCTGCATCCATGGTTTTACAGCCTTCTGCATTTATTTTTTCCTCTAGGAACGTGCTGGCCGTCACTGTGGGGCTCTGAGAGTCTTGAACTCGTATTGGGTGGGTGAAGATTCCACTTACAAGTTTTTTGAAGTGATCCTGATTGATCCCTTCCATAAGACCATCAGGCGGAACCCTGATACCCAATGGATCACCAAGCCCGTCCACAAGCACAGAGAGATGCGTGGGCTGACGTCAGCCGGGCGCAAGAGTCGTGGGCTTGGCAAGGGTCACAAATTCCACCACACCATTGGTGGCTCTCGTCGTGCAGCCTGGAGAAGGCGCAACACCCTGCAGCTGCACCGCTACCGCTAATTCTTGTAAACGTGGTGATCTAATAAAGCTCATGCAGGTTATTAAATTTAACAGTGCTTCTGCTGCTTCTTGGGTTATGTGGACAAGTATGTAGAGTTCTCCAGGAGTTCAGATGTTTCCGTATTTTGACAGGCTTTTGAAAATGTAATTTGATACTTGTGAAGATTGAAGGCCTCAAGTATAGCGTTCTGTATGGGTTTCACTTTTGATAACATGGAAGGACATGTGCAGTGTGTATTGGAAGCCCAAGGGCTGGTCCATGTTCTTTTTTCTCTTGGTCTGTTTAGTCACTGTCTGTAGGTTGGGGTCTCTGTGTCCTGTGCTTAGACTGAAGGCCAGCTCTGATCTTGTGCAATGAGATGTAAACTGAAAGTGCTCATTTATTTTTATAGGTGATTAAATACTAATAGCAATTTTACTTTTCAAGTTCTGTTCTTTTGTACTTCTTCAGTGTTGCATTAGCTCTTGGGCCGCTCAGCTACAAACACTGCCTAAATCAACTAAGCACAGAATGGAAACATAAAGGTTGCTCTGTTCATTGAAGTGCACAGTATTAAAAATGCGGACTCATCACAAAGAATGATAAGGTTTTAGGCTGAGTAGTAAGCTACTGACTGTAGAGTAGGTATTATTTCGTATGTTAAGATTGAGGTGGGACAGTTTCTTAAACCTTCCTTTTGATACCTGAACAGAGAATGTCTATGTGTTAAAGAGCTTCATTCTGATTTACTCTGCATGGTTAGGTGGTAGAAATAACCACATTTGTATAACAGTTACAGATGAATGTATTTTAGGCTACTTCTTGTGAAATTACAGTGTGACCTTTCAGCATGAAGTAAGCTTGCACATAAAGGCTGAGGGATTAAATGCAGTTCCTGGTAAATTAGATGGATGGCTGTCATAGTTTCCACAGATTCTGTACTATATCCATTGGGTAGTGATAGGAAAAGAGGTTAATAGAAGGCCCAAGAAGTAGCTGTGTGTTCCTGGAACCTCAGCTTGGGATGTGGGATGTTGTTTCGTTTCCTGAGACTTAAAACATCAAGATTTTCCCTTCAACTGAGAAATTCATTTAATACTCCTCTGCAGTTTAAGTTCTTACAGGAGGGTGGTAGTCCGTAGAAGAGACATTTTGGCAGCGTGTTCTCAAAGGCAGAAAGAACAGCTCAAGGTGGCAATTCTTTATTGATGTGTTCTGTTTGGTTCAAACAAGAAAAATGCAAAATAATCTTCTGTTAAAGTGTTCAAGCTGTCTGCTCTAAAGAAGGAAGATGTTTTTTAGCCTCTCCTTTGAAGTATCACTAGTGTTCTTGGAAGCAGTTCCTGTGATGGTGTAGGACAGGAAGTGGAAGTTCCTCAAAGCAAGTTTGATGAGTGAGGTTTCTCGTGAGCATGGAGAGGGTTATTGCAGAGGGGGGGCTGATCTGTCTGGTTTGTAGATTTAAGGGCTTAAGGTAGTGCCAGTATGGCCACTGTGACCCCTCCTTTGGTGTTTCTTGTGCCTGAGCAACATGGTCTACAGAAAGGCATCCGTGCCCCTGGCAGTGGATTTGGAATTAGATGATCTTTAAGTTCCCTTCAGCCCAAATGTATTATTTCTTTTTTTTAAGGCAACAGCTTTCAAGACAGATGATACTGTACTAGGGGATGTTAAGCTGTTTGGGACCCTTGCCATTGATGGGGGCAGGTGGCAGCAGGTGATGGTGTAGTCAGCACTAATGCTGTGTTCCTGGCCAGCTTTCAAACCTTGCAGCATGTGGCAGGTGTCTTCAGTGAGACCTGCCTGGGCTTGGCACTTGTGGTCCTGTAACTCTTTGAACTTTAAAATATGGGGCAAAATACTGTCCCCTCCAAAGTTTATTGAAAACTGCTGATGACAGTGTACCTAAGCAGGCATGTTATCAGACCAGTGAAGGAATTTGAAACATATCATAGTGCCTTCAAAGGATGCTCTGGGTACATACAACTCACGCCAAGTCTTTGAGGAGTCAGATTGCCTTAGTGTCTTTCCACACTGGAAGTATCTTATGCTGTTAAACAGGGGTTTGGGTTTGAAGGGACATTGCTGTGCAGACTTTATGTGAAGCAGAATGAAAAATTACCTTTTTAATAAAATAAATATTTTTAAAAGGTAAAACATTGAAGAAAAGCTTTTTTGTTTGGGTTTGTTGGCTTGGTAAGTCAGGGTTAGAGAGAGGTTATGTGATCTCTGCCTTTCCTACTTGATCTTGAACCTGTTGTGCAAGTTTAAGAGATTGCAAGTAGTCTGTGTTCCTTCAGATTGTGGTAGAAACCAGTCATCTGAGACAGCCCTTGTGAGAGGCTGTAACTTGAGTTCAACCCTCCCCAGACACCAAGGGTCTGCCTGAAACAGGGACACTAAGCTGTAGCTGAAGGAGGGCAGGGGGAGGGAAGAGGAAGCTTCAGGAATTTCACTGGGCAAATCTATTAAGACGTAGAGGAATCCAGTAATCTGTTTCCAAGCCATCTACTTGGCCCTACTTGCAGGGCTGATCATTTCTCAGTCTGAGCAGGCATGTTTTGGATGTAATTAAATGAGCTGTCTGGTTTCTAGGCAAGACAAAATGAATACCACAGTTAAACTGCAGAGAAATAGGGCTGTACAGTACCAGGCTGGTTCAGCCTGGTTTTAGGTGCTGTTGAAAATAGTTGACTAAGCTTTTATTTGTCTGGATTTCACTTTTGTGTCAGCTGCCTAGATTAGCTGATCACTCAGCTTTTGGTACAAGGTGAGGGCCTGGCAAGGGCACTGTTTCTGTCCTGAAGGGTGGGATGTGTAAAAACAGTGTGATTTAGGGTGTTCTTTAAATAAGTAGTAAACTCCCTTCCACATAGCTAATAGAAGTGCTCATTACTTGGCAACACTAGCTAGGTTGAAAAGTAGGGATTCACTAATCAGCAATGAGTGTAATTGTTTCCAAAGCATTGGGAATCTCTGCAAGGCAGCTGTGTGCTGCTGGGAGAGGGACGCTGGCATGATGCCTGCAAAAGACACAGATGCTGGTGGAGGAGGCATTTGGCTCCTTCCTTGCAGTAGGTCATGGAATTTCACTGGTGATTTTTGTGGGGGCCTTAGAATGAAGTAATTCGTGATGGAGGAGAGTTACAGCTCAACTTTCTCACTTATCTCTGTCCTTGTAATGCAGCAGTGGTTCACTAGCCTTGACCCAGTAGAGAAAAGTGACTGCCTGTGAAGAGTTCTGTACAGCTAATGAATTAAAAAGCTAGGCTCTAAAAATAGAGCCTGATTCCTACTCTATTATCTACTCACTCTCCAAGCTGGGAAAAAACACTGTATTTTCGTACATCTCTTTTCCAGCAGACAAAAGTCTAGTTCGGAGAGTATCAAGCCAAAATACTCAGAGTGATGGAAACACTGCTGCAGCCACAAAAAAAACCCAATTTGGATTTGAATTGGATGCTCTTTTTTGGGACTTTGAGCAAGCACCAACTTTTTGATCCAATCCTTTTAAAGTAATTGTTTGAAATGTAAAGCTGTATGAAAGGATGGAGAGACCCTGTAGGTCGTTCTCTTTATGTGTCAATGTTCTGAATCAGCTTCAATTTAATAATTACACACAGAGTGTTTAGGTTGCACATTCTCGCTCCCTGCAGTTCGGAAGTGTCTGAGCTAAACTGCTTGCACAACCTTTAATTTATTGGCTATCCTGCTCTTACCTGATGGGCCAGAAGAGGCCTCTGGCAAAGCCAGGACTTGAACCCAGTTCTTCTGGGCCCCTTGTTACTAGCTGAAATTTAAGACAGCATGCTTTTCTTTGGGATCAAATGATGTTCAATGATATAATTAAAGGCTCTTACTGTAATGAAGATGGCATTCAGTCTCATTAAATACTGTCATCTCTCCATCATTCAGGGAAATGGAGGGCAGGGGTATCCTGGAGATCAGGGAGTTCAGCGGGACCAGATGGGTGATTTAATTAAGCCTGGCTCTGTTAAGACCAATGCTGGCTGACACTGCTCTCTCAGATGGCAGGCACCCCTCTTCCAAGCCTTCTCAGGTCTGCATTTCTGGTGCCAGGCTTTGGGAAAACCCTCACTAGTTAATATGTTGGACCTTGGCTGACTCCATAGGTGTTTTGCAGTCTGTATCTTCTTGCACAAGAGTAGTGTAGGAATGCCTCTGGACCCAAGCTGGCTGTCCATGTGCAAGTTGAGGAGTTACCTTGGAAACACAGGAATGGAGAGTAACATTGAAAGGAAAAAGATAAATAAAGGAGGAGAACAAAGAAGAAGACAAGTAAGCTGGCTTTCAGTGGGGCTTGTTAGTACCTTGGTGCTCCCCAGTGACAGCAACACCTGGTAGAGGAGGCTACAGCTAGCTGGGGTCCTACAGGGCTCATCAGCCAGGTCTGTGTGGGGCAGTCCCCATGGTATAAACCAGGCTGAACAAGCCCACAGCTCCTCAGAACAGAACAGCTCCCCATGCTTGTGTCTCTGGTATCAATCTGCTTCCCAGACAGACTGGGCAGCAGCTGCATTTCACCAAACCCAGAGCAGGAGGATGGTTCTCATTTGGTGCTGTGAAATAAATGTACTGTGTCCAGTGCTCAAGCCCTCCGTGTCCCAGGCCATGTCACCAGGCTGTGTGTCAATAGAGCAGCAGGCAGAAAACAAGACCCTGTTAACTCTGCATTGTGTTCACACCTGTAATGAAAATGAATCGTCATCCCCTGAGAGCTCATCCACCAAGCAGAGGAAGTAGCTCATTAGTCCAGTGTTCACTCGTTCATTTATTCATAGTTTTCTTCCAGCATTGTTTTTCTGTGACTAACAAGCAATTATTTGAACCCTTTCCTTGTATGAGAATTTCGGCCCTTCAACTCATCTGCTGTTACAATCCACCTGCCTCTCTCATGGGTTTCATGATTAGTCAGATAAGTTTAGATAGCAAGTTACGCAACCTTTATAAATTATGTGTTTTGAGCTTTGTGTTTTCAGTACTTTCAGAGCCAAATATAAAAATAATGTTTTATAAGTTGTTTTGTTTGCAGCTATTTGGAAAGCAGTTTTTCCAAGGCACAGTTAAACAAAGTCATGGTGAACTTTTTAAGCAAAACAGAAAGTTTTGTATTATTTTTAGTTTGTAAGTTACTGCTACAGGTGTTCGTGGAGAACATCTTCTTAAGATCGTTTTTACAGAAAAAGACACAAAGTAAGATTCAGCTACACAGGAAAAGTCAGTGTGCAAGTAAAAGGAACCTTCTTGATTTTTTAATAGATTTATAGAAAATGCTTGATTCAATTGGTTCTGTTGAATTTGTAGAGTCCCCAGTCTTAACCTAAGTAGTTTTATTTCTGATAGATGCCTGGTAGTCCATTCTTAAGGGGCTAAAAACCCATATGAGCTGATAGTAAGAGTTAGCACCAATGATTTGTGCTGGGAAGATGATTGCTGTCCCAAACAGCAATTTTAAGGCAATAATTATTCCATATCAATGGGAAACACAGTATAAGTTGATTAGTATAAGTTACACTGAAAACCCAATTCTTAGATTTATGATTTATGTTGCGAGGAAGGAAAAATAAAAGGAAAATACCGTGAACAACTGAATCACTGTTCTGACTCCTGAGGCTAAATGAAAGTCTCCAGTATAGTTATTATTTTCATTGGCTAGTTTAATAAAAAATACGAGAATCATAAAACTATGTAAAGCAAATGGCATACATGAGTTCTCTTTTCTCCAGTGATGGCCCCATCTGTTTAGAACTGAAAACTTCAAAATGCCTCTCTAGCAAATAATCTCACCTTCTAGTAGGTGCTATTCTGACAACATTCTGAAATTTTAACTTATTTTAAGAAAAAATAGTTTTAAAATAAGGAAAGTTAAGTTTTGAGCATGAATAATTATTTTAACCAAATTATGACGATGTGGAAATGAGCAACAGATATGAAACTTGATGACTTTTGCAGATTCTGCTAATTATCCAAAAATCATATTAATTGCATTACAGTTTGAATATTGAATTGTATGGTACTTTTGTAATAGCAGTAAGGGCTGAAGCAGTTTGGTCCTATGCAGGGAGTGAGACAGAACCAGGGAAGCAACTACCTCCCATCTTTCCCCACTTTGGCCCACCCTGAAGTGGGAACCCTGGACCAGCTCTTTCAGCACCCACCAGCCAAGCAAGCTGACCCATCTCGTTTCTCCTGGCTTTATTTACAGCCCTGTGCAACAGGCTACTGCTTGCTGCTGACTTGGTTCTTTTTGTTGCTGTTGTTCAGTTGGAGTGAGATTGCCAAAGTCGTAGTTGTTTGGTTTGTAAAAGATGAGCTGCTCAGCTTCATGTGCCAACGCTGTTGTCACAAGAGCTGATTCCGACTGTCTGTCAGGCACAGCAGGGAGGAGCAGAGGTGAGAGAGCAGTGGGTCTGAGCTGGCCAGCTCTGAGGTGAGAGACTTCCTAATTCAAAGATAGACACAATGTAATGTGTCCTGCTGGGATCTGTGACCCGGCACTGGATTAAAACTTGGCATTGCCTCAAAGGGAAGTAAAACAAAAAACCAATGTGAATGGCCATGCAGGGCCAGCCCAGAGGTCTAATGGGCACTGTGCCTGCTTTTGACAGGGACCAGCAATGGGCATTTGGAGAAAGGCTGGTGAGCACAGAGTAAGTCCAGCCCCGCATGTAGCATCTCCAGTTCTCTGAAGAGCAGGGTAAGGATTTCCTCACACTGTGGTTGCCCTCGTGCCAGCAGCCACCCAGGACAGCTGCAAGCTGTGACATCCAGCACTGGCTGGGAACTCCCACAGGGCTTCTGGCTCAGCAGGTGCACTGGCTGGATCCGTATGCAGGATGGCATCTGAAGATAGATAAAGAGAAAATTATTGCCTTGACTCATAAGTGCCTCCTGTAATTTGAAATGGGAAGTGGAAACACAACCTGTTTTGATGGTCTGCTCCTGGAAGCTCACTGAACCAGAGACTTTCCAGATGACTCAGAGCAAGACGGTTGTTTGCTGAGAACTGCTGTATCAAGGATATGGCAGGATTATATAACAAGCAGTTGTCCTTCACCCCTGATAATGTGTCTTCTCTGCAAGACTGATGCTTAAAATTGACCAATGTAGAGGAACAGCAATAAAACAAAATGGCAAGTGTCTGGAGGCTTCTTCAGGATGCAGCTGAGCTCCTGTCTGGAACAGATTTATTATTTGTTTCTAGACTTTGCACTGCAGTTGTTCAGGAAAAGATGATAAAATTTCACTGCTAGCCTCACAACGCCACCCATTCCTTTGCAGTGGTCCTATTTAAGTTGTGTTTGGCATGGTGTACCTCACTCACTTTAGCAGAAGCACTAAAACTAATGGTGGAAAATTTACCTGTTTCTTTGCCAAGGTTCAGAAGGTGAACTTTTTGGGAACTGGAGCAAGGCTGACTTATTGTATGTGCTTGTATTTTGCTATGTCTCTTTAAGTGCCCCTCCTGGAAAAGATTGCACTGGATTGAGCTTTGGTGAAAATTGTCAGTGTTTGTAGGTGAAGGTTACGAAGATCCTTTCTAGGATGCATTCTCCCAATTCAGGGGAAAAAAACAACACACACCCCCACACAAGAGAAGTCCACAAAACAAACAAACAAAATCCAAAACCAAACAAAAACGAAACAAAAACCCAACAACAACAACCCCAAAAAACAAACAAACAAAAAAACCCCAGAAAGCCAGAAGCAGCAGGAATGGTCCTTTTTGTTAATGCCCAATATCAGCTTTTGAAGAAGATAATTGATTGTGTCAGGGAATTCCAAGAGTATTTTCAGTCCTTGGAACTGTGTTCTAAACTAATTAACTCTACTCCAGCCAAAATCAGCACAAAACCGAAGCTGAATTGCATTTATTTGCTGATGTTCACACAACAAGAGATGAAGTGACCATGATGATTTTATTAAAACTGCAAGTGGCTCACCAGGATGTTTTGTTAGTTTGCCTGTGATCACTAGAAGGAATGAGAGAATTGGCTTCCTTCCTTCTAATTTGTAATGGTTTAGAGCAGAAAGTTCTTGTTCTGACTTAATGTAGAGAGCCAGTTCAGCTGTATGTAAAGCTGGTAGCTGAATTTGTCTAAATGCACGTCTGTCTTGATTCACAAGGCTGATAATATCCAGCCCTATTTCCATCCCATGAAATACAAATGGTCCCTTAGTAGGAATATTGTGTCAGGAGTAATCTGGGCAAGCCACTGAGGCATAACGCATAACCCAAGATTCAGGACAGCCAGAGAGGTCAACATTTCCACTGCTTGTACAAGTGGCAAAACTGCAAGTGCAGATTCGTTTGAATACACAGCAATGTTTGTACCCAGAGATATGCCACCAACATATTTCTAAGGCCCTGCAAATATAATTTGGATCGCATGGTGGTGTTTTGGGATTACACCCTTCTGCTTTCAATAGAGTTATTCCAGATTTATCTGGAATCTGAATTATTTTAAGAAGCGTTGTGTACTTGCAAAATAGTTTGAATACCTCAGGTTAGTTTCTAGTAAGCTTTCACTCTTGCTACCAATGCCTTGCAAAGGGTTTTATGAGAGAAACTCCATTTGTTTTAACAGTTAAGTTTTTATAGCTGGAAGCAATTTTCTTTAGTGTAACATTTCAGGAGCCCTTTATGGCTAGCGATATTTCATTGAATGCCTGAAGATTGAGACCTACTGCATGACTTTATCATGTATAAAGCTTATTATCTGACATAATTTGGTGCATAGCAGGCTTATTTATTTAAAAGGTCACACAATCATATTTCACCCCTGGTAATGGCATTTTTATCCATTTAATAGGTTTATCCTAAAGCATATTTATTCCTAATGCATTTTATTCAGAAGCCAGTTAATAACTTTAACTCTTTAGGCTCTTAGCAGAATACAGAAGCTGGCTTTTCAGAACAAGAATTTGACCAGTTGGGCCTAATCCAGCAGCACACAAGGTCCAATACAGTGTCCCATGCATCATCTCTAGATGCTACTCAGCACCTTGAAGCTGTAAGTCATCTTTTGGTCTCCAAGTTAGCCAGAGACAACAATTAGGGGAAAGAACACTGTGCTGGATAGGGTCTGAAGCTGTCTTGGCCCCTGAGCTGCCAGCTATCCTTTGGGTAGTTACAGGTAATAAGTCTCAGAGCCAAAATGTGTTTTGGTTTATTTCCCAGAGAATTTGTTCAGATTTTACTATAGTTGCCTTTGTTTTACCTGGATGTAGAAGGCAGTTCTCACTCTCTGGGCCAATGCGCAGGGACCAATGGCACCTGTAATGAAAGCTGTTCATTTTGTACAAGCTTGTGCTATTTAAGGTCCAGATGCAAGAGGTGTTTTCCTCTGTTTGTGACTGAGCTGAGTTTTCTCTGGAATTTTCCTTGTAAAACACACCAGTACTCACAGTAAGCTTGTGCTGTGACAGAGGGGAGAAGCAAGGGTGATACACAAAACCTTGCAAGAGCTGGGGCTGTCATTTCTGTCTGTGTGTCCCCTTCATAAAACCCGCAGAATTTTCCCAAAACAAGGAGAAGGCATCATTTTCACCTCTGCTCTGCCCAGGATGAGCTTTGTGTTTGTGTTACACTGCATCTCTCTGAGAATGAACGTAGCTTACAAAGAGAAAAAGCAAACTGGGTTTGTGTTTTGGTGGCCTGGAGGGTTCAGAAGGGGAATGGTGGAGTTGAGCTATGAGACTTCTGAAGCAATGGTTTTGATCTGGTGACAGCAGTGACACCACACTAGGGATGTCCTGGCCAGCACCATGTCACGCAGTGCCAACGTGATTGCTGGCAGCCTGCAGCTTAGCTAACTTCCTAGAGAGCATCAGTGCTTTGAAATAAGGTGCTCTTCAGGACACTATGATATAAAGAGTTTGAAAAAGGCAGAGGAAGATACAAAAATCCGGAGTTAGAAGGATATTTATTGTGAAAGACACCAGAGTGGGAAATGCAGTTGTCCCTGGAGAGTCTTGGGTGGTGGGGAGGAGGGACTGGCAGCTGTCAGAGCATAAGGCAGCAGTTGTATGCTGGCTGTGCCTTCAATACAACACTGCTGCTGCCTTCTCCAAGACAGCACAATGTGTCAGAAATCACCTGTAGCTAAGTTGTGTGAATCTTGGTTTTTCAGTGAAGGTAAAGGGTAGCTCCTTGTACATCCTTTGCACTATCCATTCTGTGGATATCTAAAAATCACATTTGGCCCAATCAAGCAGTATAAATTCTCATCTTTGCCTCATTAGCTGATGATTTTATTTCCGGATAAATAGATGATATGCTGACAGATTAAGGAATTTATAGCACAAAAAGGAAAAGGTTGGCAGTGATATTACTGCCATATAAGATAGGCTTAATTAATATATAATTAGTGCTTTGTCTTTCTAGACTAAAAGTCCAAGTCATCACCTTCCATTAAAATCTATAGGGGCAGCTGAGGCTAGTTGTAATACATCACTGTTGCACGAGGTTATTTCCCATCAATTTGACCAGCCCAGGCAGCCAATTGTATTACCAAAGTATGTGAAGAAAAAGCGCAATTGCAGTAACACTGGGTAAGAGAAAAAAGTGGCAGGGTTATGTGCTTCAGGCTATAAACTGGCCGCTCAGAAGCCTAATCAGGAAGAGAGTTACCCTATGGGCAAGTTAGTATATAACTGTCTATTATGAGCTTTTATATCTTCCTCTAAGGCTCTGATACCGAGAGACAGGATGTGAGTGCAAGGGGATGGTTTGTGAGCCACATCCTCTGCTTGGTTATACTTAGCTCTGTGAATGCACCACTCCCAGTACCTAAGCTAGTTGCATTTGTGTCATGAAGGCATGCCCTTTATGGGCAGGCTTTAAATTATTCTATATTTAGCTTTTGCTTCTTCCTAAAGCATTCTGCACACATTCAGCATATGACGGGATGTGATGACAAGCTAAACACCTCTGGGACCTCCTTATCAGGATTTCTCTTCAACTAAGAGAAAAAAGTGCAACAACTGAAAGAGTTAGATATAGATATATGTTAAATAGGAATGGACAAAAAGTAGGGCAAGGGGTCAGAAAACACTGTGTAGGGCTTGTCCCAAGCTGACTCTAATCAATAGAAAAATTTCCACTGGCTTCCAGAGGCTAAGATTAGTTAGATGAGTTATGGCTATTTATATCATTTAATGTACGAAAGAAGTCACAGTTACAGCTATCTTTATAAAGACTTTTAGAGGGCAGTATTTAAGGTAGTAACTGTAGATAGCAAGTGAATTTTTGCCTTAAAGAAACTGGAAATACAAGGATGGGTTTGATATCAGTTGCCTCACCTAAGAGAAGTGTACTTGTATGAACTAGTTCCATCTGCAGTTGTGAAGCACAAATTATTCAGGACAGACAGATTACTGGGGCTTTCAGGAGGATCTTATCAAACAAACTGACCAGAGAGAAAAAGTGTGACAAAGAATTTTATACGGGGGAAAATAACTTTTATTATATATAAACCATTGTATGCTGTAAACAACCAGGGAAGAGAACTTCAACTTACTGTAGAGCTGTGCAAATGTCAGCACTGTTTGAGCATCAGTCAAAAAGACAAATAAGAGGTTAGGAATTTTTTCCTGAGGTAATAAGGAAAAAAAGAAATAGAAACTTCAGGAGCTATTACGGCATGAAAAAATGCTGCTTCTTGGCACTCTTCAAGTAAACAATTTTTTTCTCTTTGCAAAGTTTATGTTTCGGGATCAAACCAATATTATTGTAAATGTGCCAGGCACTGAAGAAATCCAACTCATCCAAAAGCACAAATGCCTGCTGATGGAAACTCATGCGTTTCTGGCTGGTGTGTAGGTGTTTACCAGGATTAGGAGGGCCTCTCCACAGGGACAGAAAGATGCAGGCATTCTGTTCCAACCTGAGGAACCACCAGCATTTCAGGCCTGAGGAAAAAGAGTCATCGGCCTCTACATACCTCTGGTGAGGTGGCCAAAGTGCATCCTGTCCCACCATCCAGCTATCAGCTGCACTTAACATTTAAGTCAGCATTAGTTGGTGCAACACCATTGTGCCATCTCCCATCCAGAGGTAGGAGAGTCTAGCACAGATGGAGTCACTCTGCAACCTCTGGAATTTAAACATCAGCTTGAACTGCTCCATGTGTGTGGGCTCAGAGGAAAGAGGGATAAATGTTTGTGTTCCTTCCCAGGGGTGGGAAGGGGTTTGAAGAAGCTTTCTGTCCCACCTTCTGTGCTTTTTCCCCTCTTTTGCCTCTTCATGTTTCAATGCCTCACTTCAGTCTCTTCCCAGAACCACAAGTCTTCTGCAGGCAGCAGCAGTAAATAGAGGCTGAAGGATTCTAAGGACTGACCAAACACAGATTCCCAATCACTCTTCCATTGATCATTCAAGTGCCTGCCGAACCTTCAAGTTGGAGAGGTGCCATGCCACTGTGAATGCCGGCAGTACACTGCCTCTCCATAATGCTAGGATTTGTTTTGCCCTTCATGGAAAGCTGAATCACAGTCACTTGTGGGCATCAGGAAATATCCAATGAGCATCACATCTTTAAGGGAATATTATTTGCAGCTCAGCAAGTAACACTAGAGCTTTAGCAGTCAAGCTAGAGTCAAAGAGAAGCCCCTCAAGAAGAAGCCCAGGCACCATGACTTGGCCAGCATCCAGAGCCACAAGTTATTATGCCAGGTGTTTGCTTGTGTGGGTTTGGAAGAGGTAGGTGGAAAGCAGTTCCAAGAAAAATTTGACCCTCTTATTACATTGGCAGAGTGGAGTCTTATTCCAGGTTACAGAGCAGAATAAAAACCTTGATGCTCTCTAAAACAGTTTTCTTCTCCAAACATTGAAGTGCCTCTCACAGTCTACTGTGGCAGTCCATAGCTTTGTGCTGGACAGCAGAACTACAGCATAGGAGTGGACAGGGCCATTTCTGGGACCTTCTCCTTTAGAAACTCCAGGACAGGAGTTACGCTGTTTGCATCACCCCATGGCTACCCACAGCCAGCTCTACCTGCTGGACCTTCTCAGGAAACCCACCCTGTGGTGTCCTCTGATGTGGACAAGGATCCTGTACGAGGCTGGGTGGGGGACCTATTACTTGCTTTTTGCCATTCTCTGTCCCTAAGAGAAGTGCTTGGCTCTTGCAAAAACATGTGTGTGTGTGTGTGTGTGTACGGAGCCACCTCAGGGAGGGAACCAGAAAGGATGTAGTATGGGAGCACAGAGAGCAGTCCCAAGTCTGGAAGAGTTGTTCTAAGAAAGGAGAGAGAAGCAAAATAAACACATTCTTGAAGATAGATGGGGGTTGGCTTCAGGACTGCCAAGTGCAGCACCAGAGGAAAGAGAAGGCTGAAACTGCTATAATGATCCCTGAGAGTATCAAAAATAGATGGTAAAAGATATTAGAGGCTGGAATCTCTCTGGGAGTGACAAAATCATGTCCTGGCAGTAAATAGGATAGAATGAGATTGGGAGCAATAATGTGATGGCCTCTCCCTATGACAGCCTATGAACATGCATACGTTGCCTTTCCCATTTGCCCTGCCAGGCAGGAGCAGCAGCATTTATCCTTGCCCACAAAGGAAGTGAACAAGCAGTCCTTCCCTTTATTGACCACTCTCAGGAATGGAGTCCATGCACCCGAAAAACCTGGAGCCTCTGTTGAGCATCACAGATGGCCTGCAGGCCAGGTGGACCTTTGGTCTGAGTGCCAGTGCCTCCATACTCATCTTTGGGTGATTCCACCACTACCTGCAAATTGAAGCCTTATGTAAAAGCAGGAGTTCTGCAGGGTTTTTTAGCAGACCCAGTGAACATCTGGGGTTGATGATCCACCAATTAATAAACATTACTCAACTATCAGTTTTGCTAAAATCCAAATATAACATTAAAAATCCTAGAGACACAGAATGCACAGAGAGGACTTGCTCTGCTGTTATTCCTGATGTCCAAGTTAGTTTCCTAATAGCATTTGATTTATTCACTATCTTCTCCTTTTAGTGTGTAGGCCAGTTTCATCTGTTGAGAGGTTTGACGTGCCCTGATAGGCTAATATCAAATACACCTTATTTGTTCTCTGTCCATAAAGACCAGCAGCCATGCAGAGGAGCGAGACAGAGCCCTGAGCATGGGAAGGGAGGGTGGGCTATCGTGCCCTGTACCTGACCATGCCCAGGGCAGGGAGCACTGCTTGGCAGCCAGTCATGCAGGCAGGGAATATACAAGAGCCAGAGGGCGGCATGGCGGGGCTTACAAAATGTACTTTGGAGTTGGTATGAGGAGGAGAACTGGGAATATGAGGAGCATTTGCTGTAGGAAATTTGGGCTGGGGGATGAAGGGTCTAGAGATAGTGATGGGCATTGAGAGTGGACCAAGAGAAAAAGCTGCATGCTTCCCAACTGCTGACCATGCACAAAAAAACAGGAAAACTCACCTTCTTACCTTATTCGAGAAGCGATGAAGCTCACACAAACTGACCTCCTTACCTCATTTGAGAGAAGAGGAAACTCACCCAAATTAGGAGGTGGTAAACTACATTTAGCTGCGTTTAACCTCCTCTTGTTAACCTCATTTAACCCCACTGCCTCACTCTCAGCCTGGAGGTCAATATAGTCCATGAAGGCATGCATCTGCCTCTGAGTCCCGGGGTCAAGGAGGGACAGAGCTTCATTTTGGGCTCTGTATTCCCTTAATGGAGAGTCTTCCCCAAGTTTACGCTCCCTTTATTTTTGTGGTGCATTTTCTTTGTGGGTTTCCGTCTGGGAGTGGGAGGTGGGAACCCCGGCGGGGACACCCTTGCTTTAGGGTCCTCTGGTGGCGCATCCCTCCCCCGTTGCGGGGGAGTCTGTACTCAGAGACATCACTGCATGGTAGAAGGTAATAGAGGCTGGAATCGCTCTGGGAGTGACAAAATCACGTCCTGGCAGAAAATAGAAGAGACTGAGATTGGGATCAACTGTGTGATGGCCTCTCCTTATGGCTGCAGAGGGAGATGCTATGGCTGCAGTGGTGTCTGTGCGCTGCCGAGAAAGATCTCTCCCGGATATTCCCTTTTCCCGGCAGTGAGAAAACACGCGGCTAAGAGGGCACGGAGCGCTGACAGTTGGAACTGGGAGCTGTCAGATGCTGGTGTCGGGATAGGAGAGAGCTCGTCAGATGCGGCAGTCACAGCGGTGGCATTTCCTGCCGGTGCTCGCCGGCGGAGCAGCTGACACACACCGCCGCCCCTCACCGTGCCCCGCGGCGCCGCGGCCGCGGTGGGCGAGCGCCGCGCCGGTTGCGGCAGCGGGGGTGACTTCGGCGGGGCTCCCCCGCCGCATCGCCCGGCGAAG
>VZTX01027491.1:21639-48096 GCA_013400915.1 Pardalotus punctatus
GGGGACACGCGGTGCGGCCGTGTGCGGCGGCGGCGGCACGAGGCCCGTCCCGGTGCGCGGGGGCGGCGTTGTGTAACGGGGAGGGGGCGGCCCGGGGGCAGCGCAGGGCGGGCCCGGCACTTCCAGCCCCGGCGCCGCGTGACCGCGTCAGGGAAAAGCCGCAGCCCCGGTGCGGTGGAACGGGGTGAGACGGGAGGGCGGCTGCGGCCACGGCGACCGCGCTTCCCGTTCCGTTCCCGCTTTGTTAGCGAGGGATATCGGCCGTGTCTGGGGTGCCGGCCGGGGAGCCCCTGCTGCCGCAGCGTCCCGGGGGCCGGTTTGATCACCCGGCCAGTTCGCCGCCTGCTTCGGGCCCCTGTGGCGTTACCGCTTCCCAGATCTCTGTGTTAATGAAATAACAGCACGTTGCGGTGCCCCCCGCCCCATCCCTGAAGTAAATCCGGCTAGGCAGAGCCCGAAGGGTCCTTGTCACTCAGCCGACGGTGCCTCCGCATCAACAGTAGCGCGACTCCGTGTAGCCCAAAGGACTCATGTCACCACCCTCCGGCAGGTTCCCCAAGACAATCCCCGGCAGTTCACAGAACCGGGGCTGCCTTCTCCACCGAGCACCCCGGTACCCCCTTTCTGCGGAGTGCCAGCATCCGTGTGCACGTGTACGTGCTCTGTGTCTGTGCTCTTTGTTCTGAGATGTCACCCTGGGCTGTGTGTGAGAATCAACTTTTGACTGCTGACCAAACAAAAATAGGGTTCATAGGGGAGTGTAACTTTCAAAATAACAAAAAATATGAGGAATTGCGGCTGTGATGCTGGCAAGGCTGCCAGATTCCCTGGGGTGCCAGAGCAGCCCTGCTATCTGGGGCTCTTCCAGCTTTCAGGAGAAGAGGGGTGAAACTCCCCCATAGGCACACACTTTCTGTGGTCCCCTGTGACATTGATCTTACCCTTGAGGGAAAAGAGCATCTCTTTTATGAGCAGAGTTTAAAGATAATAGGGCGTGGTGGCAGCATGGAGAAACGTGGAGTTCCCTGCAGGGGCTGTGCTTGCATGTCCCAATCTGCCCCTTGCAGATAAGGATGGCGCCTGCTGAGAAGCCTGGTGCCTCCCTTGGACCAGGTGAACTGTGAGCTTTGACCTGGCACCTGGCAGAGGCGCGTGCGGCGCTGGGGGATGGCATAGACCTTTGTCAAACAGGTGGTGTCTTAGCCCAGCACGGGTGTCTGATGATGTCTTGTTTCTCATGCTGTGGCTGAACCCATGACCCCCGTGCCAATCCTCCTTTCTCCAAAAACCTGATCCGGTATGCGTGCTACGCTGCATGCAGGATTTCTTTAAAAAAAAATATCTGTGTGGGAACAACCCCTGTGGCAGGGTGCAGGGACACTGGTGTCCAGGAACGTGAGCAGCAGTCTGTGTGTTGTGCACGTGTCATATGGCCCCTTGGTCTGACTTCTGCTCCCGAGCAACTCTGCCAGGAGCTCCTGGGCTGCACACACTTTAGGGAATGCTCCTACCAAGGGTTTTCTTGGTAGAAAAAAAATGAAATGTTAAAGAGGAAGTGGGCCAGTTTTATTGCCACAGAAGTGCTAAGAGGACCGTTGCGTCTAATAAAAGTATTGAAAATTTGTAAGTCAGAATTGCTCCCTGCAGGCAGTGATGTTTCCAGGGTTGTATAATACCACTGCTTTTATCTGTGAGGAGGTGATGGCTGATGTAAGATGCTACAGCCCCGGCCTGCCATGCCAGTTCAGTTGATCAAGGACTCTACAGACACCAGTGCTTTTCTGCTCCAAAGGCAGGCAGTGCATGGCCCTTTTAAAGTTTTGAATTCTTACTGGTGTGTGGAGTTCCTTGCTGCAATGTCCTGAGTCATCAGTGAAGAGAGCCTACTGAGCAACAGAGGCATAAAATATAGAACATACTGAGTGTAATTTATTTAAACAGTTTCATGGCTATGGCTTTTGAAATTCTTATGTGAAATGTTTTTATATTTGCTTTTGAAATGCTTAGTCTTGCAGACAAACTCATATGAGGTGCAAACAATTTTTCTTGCTTATGAGTAAAAAGAAGGAGCCTGTGAAAAGCCAGAACTGCTCCCAGGTCTGCCTGAGGACAAAAAGCTGTTTCATCTGAGGGATTCTCAAGTGTGTCAGATTGCAAGACGCAGCAGGACAGAGACTGTTTGCAAATAGCAGCCTGGCAGTTGGAGTTTAGCTGCTGCTAGAAACACTACAAAGGCTTGCGTTCGGACAAATGGCGTTCAGTAGGCTAACCAGACTGCAGTGCTATTTCCTTCCCTTGCCCCCTTCCCTTCTGCATCGTGAGCACCTCCCAGCCCTTCCTTTCTGTGCCTCTGGCGAGTAGCCTGCATGAAGTCTTTCTCTCTGCCCTATTTCTGTCCTTAACCTAGCTTGTTTGCATTCTGGTTCCACAGCGCTGTAAGATCCTGTCTTTGCTGTGGCTCCAGATGAGCTCTGCTCAGAGATTGGCCAGGGAAGCCTTCTCTGGGCCACTCCATGCCCTGTCCCTGCTGCCCCATCCTTCCTGCACCATGGCTTGTTGCTCCGTCTTTTGGTTCTGCCATTTCATCTTGGCTTGGTTCAGAGGAGGCTGATAAGATGGGAAAAGGGGATGGGGCAGACTGGGAGGTCAGCTGTAGAAAACGAATGGAGACAAACAAGCTTGAGGAGGGAGAGAGGGAGGGAAAGGAGTGCTCCCAGGAGCACGTAATGGCTGATCTGGTGGTGCTGGGTCACGGCGTGGCTCACATGGCAGCGGTGCATGTCTGCTGGTTATGTCACTACGTGCCGCCTTTTTTTTCTTGCCTTAGGGGGTGTGATAGCTTACATCAGCTCTTCGAGCTCGGCATCTAGCCCAGCCTCATGTCACAGCGAGAGCTCAGACAGCGGTTTCCAGTCGTCCTCTTCGCCTGTACCATCTCCTCCAAACAGCTCCTCCTCGGAAAGCGGATGCAATGGCCGGAGCAGTGAAGGCTCTGATGGGGCACCGAAGAGCGATCGGCTGGAGGAGACTATTAAAACAAACCAGTCGAGTGTTGCTGGTTTGACAAAAGGCCATAATGGAGTCACAAGTATGTTTGGTGCCAGTTCCTGAAAACACCATTTTCCCCCATGTATTACAACCCCGTGTATTCCAACCAGGTCCCCCATGTGGCTTGTGCAGGTGCATAGCAAAGCCTCCATTTTTATCTTCTGGCATTGTATGTGTGGTAATACCTATGGTGTTGCCGTACAAATGCTAATAGGATGGAGGCCCCATTGCTGCCAGCTTCAAAGAGTCCATAAATACAGTCCAGCTTTACTCCAAATTTTCATCAGTGAAAACTGATCTCAGTAAAATCAAACACTTGGTTAAAAAGGAGTGATGAAGTAAAGGTAATCAGAAATTACCTTCAAGAGTATTTATGGGAGCTGTCTTGGAAATCTAGTTTCTCTGTTCTTTCATACTCTTTCCTCTGCCCCTTCACCTTTCCTCCCCCCCAGCTGTGAGGAACAAGATAAATAAATTACTTAAGTGTAATACTTACATAGCCATGGGTGGAACAGTTATCTTTTTGATTCCAAGTCATAATTTGTGGATGTGAAAAATAAAATACTTGTAAACTGGAACGAAAGGATGGCCTTTTAAAATACATGTAACAATCTATCTCCACCTATTTACTTCACACTTCTTTTGGTAATCAGAAAAGATGAATGGTAGAGAAGTATATTTGAGCAATTTTGGAAGGTCAGGATTCAGAATAAGTACTGGAATGAGTGATTCAGCAAACAGCTGGAATTTAGTCTTTTGGGGGCTAATTCTTTTATTGGCAGAATTGTTTTATCATTTTGGAGCTAGAATAAATGTCTAATAGTTCTACCTCAAATAGGTTGTGGTTTTTTTGTTGGTTTGCTTTTTCTTTTAAAGTGTTCCTACCTTAAATTCTTAGTAAGAAACTTTAAGAAAAAATTCTCTAGTGACTAGGTTTTTGGTATTGGGGCAGAGGTTCCTGAAATGAAACCTGTTATAAATTGGTCAGATAGATAGATAGATAGATAACTTTTTTATCTCAGTACTAACTGTATTAAAAGAAGAAAAATATAAAAGGTTGTGGTTTGGTTCTTTTTAAAAACCTTAAGAAAATGTTTTAGTTCCTCTTTACAAATGAAACCCAAATGTCAAATAAGTTATTTTCTGGTAGAATATGTTTCTGTGGGAGTATTTCCAGCTGTCTCTGTTGAATTAAGGTAACTTTGTGGTTACTGAACTCGCTGGTAAAATTCCCATTGGCTTCAGTGAAAACAAAGTTAGACCAGCACTCAGGACTTGCAAAAGATTTTATTGACAAGCTGAAATAAAGTAGGTGGGGGAAAGACTTAAAAAACCCAAACCATGGGCATATTTACAGGATTCAGAAGGTATTTTCAAGTTCAAGTGTGCAAGCCATTCTGGATATGCACTCAAATGAGTGGTCTCTATATATGTAGATATGGCTGAGTTACCAGTCCTAAATTGTTATCAAATAGGTACAGTGTATAGCTGTTGTTTAATATATTATAAAGTGTCCTTTAGTATTTCTGATTTTTTGGAAAAAGTGTTTATTCTCTGTTGGGGAAACTGTAGCCTTTCATAGGCTTTCTTGTCCTGATGGAAAAAACAGATTGAGCCTGAACTTCGCTGGCCTAGTTAACTGAATGGTCCTTTTAAAAGTGCTTAAATGTAAGCAGACTTTCTTTTTCTACTGCTGAGTGCAGTGCTACTCTGTTTGAAAGCCCGGTGAATATGTGCTTTCTCCCTGTTTGGTTGAGTGCTTCATGTTTGTCCTTTTTTTCCTCCACCCTTGCACTGGTACCTTCTGAACTGTTCAGGGGCTTTGTACATTGTGTTGTCTGTCCTTCTGCTGTATTTTTTCATATGTTGAACCGACTGACATATTTCGATATAAGTCCAGGTTTTAAAAGCTGGAAACATGTTCTTGCAGTTGTCATTGGTTTCTACATCCTTGACTTTTTTGTTTGATTCTAGAATTTAATGGCATGGTTCTTCTTTGCAAAGTCTGTGGAGATGTCGCTTCAGGATTTCATTATGGTGTTCATGCCTGTGAGGGCTGCAAGGTGAGCTATATTTCTGCTCACCTTTCTGCTGGTGAAATGCTCAAGTTCTCCCCATAGGGGAAAAGGGGTGATACTACCAAAAATATTTTTGCTATAGTTCTCTGTTAAGTATGAGAAATTTCAGAAGTTGTAGGGAACAGGCAAACCACTTTGGAATATACAGCATTTTCCAACTTCTGCAGTACTTTCTGTTCCCACCCCTTGTCCAATCCTGCCTGACTTGGAGCACACAGCAGAGAACAAGAACTGGAAGCAGAGGTGGTAAGGACCATGTCACGCAAGACATGTGCATGTTAATTGCATTAAGAGATAGTGGGTGTGAGTTGTCATCTGGGCTGGGACATAGAACAAAACAGCTTTGGAAAAGCAATTCTTTACCACAGGGAAAGCTAGAACTAGATATGTATTTTCTCAATCTGTAACACTGCAACTGTTGTGTTTTGTGAAGGAGCTTATCAGAATAAGGATTATGTGAAAAAAACACCTTTGAAGGTCATGTGGTGCAACAGGAGGGTTTTGTTGCCAAACTGTAGAGATTGAAGTCAAAAGATCTTATTTTGACTCCCATCTTTGCACTTGATGTCATAGGTGTTTGAGAATACATCTTAGGAACTGTTAGTAGTGATAGATGTAATAGTGGAGATACTTTGCTCTTAGGTCATGACTATGCAGGGAACAACTTAGCATTTTCTGTAATTAGAAATCATAACTAGTTTACATTACATACAGATCACACACAAAGGGGCAGTAAGTCATGAGGAGTACCAAGTTGTTTAAAATTACTTGGGGCTGATGGCTCTGAAGCAGCTGATGAGACACAGTGTGGTTTTCTGTGCTTGCAGAGGTGAATCTTGGCAGAAGGATTTGACATGTGCTGTAATGATTGTTGTGGGGTTTTTTTGTTTGTTTACAGGGTTTTTTCAGAAGAAGCATTCAGCAAAACATCCAATATAAGAAGTGCTTGAAGAATAACAACTGCTCTATAATGAGAATGAATAGGAACAGATGCCAGCAGTGTCGTTTCAAAAAATGCCTGTCTGTTGGGATGTCAAGAGATGGTACGTTCCTGAACTGAGCAGGGTTCCTCTGCTAGGGAATCTGCTGCCCACCTCAAAACCAATTGCTGAGGGTCTTAATGGCAGATAATGCAGCCAAGCCCTATTGTCAAGGACAGGTTCCTGTCTGAAAGCATCTGGTTCAGCTTGCCTTCTTGCTCCATGAGTGTCCCGGGATGGTAAGGCTGCAGAGCTGTCCTCCCGCCCATGGAGGCTGATGCAGCGGGACATGCTGCAGTGGACTGCTAGGGGGATGGTTTTAACAAGTGTCTCAGCTTTGGTTTAATGAGTTAAGAGTTACAGCTGTATCCTGCCTGAATTTGAACAAGACTCATATTTTTCTTTTTTGTTTTTTCTTTTTTTTTTCCCCCCTGTTTTCTTTTGCTACTATTGCTTTTTCAATGACAGGGAATTCTGCCCAACCTGATAGCCTTAGAGTAGTTACCACAGAGCTAAAGAGTTAGGTTTGGGTGCATAGGACAAGCATGTATCTGCTCCTTTTTTTCCTTTCTTTTCTTAGAGGGAGAGGAAAGGCAAGGAGGAAATGGTAATGTTGAGCTGTGTCTCTGACTACCTTGCTGGCTGTCCACTCCTTGTGACATTTTAATACGTAATGCTGAAAGTAGAGTTCCTTTGTCTGCTACAACTTACTGTCACAAACCAGAACTCTTCCCTCTGTTTCACTTTTTAATTTTCTCTGGGTGTTTATTTCACAACAACTAGGAATCTCAGGCTGTTAATAATTTAGTGGGTGGAGTGTTAGGACTTATTTTAAATAATTGTTCCGAGTTCTTGTCGTGCATAGGAGTTATTTCATCCCCTAGGCGCTTGTTTGCGCATAAGGTTGCACCTGCTTTAATGAAAGAGACTTAGTTACATTAATGATGGACTGCTGCATGAACATAATTACATCAGTCGAAACTGGTTGTAAGCCCTTGTACGGCTACGGTTGGACAGGTTGCTAGAGGCAGTTGCAGATTCCCTAGGACAGGGTCAAAAGTGCTGCAGCCACAGTGATGCCCATCCCCTTGCCAGCAGAAAATGTCCTTGTCAAGGCAAAGTTATCAAGAAAATTTGCCAAGGTAAGCTTCGTTCAGCATTGATTCTCTTGTTTTGGTAAGTTACATAATTGGTCTGTGAGGACCTGTCTTGTAGGACTTTTATGCAAGGACGATGTGAGCTGTGTTTACATTCTGCTAATTGTCAGCTCACAAAGTTTTACTGATTTAATAGATCCAATCTTAAAGCCTGACACTTTATCAGTTAACACAACTGTGTGTATACTCCATAGCCATGTTTGAGGCAAAAGGAGAAAAGGCATTACAGACTGTGTTTTGGAGCTGCCTTCTCTCTGTATGCAGATGGCAGCATACATTCATACTCGTGCCAGTCCTATGCCCCAGAAGCTCATTGACTTCACTGGTAGTACCC
Organism: Pardalotus punctatus; assembly: GCA_013400915.1. Classification (NCBI taxonomy): domain Eukaryota; kingdom Metazoa; phylum Chordata; class Aves; order Passeriformes; family Pardalotidae; genus Pardalotus; species Pardalotus punctatus. The sequence continues at coordinate 29,237 of VZTX01027491.1, forward strand.
TTCCTGTAGTATTGGTGAGAGCAGTTAAAAGCTTACCTTAAAAGGCAAGATTTTTGGTTGGGGTGTGTATTTTGTGTGTGCATGCTAAAACTTTCAGGACTGACTTTTTCTTTTCCTTTTTTTTTGTTCTTTTTTTTTTTTTCTCCTTTCCACCACCATTTTTTTCTCCACCTTGGTAGCTGTTCGATTTGGCCGTATTCCCAAACGTGAAAAGCAGAGGATGCTGATTGAAATGCAGAGTGCCATGAAAACCATGATGAACAGCCAGTTCAGCGGTCACTTGCCCAACGAAGCATTGACAGAACATCAAGACCAAGCCCCTCAAGAAGATCTCTCCTCCAAGCCCAAACAAGAGCGAGAAACCATCAAAAGCCCTTCTCCCCCTCCTAGTGCTGACATGGCTAAGGAGGAAGTGATTGGAATGGTCACTAGGGCCCACAAAGACACTTTCATGTACAACCAAGAGCAGTCGCAAAACCCAGCAGAGATGATGCAGCCCCAGAGTGGGGAGAGAGTGTCAAAGAACACCGAGCAGTACATCTTGAGCAGTGAGCCCTGTGTTGGTGGCCTTGGTGGCCCTCAGTACCCTGAAAGGGAGCAGCACCTTGGTGGACAGTACAAAGGGAGAAGCACAATGCATTATCCAAGTGGGCATACCATGTGCTTCCCAAATGGCCACTGCATGAACTTCACCAGTGGTTACACTCAGCGAATGTGTGAGAGGATCCCAGAAGATGGCTTTTCTCCTAACAAGAATGCCACTTACTCTTGCAGCACTGGAGGAAGAATGCATCTGGTATATTGATATCTGTTGTTTGATTTGACTTAGTTTTTGGTGGGTGTGATGCAGCTGTGCCTCCGTGGTTGGTGAAGCTGCACACAGTTGGCACAACTGCTGAAACTTTACAGGGTGACACAAGTTTGATAGTGCAAATTGTGATGTCCTTAATGAAGGACAAAAATGGCTCAAGGTGTGAAGGGACTGAAATCATACAAGCGATGGAGTTTCTTGGCTTGGTTTTTAGCTAACTGAAAGCAAAATAACATCAAAGAGTATTGGTTAAAAAAAACTCATGGTTTTTTTATGTGACTTGACTTTAAAATGAAAATCAGAGTTTATAAATACTCCTTTTCACACCATCATTTTGAAGACTTCACTTTCAAATAATCTATGTAGTCAGAGGTACTGTATTTTCATTAAGGGTATTCAGAGCAAATTTCTGGGGTCAAGCCCCAGGTCAAACTCCAAGCCATGTACAGGCCTTGCTGTGGGTTCTAAAATCTCTGTAGCAGGATAGGTTCCTTTTTTTGGAGGTGAGGTTTTTTTGTGTTAGTTTTGTTTTAATGAGGTCCACAGGCTATGTATCCTTTTCACTGTAGGACGTCTTCAGATCTAAACAGAGGCAGGAGGAAGTTGCACAGCTAAACCATTTGAGAGAAGTTCAGGGTCTTTTCTGTAGTACTTATGCAAGTGAGGCTCTGTACACACTTCTGGGTACCTTAAATGACTTTGCTAGAGCATTTTCTCACTGAATTCTTAACAAGGATGCTTCCTGGTTTTTTGCATATGGCTGTTGGTTTGGGTTGGTTTTTTTTTTTTTTTNNNTGGTTGTTTTTTTTTTTTTTTTTGCTTGTTTGGTTTTTTTTTTTTTTGTTTTTTTTTTTCTGGTGTGGGGTTTTTTGTTTTTTTTTTTTTGTTTCCTTTCCTAAACAGGTCCCTCTCATTTGCCTTGCACCTGCTGTTTCTCTGCCATTCAGGCATCCAGTTCTGTAAGCCCCTTAAAATAGATTGTCCTTCTCTTTATCACTGGAGCTGCCTGGGATGAGAGAACATAACATCCTCGTTCTCATCCTGCGCTCCTGGTGTGAAGCGCGAGCCCCTGACCTTTCTCAAGTACTTGAGCTGCCGGTGTTTTTCTTCCTACTACTTTGTAAAGATCCTTCACATGTTCTTGAAGACCCCCAGAGATCTCCATATGAAGGTGTTTATTTTGATGCTGTATTTCCTTGGGATTTTTTTTGTTGGTTTTTTTTTTTTTTTAACCCTTCTTTGACTACTGCATGTGTAGACCATGCCATCCCTAGCAGGGTCTGACCTTAATTGCAGACTTCAGGCACTACAACATGGCAAATAATAATTCCCAGCCTTTCTTCCTTGCAGGGAAAGTATGTGGTGTCACTACAACGGCATTCTTGGCACTCCTGAGAAGCAGAGGTTAAACCTGTCAGTATGGGTGGGCAGGGAGTGGTGCTGCCTTGCTGAGGCTCAACCAGTCAGTTTGACCTGTGCATGGCAGCTGCAGGGAGGATTTACTCAGTCACTGATGAGGAGACAAAACCAAAGCCAACAGAGCACTGCAGCTCCCCCTCCCTGCCCCACATCCCTGATATGGATTAGGGTTTTGCCCAAGAACTCAATGAGTTCACGATCTGACCAAAATGAGTCAGCAGCAATAAGGGCGAGTAATTAGACTCTGAACCGGTATGGAGACAGATGTTCAGGGGTTTGGTCGTTTTTACTCAATACCCCTGTAACCAGAAAAGCAGAACAGGTCATTCCTGAAGAGGTTCCTCTGAAGAGCACTGGTGACTGTACAAGATGACAACTGCTTCCAGGAAGCCTGTCAGAGTTCAGGGAGTGCCTGGATGGCACTTTTAGGCATATGGTTTAGTTTTAAAACTAAAGGAGCAGAGAGTTGGACTCAATCCTTGTGGGTCTCTTCTACTGTGAGATACTCTGACTCTTGGGCAGAGGTCTATCAAGAAAACACAGACACAATGCACAGGGTGTTGAAGTGGTAGTTTCCCCTTGGGACTGAGTGCCTGGGACTAAGGGTGTTCTGTTGTAGAATGGGAAGTTAAGGTGATTTTTTTGTCCAATGCAGAGCAGGGTAATGAACCAGAGATTTCTTATTTTCAGAGAGTGCTGTATTTTTAACAATATCTATGTGAACCATTGCAATATTACAGGCAGAGCAGTGGTTGGGATCTGCTGTCCTTCTGGTTGTGTGCCTAGACCTTTCCTTTTGCCAAAATATTATATTCTTTTAATCTTAGGACCTCCCACGCAAAGAATTGCTAGGCAATTACCGTATTCAAGATGCCCTGCAAAAACAGCACAGCTCAGAGGAATTGCTAATCTATTTCACTGTTTTCTCTTTGTTTTGCTGACATTATGTTGGATTACATATACCATTTAGTATACTTGTGAGGAATACTTAAAAGGAATTTTTGTACTTGATGATGACAGGTGAAATGAATATTAAAAGGTTTAAACTTCATTAAAAGATGTAAATTTTAGAAGCGAGAACTGAAAATATCTTAGAGATTCTGGTTGGTTCTTGCAGAGGGAATTTATTGGCAGTCAGCCTTGACTGATATGTCTGGTCTCATTGTAATGGGATTCAGGCTTTCCTACAAAAAAAATGCTGTATGTTTGCATAAAAGAAAGAGCATTTTGCCATCTTGTGACTGAGAAATACTGCAGTACCAGTTCCTTGGTGATCTTCCTTCAGGGATACAAGTAGAAGCAAACTTGAAGAGGAGGGTTATAGTTGTAATGAGGGTGTAAACCTGTGACTCAGGAAAGCAAGGCTTGCCTTCTTCTTCTGGTGTTGACACCTTTGTCAGTGGACCGAAGCACTTCAGTTGCCTGCAAAACAAGAAAGATAGGAGAATGGATGTCGTAGTGACTGTGAGATTGCAGCTGATTGATTGTGAAATCACAATTTACTGTGACGTTATGGGGATAATACAAGTAAGAGAAATCTAGGTATCAGACCAGATCAGCTGAGATCAGGGAAGAATAGCAGAACCTTGGTTCTGTCAAGTCTTTAGCAGTACACAGTGTTGTAGGCTCCAAAATTAACAAATTTATAAACAGATTGTCAACAATCCCATAGATTTTTTTCTTGTTTGTTTTAAAGGAAGGGGAAAAAATCCAGTTCCTTTGGGAATTGGCTGAGGAATACTGATCTTTTTTTCTCTGAGTCATTATTGCAAAGTTTTGTTGAATAGTAAACCTGTTTCTTTTTAAGTATTTGTCAGTATTTGTAATGATAACTATAAAAGTTGTTTTCTGACTGTGTTTTGCAAACATCAGGTCTGCCCTATGAGTAAGACTCCCCATGTGGACCCAAACAAGTCTGGCCATGAAATCTGGGAAGAGTTTTCCTTGAGTTTTACCCCTGCAGTGAAGGAAGTGGTGGAGTTTGCCAAGCGCATCCCAGGTTTCCGAGATCTCTCCCAACATGACCAGGTCAATCTTCTGAAGGCTGGGACCTTTGAGGTGAGACCGCTGTGTGGATATTGCGAACCTGACAAGCTGTGTGTCAGTCTGACCCCCTAAGAGCAGAACCAAGTAGAACTGGGTAACATCAGTCAAAACCAGCTTGTTCATGGATGCTCTGAGCGTTCTTTGGGGTGATGGTGTCCAAGGGATCAGTTTGGTCAGACGTTGGTGGCCTGTCCCTCTTCCATCAAGCTCAAAACTGCTCAGCCCTTCTACCCTTTCCTGTTCCTTGGGCATTAATAAAGGGATTACTGGGGGGTTTCTAGCTACCTTTGCTTACTCTGGGGAACTGTACTGCATCTGGAAGGGTGGATAGGTTAGACATCTGACTTACAGACATCTGACTTACTGACTTACAAGTTTTCTTGAGGAATGTGTTTACTGCTCTGCATGTCCTTCCTTGTGTTACTCTGCTTCCTGCCAAAGCCAGAGTATCCATCCTGACCAGTCACCACTAGCCTCTAGTGACAACTTGAGAGTGTCTGAAGCTTCCGTGTCCAATGCAGTAACAATGGTAACTAGCTATACTGCTGCAGCTCTGTAGATACTGTGTGCCAGCTGCAGCCTGACTTACTCTAGACTAATCCCACTAGGTCCTCGTGGTTAATTGCATCCACTTGTGGTCATGACGTATATGTGAATTAGGGGTATTAATTTGGAAATGATACCACAAAGCTTGGTGCTGTTTTGTAATTAGTGACCTTCACTAGATGACCTTTACTTCATGTTTTAGTTGCCCTTCCAGACTCTTATGTCTGTTGGAGACTGTACACACTTTATAAATATTCAAATGTGAAATCTGAATAGAGAGGGCCAGAAGAGCCAAAGCCCCAAGTATTTGATGTTACTGTGCTTTTCTGGGAAGCGTAGCATTGGTGATGCCTTTGCTCTTGTTTACATGGTTTATTCTTTTAAAGAGATGCTGGATTTTGTATGTACCTGAAATGAAGACATTTCTCATGTGATGTGTTGGGTCTTCTGTCTGCATTTATACAGCCCAGTTCTAGAATGGATGATTGCTGGGTTAGAAGGTGCAAGTGATATGGGGAGACTTAGTGCCTGGAGTCTGTTAGTTTCATTATTTCTTTCATTTTGCTATCATGTATTTTTTTTTTCCTATTGTACTTATTCTTGACCTTCACCTACACCTCCTGTGGTGAAGGGGCTATATTTTCACTTCTTCAGCTACAGTCTCTTACACTACTTTCACATTACACAAAAACATTGTTTCCTTCCTCTGCGAAGTGATACACTGTCCAGCACCCTCAGTGAGGGTGAAAAATTCGGCTTGAGCTCTTCTTACGATGTAAAGCCAAACCTTCGTGTTTTGCAAGTAAAACATTTTGTCTTGGCCTCGCTTCACCTCAAGCTTTCCTCAGGCCTCACTCATATGCTTTTTTGCCAGTTACAAGCACTGCTGAAAAGGAGGTTTCTATATCCACTGGAATTAGTAATAATGTATGTCTGCATGATTGTCACTGTTCACTTATTTATAAGAAACATTAATGATTCCTGTTAGTGACCTGCTACTTGTAGTTGAAGGCCTATGTGGCATCTTAGCAACAGAAAAAAAAAGTAATGCCGCAGAACAGTGGAAAAAAGTCCACAACAGGATTAATCAAACCATTGCGATATAGGCAGAAGCATCTTGAAAGCCTGGTGCATCCAAGGTCAATTCTGTCTTCTGGGTAACTGAACTAGGACATTCCAAAGTCTGCATGTTAATAGAAGAGCCTGAGTGAAAGTGCTGCCTTCAATCCTGGCATGCCTGGCTTGGCACTGTGCTTCTTAGCAGTTCATATTCGAGGAGTGCCTGTTCCTTTGAGGGTAAGGGGACACATGGAGGCAATGTTGGTGCAGAAGCTGCACAGTTATATATATTCACACACATGTAAGCTAAAAAGGTCTGTTAGAACTGGGAGTACTGGGGAGCTCAGTGTATTGTGGTGGCATTTGCATGGCTTCTATTAGAGCCAGCTCAGAAACAGCAGTGAGCCTAAAATAAGGAACTCTCTTGGTTTTGAGTGGGTCCTCTTCCACCTCCCCTCCAAGTGTAGTTGATGGTAGAGCTAACAAGGCCCTTGGGTCCATTTGAGTAGTGACTCAGTTAGACTGCAGGTGGTAGGGAAGGGATCAAGCAACCTCCAAGAGTGGAGGTTTTTACATGCCTGTGTTGCTATGGTCAGGTGATAGGATTGATCAGGTGTATCCTCAGCATGCACAGGTATGAGTCTGGCTTGAAGTGAAATGGGATGAATCAGTCCTGTGCTTTTACATAGTCCAAAATGTTCTTCCTTGTTTAGAATGGTGACATTGAAATCTATAGGTGAGGTCTTTGCCTTAGTATGAGTCAACACAACTTTAGGGGCTTCAGTTTTGAATACCAGCATTAATCCTGCTTGCTCATTATTTAAAGATGTTTCTAAAAGCCCAGTTCTGTAGGGAGAATACCATTTTGAACTGAAAGCTTGCTGGATACCTGGTGGGTCTGTGCTAATGCACAAGTTCAGCTTTACCTGCCTGCCCTTTGCCTGTTTTTTTTGTATTCTGATGGCTTCTGCATCTGGGTTTCTGCACTCTCTAGTTAATGTCATCAAAGGACACATAGCTTAGCTGATAAAGGTGAATAGTGCTTATGTGTCCATCAAAGTTGCTGCATGTTGTTTGGCTCTTAAAATATAGGAGCAGGTCATGTCATGTGCATGAACACTGTTTGAATTCTGAAACATTTTCAGTTGTTTTGAACACTCCTTTTTTTAAGCTTGTCAAAGGCACTGGTCTTTAAAAACCTGGTTCTTGTCTCACCTATAGTAAGTATTAATAGGATAAATGAGAAGAGACGACTGTCACACTAAGATTACAGTGAGTCTGAAGTTTTAACCAATGCCAGTTAGTTAATTTTCTTCAAAAAAGAAGGCTATTCAGTGCAACTTAAACTTTGAAAATGTAAATAAGGTTGTTGAACATGAGCAAATGAAACTTTACAAGCAATTCCACAGGGAAATCTTTCACAGTACAACTGAGAAACCACAAGAGAAATTTCAGCCCAAAGGGGTAAGTTTAGCGCACGTCAAATGCTCCAGCCCAGGTGCTTGTACCAAAGGGGTATTCCCAGCTGCTACAGACCAGGTGCCATCTCAAGCTGTGCTTCCCTAGCCTTTTGAAAGCTCTATATGTGGCTCCTTTCTACGAGAGCTTATTAACATTCCTGTGGGTACAGTGATGTGGCATGGTACTTTTCCAAAGAATGCCTAGGGGGCCCAATCATCAGGTGGTGTAAATCAGCATTATTTCCATAGAGCTGCTCCAGTTTATGCCAAGTGAGAATCTGGTTCAGTACCTTCATTTTGCTCCTCATAAGTGTGGCCAAGAAAACATTTCTTTTAATGCTCTGTATGCCTTTGGCTGTTGTGTGGCTTAAGCAAGTTGTCCTACTGGCATATTTATGAATGACATGGTCTGTGTGGCTCAGGCTGTCTGAGGCCTAAATTTTAATTTTCCTGCCTTTCATATGCTGTAGCCCCTCCTCTGCATCTACTCCCTAATTTTGTCACTTGTTTGTTTCTCTGAGATTACTGGGCCAGAGCTTGCACTGTATTTTGCAGCTCAATAGCATGACAGTTTCTGTCTAGAATGCTTCTAGAGTGGTTAATGAGACAGTTTGAATGATGTTAAAAGGTTTCATTTTTTTCTTTGGCTTTTCTAGAAATGCACCTACATTTATCTGGTTTTGTTGTTCTTTTTTTTCCCCCTTTTTCTTTCACCAGGTTTTAATGGTACGATTTGCATCTTTGTTTGATGCAAAGGAACGTACTGTCACCTTCCTGAGTGGAAAGAAGTACAGTGTGGATGACTTGCATTCAATGGGAGCTGGTGATCTGCTCAACTCAATGTTTGAATTTAGTGAGAAACTAAATGCCCTGCAACTTAGCGATGAGGAAATGAGTTTGTTCACAGCGGTTGTCCTGGTATCTGCTGGTAAGGAGAGAAAGTTAACTTGCACCTTTGCCAAAAATTGAATGTGGCTCTCTACTAAAAGTTTTCTGTAAAATGTATACCCTGTTATTTCTTGTCTAAGTGCAGTTGAGTATGTTTTAAGCTACTAGCAGCTTGTAATATACTTTTTAATATATGTAGTCTTTCTAATATTGCCTTTAAAAAAAAAAAGTGACAGTGGGCTCATGTTTTCCCACTGCTTTCTATGTAATGCAAAAACACCTCTCATAGCTGCCCCATGGCCATTTAGATGCTATTTATCTGACTCCTCCAAGTTTCACAGGACAGCATTACTGAAATTACTCCTGACTTGCACAGCATAAGTCTTTGGATAAGACGGTATTTTTGCTTCCAAGTATTGTCATTCAAGTCTATTGCGTATTTTACTTAAGTCTAAATCCAACAGTTTGATCTCTGCCTATGTCAGCAAGAAAGCCCTATCATCTGCATCGTGACTTCTTACCACTCAAGGCCTGTCAATCCACTGACATCTCCACCAGCCTTCTATCTTGTTTCAGTCCCTGGATATATAGAACACCCTGGCCCAGATTCAAAGAAGGATTAAGCACCTACTTCTGTAGTATTATCTCAAGCCTCAAATTAGGCACATTAGCTCTGCATATAATGCCTGGAATGCAAGATGCAGAATCCCTGCTTGCTGGGTAAGAAGCTCTCTAGAGGTAGGTAGCAGGACTGCTTGCAGTGCCCACTTAGACAACAAGCCAGCAGCTGGGGAGCACTGGACCCAAACAAGTGCACCCCTTTCACATGAGCAATTTAGACCCATGTCTTATCAGGGAGGGGCATCCAGGCATGGTGCTGTAGGCACATGAGGCCTCTGTAAACAGGGTAGGACAGTTCAGCCTAATAGCTTTGTGCATGGCCAAACTGAAATGTCACAGGACAGGACAGCTGTTGCCTCTTCAGTTTGTAAGCTGTGATAATGAGGAGAGGGTGGCACAGAGTTAGCGAGCTTCAAGAGCCAGAACAAATGACAGTGTGAAGGAAGCATGGCACTGTAATCTGAAGGAAGCATGTAATCTGTTGTAGCAGAGAGAAACCTGGGGTTTTTGTTGCTTTTCTAGACTCTGGAAATTCCTGACAAGAACTGGAGGCAACCTTTAAAATAAGGACTGACAACCAGGTCTCTTCCCTTCTTGTGCACTGTAACTAGGCTTAGAGCCGCTCTTTGTGCTTGCTCAGCTCCTCAGTCCTAGAATATCTCATTCTCTCTGCCACCTGTTTTCAGTCTAAGTGGCTGTATCTGTTCTGTTAAATGTTCTTCTAGCACAGTTCCATCTCCCCCAGCCTTTTAGCACTGTGCTGATTGCTAGCTCCTAGCAGGGATTAGCTTAGCAATGGCATGTAACATGTACAGCATGTAGTGTCAGCCGTGCAACAGGACAAAAAGAGAAGGTGTTTGGTATTCAGGCTTCTTGCAGCTGCTGAGGATTTTTCAGATCATAGTTTGGACATTACTGCTGCCTATCTTAGCTGCCTCGTGATCTGATCTGTAGTCTGATCACAGCCTTCCTGGGCACCTTCACAAAATTTATAGGGTTTTACAAAGTATAACCTTTGTTACTCAGTGTTGGGGCTGTATTCCAGATACAAGGCTAACTTGGTGATCACTGTGAGTTCAAAAATTTTCTGAGCAACTTTGCTCTGTTATTTGAGACTAGATTGAAATGCTGCCATTGTTACTCTGCACAAGTGAGTGAGTGAGCAGGCTTCATGCTCAAGCAGGTACTGAACAACAGAAGTGGCCTCAGTAGAGTTCCTGGGGAAGATGCTTACAGTGTGAGGGATTGCCAGTAGGAGAGGGTGCCTGTAGAGCAGAAGGATTGTGGGCATGTGTTTATTAAACATATCTTGAAAGACCAATTCCTGCACCCCACTCTTCAAGGAGTAGTGTAACTGAAAGAATAATTTCCTATAAGGGCAGGTGGAGCTTCGTTAGAGATGAAGGAAGAGTTGAAGAAAAGGATAAGAAAGAATGACATGGAGATGGAGGCAAAGGAGAAAGTGCCATAAATGTAAGAAGAACTGAAGGTGGAAGAAAAGGGCTATTAAGACTTCTTCATCTCGGAATGAAAGCTATTCAGGAGAAGACTGGAACAAAGATGGTAGTCAAGATTTTCCTCAGTTCCAGAAGCAGAAAGAAATATGACTGTTGAATGCTGATTAGGTGGTCCACAATATGAAGTACCATGCTGCACTAATGAAAGATCTTTTAAAAGATTTTTAGTTGATTAAATTAAGAAAAAAAACCCAAAACCACGGGGGAGAATGCTTCTCAGAAACATCTCCACTTAACACTGGATGAATAACCACTCTTACGAGGGGTATTTAGAACGTGCAGAAGAAGCAGGGGTAGAAGCAAGGACTGCGTGTAACTCTGTACGTCCTCTCCTTTTCATGTCATATGGCAAAGAAAGAAAAAGCAGGGTCACACTTGCGTTGTGCTGAGGACCTTGGTACCATTCCAAAATTAAAAGAATGCTGTACCTCTGGCTTCAGTTAGCTGGATGTGTTGAAGATTGAGGAGGGGTGGTAAGGTGGATCATGGGCAGTGAAGGGAAAAAGCAAGGTGGAAGCAAAACTGAAAGAATGTGGTTCATGCAGGTCTAGAGACCAGATAATCCCTTAACGAAGGGTCATGCTTTGTGGTAGAAGAATATAAAGTACACACCCTCTATTATTTTCTCTTACTGGCATAGTACTAACAAAATCTTCTGCTGGCAACTGGGAGGAACTGGAAGTAGACTGAGAGGGAGAAGAATTACTTGGACTAATTGAAGAGAGGAGGCTACAGTAACTCACCCGAGGCAGCCAGGAGAGGATGGGCTGCATTCTTCCACCTTCAGAGGCAAGGCAGTGCCATTCTCACTGTACAGAGCTCTTGAGAAACTCCATTGGGCATGTTCTGTGCAAATGTCATTGTACTTGCTTGGAATAGAGCAAAGCTTTTGTAGAGCAGGGGGCAATCAGGAGAGATAATTTAATAAATAAAGGCAGAGAGATGTCTCTTCACTCATATTCTCTTGGACAGCAGCTATCAAACCTAATGGATAGTCTTCACTGAAAAGTAGAATGTGTGTTAATGAAAATTGTTTAGTAGTAATGAGAGCTCCTAATTGTAGAAGATTCTGGAACTATCTCCCTAAAGGAACAAAACACATATAACTGCTTCAAGATGCATCCTTAAGTGGATTATATAATAATTTTTCCTTTAGCAGTAGGGAACTGCACTGAGTAGTCCAGGAGGACTTCCTAGACTGTTCACCTGAGCAATATGATTCGATTGACACTGACAGCATAAGGAAGGGATTCCCACTCTGACTGTACGATCTGACTCAGTGTTACTCGAGAAAGCTGTTGTCATTCCATGTCCCAGTTCTGCTAAGTGCTTAAGTACATGTACACATCAAAGCACATTTCTGTTTGTGCCAGTCACTCAGATATGTATGTGCCCTGCTGAATTTACATAGTGTTTAAGAAAAGAAGCTACAGCTTGGAAAAAAACAGCTACTGTGCATGGTTGAGGTGAGATGTTTTACTTAAAAATTCATCCTTTTAAGCCGCTTACTTAGGTTCCACCTAAGGATACCAGGTGTGTTCTTAAATACAGCTCTTTTGAAAGAGATGCTTCAGGTGTGGTGGGAGTGCAGTATATGAGAGCACAATATTTGCCTTGATGTTGACATTCTTCTTGTCCTCAGCTGGGAGTTTTTGGGTGCATCATGTTTCATTTTGTAAGTGACTCAGAACACGCTCAGAAATAGTGCCCAGTCATATCAAGGCTTGTACTCCCTTTGCCCCTGAGGATCCTATTGTGCAGATACAAGTGTGGCTTGAACTGAGTGGGAATTCCTCCTCAAACCTTCAGTTTAATTTTAGGGTTCTATCTCTAGCCTTAAAAAATGTTTGACATTTTTACTTTCCTGTGCCCTTTCTCCTTGGGCTGAAAGTTGTGATTTAGTAACGTATTGAAGTGTTTGATTCAATCTGTCCTTCTCTGGAAGCATGGGTTAGGGATCGCAGAAATAGTGATTGAATGCTGCCAGTTTGGCATGAACTTAGTACTTTGAAAAGTTAATTTTAAATAGCATTTGAAAGACTTTTGGTATGTGATTTGAAACTTCTAGCATAAGTATCTGATTTTTCTTGTGCTTGTTAATTTAGTAAGGGATTCTTGCTGTGGTTTTGTGTTGCAAACTACATCTGTTCAGTCATTTCCCCCCCTCCTCCCCTCCTGTTTTTTAATTTCTCTCTCTCCCTCTCTCCCTCTCACCCTGCCCTTTTGTTTAGATCGCTCCGGAATAGAAAATGTCAATTCTGTGGAGGCACTTCAGGAAACACTAATCCGTGCATTAAGGACCTTAATTATGAAAAATCACCCAAACGAAGCCTCTATTTTCACAAAACTTCTTTTGAAGTTACCCGACTTGCGTTCCTTGAACAACATGCACTCTGAAGAACTGCTGGCCTTTAAAGTTCACCCATAGGCCTTTAGGTCTCATTTGTACTTGGACTTGCCTCGTGTTAAACTGTTTTGTGCTAAAATATGTATTTATACAGTTGTACCACTTATTGGCGAGAGTTCACGGACTGTGAACAGTTGATAGCTGTCCCATAACCATGCAATAAAGCTTTGGCAGGTGCTTTTAGCTGACGGTGGCACAGCCTTCGGAGTCCTCCGAGGCATCCAGGCCCAGCTGTGCTGCACTCTGGCAGAAGAGGCTGCGATGAGCCCTAGTAAATATGGACTCTTCTTTCATTTAGGAAAAAGAACCACCGCTGCCCTCTCAAGTAAACTGAATGCAAAGTAGCTGTGTATATGCATATGGAGCATGGAATGGGGTGGGAACAATCCTGTGCTCATAGGAAAATGGAAGAGATGAATTAATTGGTCTTTCACTTATCTAGTAGATGTATGTCTGTGTCTCTTGATAACTCACTCATGGTTTCACTATTGTTATTCCATTAAACCCGATGGAATGATTTCAGCCTGCACCAACTCTTCACTGAGCGTGTGTTCATGCCATGTGTATATAATATAAATAGTTAAGTAGTGAGTGTCTATGGCTATATAAAGTACAGAGTTGTGTGTATATATGTGTATGTATATAAATAGTTCTATACATAAAGTATACATATAATTTCTTCACAATATTTTAAACTGTGAAGGAATTTAAACTTAAAACAGAAGGTGATCTATGGAAAGAACCAAATAGATGCACTTTGCATATTGCTGAACTAATTATCTGAGCATTTTTTAGAAAACATCGAATTTGCATTAATATGCTGTGTTTGTTAATTTAAAAAAAAACCAACAACCAAGAGTGGCACTAAAGAGGCAGAGTCAGATTCAGCTTCCAAAAGGGTTTTGTAGAGAATTTCAAGTAGAGATGGTTGGTTGTGGCACTAATGAGATTGATTGTCTATTGCCACTGAGGTTCTTGTGTTCTGATAAAGGTTAAATAAGCACCAGATGCTCTTCAAAAACTTCAGCACAGCCAGAAAGAAACTATCAGATGAGTAACAACATTGATCAGAAAAAGAAAAAACGGGAAAAATGTATCCATGGTTGCGTTTGGGTGTATGTGTGTTCTGTGACTGTTTATTTCTTGCAATACAACATTTTTCTGCTTCATTGCTAAATAAGAATTGAAAACAGAAATGTGAGATTCCCCATGTCTTTCCACCATTTGGGCTTTGTGGTTCCCATGCCTGTTCTTCTGGAGCTCTCTCCACTGGTGTGTGTGCATGTGAGTGTGTGTGATGTGCAGAGAAGGTGCACTAGATGGTCTGGATTTTTTTTTTTTTTTTTTTAAAAAAAACCACAAAAACCAACCAAACAAATGGGACTTTTTTTTGTTGTTTATGCCAGTAGCAAATTACAAAGCAGATCCTCAAGGCTTAAGATTCTGCTGCTTTTCCATCTAGGAAAGCAGCTCTCTATGGGGTTTTTTCCATTTGTAGCAGGACCTGGCACCAGAAAAGAGAGATTAAAAGAAGTCAAAGCAGTTGTGTTAATTAGTTACATTTATGTTTTGCTAATGTGGGAAGAAGATGCTCCATCACCCTCGTGTTTAGTTAACTTGCCTTAGAGGGGTAGCCCTCTGGGTCTCTCATGTTCGGGAGCCCTACTCTTTGGAGGGAGTCACGGCCAGGACCCAGGAAGCCTCCAGCCTGCAGAGCTCCTGCCTGCCCCACAGGGGGTTGAGAGGAGCCCTCCTGCCCGTGGTGGAGCTGGAGCAGAAGCAGACCTTTGCCTGCTGCTCTGCATCAGGATCTGGGATGGGGAGAGGGAAGGCTTGCACCCTGCCATGCTACCCTTGCCTTTGGGCTTGGGATTCCACCTCAGGCAGGAGTAAGGGGCTGACAGCAGGAGAGGGCAAGTGCTTGAGTAAGAGGTGGGGAAAATTCAGCTGTAGCCTGGGCTAAGGAGCAGAAGGGCCCACCCTTTCCCCTCCTGTGCAGCTGCTGCAGGCAGAGCTGTCCTGCTTCAAGCTGTTTTAACCACTGGCTAATGGCCCCTTGCTACATACAGTTTTGCTACCCAGATGTGCTATCAGGGCATATAATCCTAATTTCTGTTAACAGTCTGCATCCTACCAGTATTATTTGTTTGAGAGCTTCACTGAATTATGCATCGAACCATTCAGATTTTAGAGAGGACACAGTCACACGGTTTTTATTATTTAGGAGCTGATATTACTTCCTCATAGACCCCATTTCAAACATGGAAAGTACAGTTAAACCCTTGGTTGTTTTGGGAGGGAAGAAGGCTTCTTACAGAGATTGCCACCCTACAGCTGTGTTTTGTTGTGTTTTGTTTTATTTTTTTTCTTCTTAAAACTGTATTATTAAGCCTTTAGGAATGTATAACCAGGACTGAGTAATTTACTGCTTATTAATTTTTTTTTTAGTTAGAATTACCATGTATGCCTATAGATAGATACTCTAACTTGTGCAGTTTAATTTGAAATAATCTTCCTGTACATAATGGAAAAACTCACATAACAGAAAAAAAAGCCCCAAACAGATTGACTGAAGAAAAAACTGATTAAAGTATGGTTCAAAAGTGACCCATGTATTACAAACCCTAGCTGGACTCTTAGAAGAAAATCTAAACTCATTGTGTTAGCTGTGTATTGTGAGCTCTTCTTTTGCTGTGTCACTGGTTATACACTTGTTAAATGCTGAGATAATAGACTTCATGCCAGGCATTTGAGTACTGTAGATTGGGTCATTGCTGAAAGATTAATGTACTGTATGACTTAAATGAAATTTTTATTGATTTTATTCTTGATTTTGTTCTTGTTTTAAAAGATTAAATATGGGCATTATGTCAGCAAGCTAAACTTGTGTGTCTGTGTTCTTTGTATTTCTCTGTACGAAATCTGGCAGGGAGGACAGCATGCTGGCATGAACAAAGCAGCAGAGATCCTCTTCTGGATGAGAACATCAGCTGCTGTAAGGTCACGGCGCTGTGCTGGGGCACAGTGGCAAGGGAGAGCAGGCATCTCCCTCTGTCTCTGAAACTGTTCTGCCTTCCCAGGTGCTTGGATGGGGATTTCTGGTGCACTTCATTTGCTACAGTTACAGGGCTTTTTTGGCTATGTCATTAAAATAGTTATTTTAAACACTGAATTGGTTTGGAGATACAATTTTGTAACTGAGAAAAAGATACACTAAAGGATAAAACTGGAAAAAAAAGGATACTGTTTGGTTAAGGCAAGTCTTTGGGTTGTAAGAGAGGTAGAGGAAAAACACAAGAGGAAGGGCAGGTCCTTTTTGATTTTTACAGTTTGATTTCCTAGTTTAGAATGTGCAGTCTTTTAGGAGATAAGAGAAGCTTCTCCAGGAAATGTTGTATCTACTGCTATTTGTAAAAAAAGCACACACCAAAAAAAGTTGAACAAAATTATGACTGCCAGCATTGGAAAAAATAACAGCACAAAATTTTTTTTTTTTTTTCTTGTAGCATGTTTTCTCTGGTGCAATGTTTGCACGTGGCTTTCCTTGTTGCCACAAAGTCTGAGTCCCCCTGAATAGTGCCACCAGGCACAGATGTTCCAGGGCCTGGGATGTCCTTGGGAAGAACTCTTTTCAACTTTTGCTGGATTGCTCTGGGTGAGGCACAAGTAATTCTTCCATTTGGCTGCAAGAGCCTTACCACAGCAATGGCGGGGGGGAGGGCAGGAAACACCAGCAAAAACATGATTCTGTTCCCCTCACTCTCCTACCCTCCAGTCTGGCAAGATGCTCTGGGGATGTGAACATGAAGCATTTGTGCTTGTTCGTGGGAAACTTGCTGGGCTCTGAGTCCGCAGTGCCAGCCTGAGTGTGAATGTGCCCACGGCAGCAGCCTGGCCTGTCCTCGTTCCACCAGGAAATGGGGAATGTCACAAGGAAAACAGAGGCGTGAGTGTTCCTGTGTGAAAGTGTAAAGCGATGAGGGTGTGAGCAGCCAGCTACGTCCTGTTCTGGCTCCTGACCCGGGGGCTGTGCTGGGCGGGAGGGAATCGGCATTCGCAGCTCAACCGCAGAGCGCTGCGATTACACGAACAGTTCCTACAAGGAAGTAATTGGCACTTCCTCCTCTTGATGAGTACAGCGAGCAGCTGCAAGAGCCTTCATCAGTGGATGCCGCCTTTTTTTTTTCCTTTTAATTTACTTTTTTTCATTTAAAGTTGAAGTTTGGAGTGGGAAGGAAGGAATATTCAGGTATGAGGGAGAGCCTGGAGGCAGCCGCCCCTGGCAGCTGACTGAGCTGCAATGGGCAGCTTGTTAAAAGCACTGTAGAGGCTGTGCTTGCTGGGCAGGAAAGTTGGTCAAGGACACAGACTCATCACCAGCGAGACAGGAGCTGAGCACGTGTGCATGGAGGCTGAGAGGCTACACATTCCTGGTTATTTGGAATTAAAATGCCCATTCACTCCAAAAAGATTTCCCTCCGTGCAGACACTGCTCTGCCAAACCAGGTCCTTTACAGAGCAGTTTATACCTGCTGTAAATGCACACCGTAGCTGTTTGTGGAGGCAGAGCTTGCCCTGAGAGGGGACCGAACTCTTCTGTCTCCTGCCGGGCCTGAATTCCCACGGCAGGGGTTGCTCCCGCAGCATTGAGCTCCAGGAATGCCTTTGCCTCTGGCTGGAGGAGCACCCTCAGGGGTTACTTGTAAAGTTACATGCTTAAAACTTGATGGGGGGTTATCTTCTCAACGAGCACTTCCCTCTGCCCCCCCCCCCTCAGTTTAAGAAGATTGTGACTCAGCTTATTCCATGCAACAGCATCAAGTGCTGTTTGTAAGGTGGTGCAAAGGCAGAGGAAAATGGATGCGTCAAAAGCTCATCTGGCCCAGAAGCTGCAGGTCAAAATGAAACCTGCACAGAGGCCTGCTGCTGGATTGCTGCAGTACAACAGCTCTTCTCCATCATGTGTGATGATCCATAGTCCTCATGCAGGCAGCCCTGGATTCGCTGCAGTGGTAATGCTGTATGAAATCCAGCTGACACTAATGCCCTCTTGTATGCCACTTTGGCAGTGTGAGTCACCAGCACCCAGCAGAAAATTGTCTCTGACCTAGGCTGGAGACAGATTTGGTTCTTGCATAGTCCCAGAATATGGGAGGATATGGAGGAGAGCCTCAAGTACCCTTTGGTCCCCTTCCCTCTGCTGGTGCAGAAGCCCCAGGAAGTAGCCCAGATCTGTGTGCATCCTGATAGCTGACTTCTCTTCTGCACATTTTTGGGATAGAGAAAACACATGGATTAATGGTCAACCTAACATGTACACCTGGTTCCCCAGTGGCAGATGGTACACATCATTTAACAATTTAACAATGTTGCATTTCCACCATATCTAAACTAACACCCCTCAGGCTGGCTTGTGGCACAGAGCTCAGTCAACCCTCCATGAAGGATTTTTTTCTTTTCACCTTCTTATCCTTGCCCAATAGGAACCTCTCCAGCCTTGTCTCATGCTGCTTAACATGTGTGTGGCTTGGCAGCCCTGCTTCCTACTGTGCAGTGTGCCTTTTCCCCCTGTATGCCCATGCACAGGCCTCCCCTTGTTGAGAGTTTGACACAGGGCCAAACTGACTCCCTGCACACACACCTGCAGGGGAACATCTGTCCTGTTTGTCCCTTTATAAGAGTATAAGCAAAACTGCCAAGTTAATGTATCACAAAATGAATGCCGGTTCTTACACTTCACAAGGAGAATTCAGTCATTATTTCCATAATTTGTGGTATTCGTGGAAAGCTGCCAGGTGGAAGATGCCCTGAAGGGGTTGGTTGACAGCCATCTGAACATGAGCCAGGTGTGTTCAGGTGGCCAAGAAGGCCCAAGGCATCCTGGCCAGTATCAGCAATGGTGTGGCCAGCAGGACCAGGGCAGGGATTGTCCCTCTATGCTCATCTCTGGTGAGGCCACACCTTGAATCTGGTGTTCAGTTTCGGGCCCCTCGCTACAAGTAAAACATTGAGGTGCTGGAGTGGGCCCAGAGAAGGGCAACAAAGCTGGTAAAGGTTCTGGACCACAAGTCTGATGAGGAACAGCT
>VZTX01027494.1:0-31583 GCA_013400915.1 Pardalotus punctatus
GGTGGCATCGCTCTGTGTCACAGAGAGCACAGAGAAGGTGGCATTGCTCTGTGTCACAGGGGACACAGAGAGGGTGGCATCGCTCTGTGTCACAGGGGGCACAGAGAAGGTGGCATCGCTCTGTGTCACAGGGGGCACAGAGAAGGTGGCATCGCTCTGTGTCACAGTGGGCACAGTGAGGGTGGCATCGCTCTGTGTCACAGTGGACACAGAGTTGTTGTCATCGCTCTGTGTCACAGGGGACACAGCGAAGGTGCCATCCCGCTGTCATGGGGGTCACTGCAGGAGGTGACATCGCAGCACAGCACAGGGGGCACAGCAGTGGGTGACAGCACTGTGTCCAGCAGGCAGGGGCTGAAGCTGAGTTTTGGGGTGCTCTGTGTCCCCCTGGCCACCAGAGCAGGGTCCCCCTTCCCCCCAGGCCAGCCTGAAGGCCTGAGTGCATTAGGTGGCCAATCGTGCTGCATTATGAGCCCAAGTAATGCTTATCATTAAACCTGTAATTTATTTCTTCTGTATTTCATAAAAAGTGAAATATTGCAGCTCATCGGGGGCCCAGAGAGAGCAGGGATGCTCCATTAAGTTCGACACTGCTCCTCCATAAGATGCAGTAATTATATGCAGCTTTTTTTACTGCTAAGTTCCTACTTGCAGATGCTAACAAAAGAAATAAGCTTTTAATCCAAACATAATTAATATGAATTACCTCCACAGTACACCCTGGCTTTGCACCATTAAACTTAATTTTTGTTTTGCATGATAATTGTGTTATCATTACCATTTATAGGAGAACTCAGGGACCTTCACTTTGTTTTCAGCCAAGACCAAAGGCACTGGAAATGGCTATCGACGGGCTCAGTGCCACGGAGTCCGGGGAATTATGGGCCTTGTCTGGCCTTGGTTTGTCTTTGCCACGGTCTGTGTTGGGTCGCTGTCTCCATTTCCCTCCTGCTGTCCCTCTGGCAGGAGGTGGGTCCGTGCTGGAGCCCCCCCAGAGCCGTGTCAGGGCACGAGGATGGGCAGTGACACAGCTGGGAACCCTGCATGGACAGGGAATAAAATTCCCATCCTCAGGACACAAGAGCTGGTGCTTGGAGCACAGCCCAGGATGCCAAGGCGTCCCCAGGCACACCCCAAAATCTCCCAGCACAGGGTCTGGGCACTGGAAAAGCAGCACCAGTGACCCCAGAGAAGAGCAGGGTCTGTGCCCTGTGGTGCTGGGGGCCGCCCTGGAGCCCCACCCTGCAGCCCATTAACTGCCTGGGCCCATGGGATGAGTTTGTGCAGTCACATTTCAGGGAAGAGGGAGATGAAATCAAGTCCTGTAATTATTTATTGAAATTACAGCCCCTGTCGAGGAGGACTGAATTACTGCAGACTCCATTAGCCGGCTCGCTGTGGATGGGAGAGAGGGAATGAGAAAATGATGGATGAGAAAGACAGAGAGAAATTTTAAAAATAAAATGGAATGAAATGAGAAGAAGGAGAAGGGGCAAAGAGGGGGGAGAGAAGGGCCCTTCCCCAACCTGCTGTCTCCTTGCTGGAGCGGCTCCGGAGCCGCGGTGCCCGGGGGGTTCTGGATCACTCTGGAGGCTCAGACCCTGCAGCAGCAGCAGCAGCAGAGCGTGTGGGGCTGCAGGACACTGGGGAGCTGGCTTAGCAAAAACCTGTGGAGCAGCCTCTCTGCCAAGGGCAGGAAGAGGCTCCTCCAACGGGGACCTGGTCCTGCTGGCAGCTCTGGATTTGGGGTTTAAAGATGTCCCGGGAGTTAGGTGGAGAATTATCTGTGTCTGGGGCCGGGGTGGGCAGGGACCCCTCCGTGTCTCCTCACCTGCCAGACATCTCTCAGCACCTTCACCACAGCCTTGGGGAGCCCAGTCTGCCTCGGGTGCTGCTGGAATGAGGGTGGTGCCACCGCTGGCAAGGGTGCTGGAAAGAGACAGGAGGGAATGGGGGAATGAACTGATGGCCAAGAGTAGAGATTAAACGATGAAATCCCTGCACTGAGCCCCAGGAAGAGGTGGCTGCCACTGTTAAAAGTTTCCTCTGCAGTTGTTTGTGATCAGCACTTTGAATGATTGCATAAATATATTAATTACACTAATTTTCCCAGGAAAGAGGCTTCAGTAGCTGGAGACAGCAGGTATCTAAGGACGAGCACTACTTTGCAGGCAGCAAATTCCCTAATTAGGGCTGTTTTCTGCCACTGTGCTTGGGCCACGGACCCAGCTCTAAAGGGAAAAATCCCAGTGCAGAACGTTTTGGGAAACATGGAGAAGTCAAAGAGGAGCCTCAGGACGGGGCAGTCTGGCAGCAGCTGCCGGTGCCGAGCCCACCCAGCCCGTGCTGAGTCCTGGGGTCCTGCGGGGACCAAGACACGGGGTGGCCCCGGGGTTAAAGCCCCAGGGATGTGCCAAACTCCTGGTGGTCCCCTGAGCCCCCCAGCACTGGTGTCCCCAAGGTGGAGGTGCTGGGAAAGGACTTCAGAAATGTCCCCTCATGTTTTTGGTTTCCGCAGTGTCGCAAAGTCACTGCCATCCTGCAAAAACCCTGCAGAGCTCTCCTGCCCTGGCTGAGGGCAAACCCAAACCCTCTGCCCCGTCCCTGCCCCTCCGTGCTCCCCTCTCTCCGCTGGTTTCCTCCCCACTTCACACCACCTTTCCAAGGGCCATTTTCAGCCAGAGCGAGCGAGGCACCAGCACTGTGCCCCTCATCCCCTTCCCAACCTGCCTCCTGATAATAATGAGCCCAGACACTTTTATTATCATTATTAATTAGCACTTTCAAGCAATGGAATTAAATCAATATGGTGGACTGAAACTAATTTTAACAAGCCATTGAGATCAATCATCAGGACTTTTATCTACATAAATGCCACTAAACTCAGCTCGTTAGTGTAACATTAGCTGGGAAGGGGGGGGGCAGGGAAGGGAGACTGGCGGGGTTTTAATTAGGAAGACATAAACCATGCCACGATTTTTCTTCTTTGATTTGCTTTTAATCTCGTCCATGAGCTCTCCTGGTGCCCTGGCTGATTATCACTCTCTTCACCTCCTCTCAGGAAGGAAAGGCAGCGGGAAGGAGAACGGGGGGAGCGGGAGAGGGCAAACCCAAGGAGAGGGGCTTGGCTGTGGTGGCTCTGCAGAGCTGCTCGGTTTTCCCGATTCCCGTGGGATGTGGCAGGATGAGGGATGCTGCAGGGTGCAGGACACTGTGCAGCACCTGCAGCATGCCCTGCACTGGGGCGCTCCCCGTGGCACTTCTTGTGTCCCTTCCCTGACCCACATCTCCCCCAGTGCCTCTGGAATGTCACTCCCATCCCCTTGCTGTTCCCTGGACTCAGGGTTTGCTTCTTCTGCAGCCCCAGCCCAGGTTTTTTGGGTCTGGGGAGGTCATGAGGGTCCCATTTAAAGCCAGGGGAGGCTGACTCAATACTTTGAGGGGAGGAGAGTAATGGGAAGGACTTTATGGATGGGCACATCCGAGCCCATGATCAAAGCAACCCAGATTTCTCTGGCACAAACTGATCATTGTTTTCCTCTTCCACTTAACAGTCGTTAGGAAATAAATCCAGGGTTTCTGAGATGGCAAGTGGGTTTCTGGCTTTTTTAAGCCACCTTTAGGTCATCTTTGGTCTCTGTGGAATGGCCCAACCTGCCAGTGCCGGGTCTCACGCGATGCAGGAGACCTTTGGCTCCCCAAGCCCACCTTTGCCTCCCACCTCCCTCTGGCATCACTCCAGCCCGGCTGTGTCTGGCATGACCAAAACCATGGCTGCAGACACAACGTGGGTGTGGGCCAGGCTTAAAAACCTCTGAAACTTCTTCTCAAGAGAGCTGAAGGAAGGCCCAGCCTCCAGGGGGCCTGTGCTGCTCTGCACCACGCACGATCAGTTCCCCGGTGTCATCTTTCCTGATATCTCTGCCAAACCCTCCTGTGAAATATGACAGATGCACTAGGAAGTATTTCCTTTTTGTTTGCTGGATGGGTAATAACTTGCCTCCGAGACAGTCTTTATAGTCAGCACAAAAGTAATTTACCTACATGCGGCGCAGCCAGGTTGCCATAAATCCCTCGCTCCCCAGTCCCAGGAACGCCGCGCCCAGAACTGCGGATCCTGTGCCCCTCACCGTCCCCTCCGTCACCACCCGTGGCCAGCTCCAGCAAGAGGTAATGTTTGTAAGCACCAAAAAATAAATAACTGAGCTGCTGGTGGCAGCAGGGCCCTGAATCACAGCCCCTCGCTGTCAGCCCATTTCTCTGCAGAAAGCTCTTAGCAGTTAATTTCTGGCTAATTTATTATCCTTCGGCTTAGCCCTCCAGCACCATTAGCAGTACACTGACACAACTGAGTGAAATATTGTCTAATTTATTATCTTATTACTCCTCTGGAACAGGATCAATTAATTACCCATTAAAGTATTTCAGCTGCAGAGATTTATTAGGGGCCTCGGTGTTTTAACAGATGATTAGTTATATATGTTTGTTTGCCTGAGGAGCACAGACTGGCAAATGACTGGAGGGGAAGGGGAAAGACACCGAGTCGGGAGGTAGCTAATGGATCTTTTCTTGACTCTCTGAAAATGGAGCAGTCAATGACAAGAATTATCGACTCATTCACTTGCGGTTTGGAGATAACCATATGTACAGGGAGAGAGAGGGGGCGAGGGGAACCGGCAGAAAAAAAGCCTCACTCAACTGCTTTTTCCATTCAATAAATTTGCTTCAGAATATATTGGATTGGGGTTTGATGGCTATTTCGTGTTTTGCAGAGTGCTGACACTGGTATGATTCAGTAATTATTGTTTCTTTTAAGTTATTGCTGTAATTTTGCTTTCTAAGATCCCAATCAATTCCCGCCTCTCAAGGGCACGCTTGAAAAGCGATATTTGAAAACAGCCCTCTGATAGATTGTGCCGTTAGACAGTGGCTGAGACAAATAGCCTAATCTGGCACAAATTAGCTTGGCTTCCACAGATAGTTTTATACAGCAATGTAAATTATATTGTCAGGGCCAGTCACTTTCCTGCTTAGAGTGCAGCTAACAAGAAGCCATGGAGACATTACCGGGGCTGCCACGCGCTCCTGGGGCTGCAGCGGAGCCATTTGCCAGCCAGGATGTGCAGGGAGCGTTCCCTGGGTCCCTGCCCCTGGCACCGTGCCCATCCCGACCCTCTGCCCGGCCGGGGTCGCCGTGCTGGGATCCTGGGGGGCACAGGGTGGTGGTGCTGGGGTGCTGGCAGCGGCTGCTGCCGTACACAGCCGGATCAATCCGCTCCTGTTTGCTCTCCGCAGTTTTCTGGGCCGGGTGAAGAGTGCCAGCCCCGGGCAGGAGCTGATGGGATGGCGATGGGGTGCCCAGCCCCGAGGCTCGGGGGTCTGTCTGGCTCTTGCCTCTCCCCCGTGCCTGCCCGCAGCCCCCACGGGGCCGGGGCCCCAGGCAGCAGTGGCAGGGGTGGCTCCTGCTCCCCAAGGGAAATGTCACCTCCACCTTGCTCTCTCCTCACCGGAATCAGCCCCGAGCGGGTCACCCGGCCCGAGGGACAGATCCAGCTGCAGGCACAGGGAGTGGAGAGCACATCCCTGCCCAAGCTGGCACAGTGCTGGAAAGCTGGATCAGAGCTCTCCCCCTGCAAGCCCAGCACAAAGAGCTCCTCGTAGGGCCACAGAACCCTTGTAGGTTCTCCACATGAGAGCCTGGGAGCAGCTGTGGGAGCAGCCAAAGCCGAATTTCCCCTCTGTCAGCAGAAATTCGGTTTTGATCCTCCCGGCTCCTCAGCTTGATCCTGAATGGAATTAGGATGGGCTTAAGCGAGAGGAAAGCGAGCCGAGCAAATCTAAATGGAGGGAGAAGGCGAGTAATCTGGAAGTGCTGTCACAGCACAAGAGCCGTGTCAGGTGCAAACAGGCTGAAAAGCATCACAAAAAGATGTATTTTCATGCAGCTGTTGGCTAACCCATGGAATTCATCACTGCGAGGTACCACAGGAGCCCTGAGCAGCATGAAAATGGGATGTTGAGACAAGAAGTGGGTACGGAGCCATTTAATGGGCCAGGTTCAATTTAAGCCGAGCTGTAAGGGACCCAAATCTCAGTTTAAAGGAGCAGCAAACTGCGGGTGAATGGAGACAGGAGGCTCTGCTGGCTGCAGCACTTGGTCCCCAGGGCTTGCTCCCAGGGCTCCCAGGGCTCTCCAAGGTGGGATCCTGGGTTTTGAGATCCTGGTGGAGAAAAGCAGACGGAAATGCAGCCAGGAAGCAGCGAGCTGACATGGCGGGACCCCCGCGTTTCCCAGGCACTGGGTCCTGTCCGAGGACATCCTTGGCCTCGGGTCACGTGTGCCACAGCAGCCCCACGGCGTGCCTGAGCTAACCTGGAGCAGTTGTCTCATCCCATAATGGAGAGTCGGCGGTGTCGGGAGTGAATCTGTGACTTTAGGGGAGGAAAAAGGCAAGGAACAGCTCCTGCCAGGCTCTGCGGGAGCAGATGGAGGATGCGCTTGGCCGCGGCAAGAGCCGCAGGCCCTTCTTAACCTTGCGAATGGCTCCTGCACCAGAGGAATGCGTTAGCCAGGCCTGGAGGGCTCCTCTCCTGAGGAAAAGCTGCTTAATTCTCACTTCATCCTCTTCAGACCAGCAGTTTAGCATGGGGACTTGGAGGTGGAGTTGAGGACTGCAGTGACGAGGCTTGGGCAGAGCAGGGGAGCAGCCACCGAGCCCATCTGGTCAGCAATTATCCCATAAGATTGGAATGATGCTTATTTGGAAATACAGCCCCAAGAGGTACAGACGAATTCATCAAAAACAAAGAACAGGGAGGAGAGAGTGGCTTTGGGGACCTTTTAGCTCTGCTGTGCTGCTCTGAATTCCTCCACAGTCCCCTGGTTTCCTCATGACACGAGTTTGTGTGTTCTCAGCCCACTTCCCACATGCAGAGGTGCTGCCTGGAGGAGACACAGCAGGGTATGTGACGGCTTGTTCTGCCTGTTGAGTCCATGTGCTCCTTAAACCTCTTCCCAGAAATGATCCCAGCCCAGCCAGGAGTGACCCTGGACCCGTCCCACCTCCACGTGCCGCCTTCTCCGCAGAGCTGTCCTCGCTTTCTGCTGGTGCAATTCTCATTCCTCTTCCAGCAGCTGAGTAATGGCTTTGGAAAGATGACACTGCACTGATTTAGGGACTTGACCTTGGGAATGCTCCTGAAAAGCTGCGGTTTCCTGAGCACGGCTTCACGTTGCCTTTTATGAACACTTTGCAGTCACATGGATATTTGGGTATGTAGCAACGGGGCGGAAAAAAAAAATACGCATGCAGGAGAGAAAGAAGGGATGAAAAAAAACCCTTTTATATCTCCAGGCTGCTTTCAGCAACAGCATTCCTAAATAGGAGAGGTTAAATATATTGCTGCCATTACACTCTACAAGGAACACATTCCATAAAAACGAAGGTGCCGTAAATTATACAAATATGATGCTAACAAGCCAGGAAATGCACTGCTAATGAGGTCAGCTATAGAACTCCCGCAGTGCTGCAAATCATGTGCCAATCCGGCGCAGGAGGTGCAGGAGCAGCCCTGGGTCAGCATTTTCTGAGCGCATTTGTAACCTGCTGTTCGGCGAGCAGTTATCCAGGTAGATAAAACCCTCCTCCTCTCCTTGTTTATGTGTCACAGAGCCACAGCACCAGCCAGGCCCGCTCTGCATTAATGCACTTCGCTGTTGTGCCCATTGTTCTGCGGCGCAGAGCAGAGAATCAGTCACTGCGATGTGCAAATATTGGTTACACTTTGGAAGTCTGCATGCTTTTGTGTTCCTATGAGGCTTGCTCCTGGAGGAATTATACATGCTGGCACCAGGGATTTTTTTCTTTCCCTGTTCATACTGTATTTGCTAAAGCGCTTTAAAAAAATTCAAATAAACACGCTGGCGGCAATGAAGTTATTCACTCGTTCACCTTCCTCCCTGCTGGGCAGTGGGACAATAAACAGTTGCATTTAGGAGCCAAAACAAGAAACCTGCACAAAACCTGTGAGCTTGAAAAACAAACTCAAAGCCCTTTGGGACGCTTCATATTCCTTCACCAGGAAGAATTTCTTCCTAGGAAAGTGTGGCCAGGCCCGAGGAGGTGCTGGAGTCCCCATCCTGGAGGTGTCCAAGGAGGGCTGGATGTGGCACTCAGTGCTCTGCGCTGGTGACAAGGTGTGGCTCAGTCACAGGTTGGACCCGATGATCTTGAAGGCCTTTTCAGATTCTGTGATCCCAGAAGTTGAGGTGAAGCCCCCCGAGCCTGGCAGCAGGAGGGGGCTCAGGTGCCCGTGGTGGCTGCACACACCTGCAGCCCTGACCTTCAGGTGGAAGCGATGCCCTCCAGCCGGGCAGCGCGGGCAGTCGGCATAATTTGGACATTTCTGCAGAGCTTTGCTGCTACTGCTGGCTCAGAGGGGCCAGAACAAGACCTGTGAAGGGTCGTGGGCCAGGACAGCTTCTCCTCTGCACCACAGCAAACAGGAACACTCTGAAACAGCTCCTGTGCCCCCAGAGTGCGCCCGGGGCTCGGCTGCGCACGCGGCATTTCCAGAGCCAGCCTTGACTGAAGGTTTCCTCAGGCATCAGCTTTTTTTACTCCAGCTTGGAGCAGCAGAGAGGCGATTTTGAGCACTTGCTTGCTGCCCAAACACGGGTCACACCCTGAGGTGCTGCTCAGGGACAGGGGTCCCACCAAAGGCACCCCCTGTGTCCCAGGCAGGGGCACCCACTGCCACCTCACCCCGAAAGTGGGTGCCCCAATGTGCCCAAAATGCTCCCAGGCCGGGCAGTAGGAGATGTTGGGGGGGATCAGGAGGTGCTGGGGGGGATCAGGTGCCTCTCACAGATAAACGCCAACACTCCCAAGCTGCAGACCTGGCTCAGGCACGGTGTGAAATGTGCATTTCTGCCTCCCATTTCCATACGCTTTTTATGGGTGCTCCAAGCAGAAAGAAGAGCAAAAGCCTCATTCAGGAGCCTCCCGGCTTGGCAGATTTATGACCAAATTAAGGCAGGAGGAAGCACATCAGCTGCCTGGCCCAGGTGAGGGGATTAGCTCTGCTTGAGAGGAACCAGACAAAGCCATGGCTTGGACTCGGGCTCCATCACCTCCAACAACGAGCGGGAAGTTTGGAGTGTTTGTGAGGAGCTCTGTGGCAATACAGCCTTTTTGTGTTCACAGTTTCAGTGGTCCCAGGGCCACCAGGGAGTCCCCCATGGAGGGTCCCTGCCCTCCTGCCCCTCCCAGGGCAGGCACCAGCTCATGTGGTTTCTTCTCATGCAAATAACTGCTCCAGCAGAAATGCATTTCTATATTTAATAAGCTGAATATTTACGTTAACTAAATAGCAGCTAATTATGAAAACATACTTAAGAGTCTGAGCAATTAAGCAATAATATATTACATAGTTATCAAGCCTCCAATACACATGTCCTTAATAATCAAAATATTAATATGCAGCTCCTCTTCCATTGCACAGCAACTCTGCTATTACACAGAGAGTGTCCTATTACTGCCAAATTAAATGCATAGTTAGGCGAATTTAGGACACTTAATTTAATGTGTTCCCAAGAGTTCACTGTGGCAGATTCTCCCAGACAGGCCTGTATCTAGGTAGTACAGAATTCCTGGAATTGTTCTTTGCTCCACAGCCACACGGCTTTATTGGCTCATGGTTAACCCATTCTTGGCGCTCTTGGCTGCCAATCACAGCCCCCAGCAGGAGTGGAAGGTGACATTTTCCATGGCTTGCAATGGAAATGAGGTAAAGAGCAGAGCAGGAGCTAGAGCTGCATGGTGCCCAGTGCACCTACCCCTGTCTGGGTGTTAAACTGGTACAAACTGGTCCCTTAGTGAGCAAAGCTGCTGCTCCTGAGCTGTGTCTGGTGCCGGCTGCCCCGTGTGGTTCTGCCTCAGTTTCCCCATCACTGTGGCTGTTCCTAGCAGAGGTTTGAATCAGGAGTGGAATCCCTGGGGAAGTGCAGTCTGGTTTTATTCCTCAGTGTTCCCAGTGCTTCCCAGCTGCTGCTGTTGGTTTGGAAAACCACAAAAGGCCTTTTGCTCCTGCTCCCAGGCCAGCGCAGACCCTGCCGAGGGGAGGGGCGTGGGCATGGGCAGGTGCAGGCTCTGCCCACCCAGAGGTGTCACCCAACGAAGGTGCCCTTCTCCCCGTGCCCTGCTCCAGAGGAGCTGCCTTCTCACCCTCGTGTGTTTTTAAGGCCTTATCTGCCATATGGCTTCCAGTTGGGATGATTTATGGGGTGAGGAAAGCGCACTGATAAATTTTACAGCCGGGCCCACGCAGACTGGGGGTATCAACAGCCGATCCAGACAGCCCTAATGGAAAGTGCCGGCACCGCCGAGCGAGGCCTTATTTATGACTGTCTGTAATGCCACTGCAGGGGATTTATGATCCCTTCTGCCGGGCAGGCGGGAGCTGCGGCACGGCCGGGAGGAACCGGAGCGTGGGGGGAGAGGGCGGGATGGGCACCGGGGGCACAAAGGGAGCTGGGGCCGAGCGGCCGAGGGAGCCGAGCTCTTCCTTGGGGCCAGGCAAAGGGGGTGCAGCCAGGCCTCGGGGTGCAGGTGCCTGTCCAGCCTCTGGAATTGTGACATGCCCATCTGGAAGAGCGCAGCCTTGGGGTGGCTGTGACTGTCCCCTTGAAGGGGGTTCGGGGAGGGTGTGTGACCCCTGCTCCCCCGCCTGGCTCGATGCTCTAAGCAGGACTGAGGGGACACTGAGGCCCAAGGTCACCCAGCAAATCCACGGGGAAAATCAGCCCCAAGAGGAGAACTTGGAAAGCTGAACCCCTCATGGCTGCTGCTGCTCTGGAAATGCAGGGAATAAATCATGGAGGCAGCATGGAGAGGTGTGGGATGCTGGTCCCCCCTCTTCTCAGCCAATGCTATATTTGCTGGGGGAATGAAAAAAATAATAAATTTTAAAAAAATTAAAAGGGAGCAGCTATAAAATCTAGATACTAATAAAATGTTCCAGGAAGATGAATTCTTCCGATATAATGGTGATCCCTGATACTGAAATGTTCCACAAATACATTTTCATAGCCCCACTCAGTATTATTTGTAGATCTTTTTGCAACCCTTGTCAACAAATTCCTGATAAAAAGGAGACACTTTGCTGTGTGCTAAAGCTATGAATTTAAGAAGTGTCAACTGGTCCTTATTTATGGCGCAATCTTTGGCTTTCTCATTTTACTGATGTGGTGTGGAGCAGACTTTCTTCCTCACTCACATGTTCTCCCTCCTCGCTCCCCACTCCGGGACATTAATCCTGCAGCTGTCTCGGGCAGAGCACTGACTTTCTCAAGGTGCACAGAAGTTGTGCTCTGCAGACAAATCTCTCCAAGCAGGAAAATCCATCCAGGGGAGGGGGAAAGCACCACCTTGGCAAACGCTGGAATTCTCCCGGTGTCGTTGGGCAATGCCGGGGTTTGCTCAAGCTCCGTCTCCCCAGCAGGATGATCCTGGCTGGGGAAACCTGGGGACAATGGGCAAGGAGAAGGTTGGCTAAATAGAGACTAATCCCTGGGGAATGGGATGGAGGGAGCGGGAAGGGGAAGGCAGGGAGGGGAGAGCCGTGGGCTCCTTCCCTGTGTGAGGCCAGGGCTGCGCCCTCCCTTCTGTGCACAGGCTGGCATGGGATGAGATGGCTCCAAATCCTGCCTGGGAATGTGGGGGTTGCCCACAGCTGCTCTGGAGTGCCAGGGGAAGAAAGGAATGGGTTGGAGAGGAGCAAAACCACCATGTGAGCATGGTGGGAAGCAGTGGCTGCCCTGGAATTCACTGGAGAGGAGCAGGATAAGGGCCTTCCCAGGGGAATAGGGCATCTCCAACAGCACATGGCAGAGGATGAAGTCATCAAATAAATTCATTCCTTGCTGAGTTTGCCCAGAAGCTTCCAGCTCAAAGCTGGGTTTGGTGTCCAGCTGGCCAGCAAACCCTGCTTTGTCTCGGGACAGCTGCCTCTCCTGGCAGTAACTCACGCTGGGAGCCCACATTTCCTGTAGAAGTTCTAGCTGAGGGTGAATTTAGGTTCCTCAGGTGAGGCTGCGGGGTTGAGCAATGGTCTTGGCACTCCCGGCTCTCCCTCCCACCCAAGCTGCATCCAGAACTAATAAAGGAGCCTGTGTAAAGCCAGGGGTTCTGGGAAAATCCTTTCCGGTACAAATCCACGACAAATCAGCAACAGATTACTCCACGTTTGTGCTTGGAGGGATGGTGACAGCAGCGGCTAAATAATGGCTCATGGCAGTTCTGCTTTGAGGTTGCCTGCAGAAGGGAGGAGAGGCCATGTGGAGCAGGGCAAAGGGCTGGGTCTCCAACCCCACAGCCTGGGAGGGGGGTCCTGGTGCCCCTGGCAGCCCCTGAGCCTGTGTTGGCTCCAGGGGGGCACAGCCCTGTGCCGGTGCCCCTGTCTGTGCCCTGGGCTCCAGCTCTTCCCGCCCCAGCTGCAGAGCTGAAGGCAGGAGCCACTTGTGCAGATTGGCTCAGGGTGCCCAAGGAATGAACCTGGCTCAGGGAGGCGTTTTCTACACGAAATTTGAACCAAAAAGATCCTTTTTGGGTTGCTGGGTCCTTTTTCCTCACAAACATCTGCTCTTGTGTGCATTTCTCACTCTTCCCCAGAAGGAAACAGGTCTCTGGGATGGAGATCCCTGCTCACACTCCCTGTGCCTGGCCAAGGAGGCTCCAAGGCTCCTGGGGCACGTGGAGTTGGGCACTGCTTTCCACAGTTGCTCTGTAGCCACAGCCATGGTCTTCCCACTCCCACAAATGAATTGGGGCACTGGGATTCCCCAGGACAAAGGACCAGTGAGCATGGCCTGGCTTCTCCCACGCTCGCAGAGATGCTTGTGCTCCTGGGGGACAATTAGCTCCCAGTTTGCAGATCCTGCATTAACCATGGCACATGTTCATAATTTAAGCTCTTTACAACGGTGCTTGGTTAAGGCCGGAGCCTGCTCCCCGCTGCCCGTCCCTTTTGTTTGGGTGATTTACTGTTCCTCTGTGCCCCTCTGCCCACCGAAATTCATAACAGCTCTCACACAGCAATCGAGAGCTCGTAATTATAGCTGTGTCTGGTAGTGCCATTGGAGCTAAAGGGCCTGCTGGCACTTTCTTTTAACAGGAATCCAGCTCCCAGCTGGAATGAAATTTGCCCTGCTGACGGGGGTTTTTTATTGGTTTGGTTTGAGCCCTTATTAAAAAAATACTCCAGTTTTTGGCAGCAGTGGTTCGGTGTTCAGCACCTTCCCGTCTCCTGCACTCAGACTCGGAGCTTTCAAAGGAGTCTTGGGAGTTGGGTCCGGCAGCGCCCGAGTGCTTCACCCCAGCCAGGAAGCCTTGCCCTGGGGCTGGGGCTGCCTGGGACAGTGATACCATTTGTTTGGCTTTTATAAGGGAGTTTATTTTTAATTATTCAAAGTTGCCCAAGCAAACGTGCAAGAAATCAGGTATAACCCAATAAAAGCCGTGCCGGTGAGGTGCTGGTGATCCCCAGCCCTCACCATCCACTGAGGCTTTGTTTTGCCTTCAGCTCCATTTGTGTTTCTTAAAAGGAACTGGGAGTTCACCATCCGGCAGTGAAATGTCACGTTGGGGTGACAGAGGTGTGGGGCCCCAGTGTCCCCCCGCAGCAGGGATGGGGTCACAAGGACACTCACTCCGGGGAAAGGATTATCCTCTGCCTCTCCTGCAAAGGGTCCCTTAAACAGCAGGAGAGTTCAAACACGTGGGTTTGGGGTTTTATTCCTCCCTTACCTCTCTGAGTGTGGGGGGTGCCATGGAAGGTGCCCGAGTGGGGCCGAGGTGTCCCACAGGGACCCTCCTGGCTCTGGGAAGACGCAGGGACATCTCTGGGGTGTTGAGCCCCGGAGATGCTGAGGGTGCCCCCATGCTCCTGTCTCCTTCCAGTCCCGCACGCCCCTGCTCAGACACTTCCTGGCAACCCGAGGGTCTCCCTGCCTCATTCCCAGCCCCTCTGTGTTGCCTCCGGCCAGTCCTGGCTGGATCCTTGGCCCAGCACCCCCCTGTGCGAGCCCGCAGGGTTTAACTGCGCTGGAGCCGTCGAGCCAGGGGACGTGGAGAATCGTGAGTCAGGGAATGACATGGAACCATGACACGACTTCCAAAAATAGAGATTAAGACTGAAATAGTGGGTCATGAATCTCGGAGGCAGAGAGCAGGCCCAGCCTCGCAGCAGGGGACACATTTCTGCTGTGCCGCTGCCGCTGCTGGGGGAGCGGGCTCGGAATGCACGGACGCTCATGGTCTCCATCAGCTCTGAAGGTGTAAATTCCCATCAAGGAGCTGGCTGAAAGGAGAAACATGTCATCTGATCCCTGCACAGCGCAGTTACAAGGAGGGATCACACAGGAACGGTGGGATCACGTCACCAAGTCCCGAGAATATTCCTGGGAGCAGGCACTCTGCAGGGAGGTGGCAGCTCCTGGGATTGCCCCTTCCCTGCTCCTGCACCACTGGGTCCTGCAGCCTTTCCTGGTGCCATGAGTGGCAGAGGGTTCCTTGTGCAGACACAGGTTCCTCATCAGCCCAATTTGTGGAAACTTAGTCCTAAATTATGCTCCAGGATGCTACAGACAGATCTCTTACAACAGTATTGAGGCAGGACCTTTTATTAACACTACCACAGGGGTTCTGTAGCCAAAATGCTTTGTGTTTAAGAACTTGATCCTGTATTGTTTTCTCAGCTTGTTTGTATACACTGAGGAAAAGCAGAGACTAATAGTTCCATGAATTCCTCTTTGGGTTGGGAATGCTGGGTCTTTGTTAGTACTTGCAGTTGGAGGCAATTGTGATGTGTTAACCAGGGCCTACATCGAGTGTTTATTTACCTCCAAAGGGTTTTATTGCTTCCACACACACATTCCTTGCTGATTTGAACATCCTGAAAGCCCAGCTATGTGTGTGCCAATGCTGTGCAAACTCCAGGGCCGGTTCTTGCAGGGTTTTCCTCACAGGGACAGCTCACAAAAAGAAGGTCATTCAAAAGACAAGTGATGTTTAGAAACTGATAACCACGGGTCCTGCTGAAAGGGATTTGATTTCCCCATCTAAAAGGAGATCTTTGATTAGTGAATGATGGGGCAACTTCAAAAGCTCACGGGGTCTGGCTGAGATAAGCATTCAAACCTGGGATGCTCCTTTCCAAAGCCTCTTTGATCTGGAATTAAAGCTAGAAATCTTGCAGGCTTTATTGTGCGATTTCCAGTGGTTTTAATGATGTACCAGGCACCATAGGATCCACCTGGATTTCCCTCTCCAGCAGGGAATGGTTTTCTGGGGGTGTGGAGGACTCCAGGTCCTCACAGCACGATGAAGCCCATTTTGGAGTTGGAGGGGCAGTAAGTCCACCGAACCCCCCTGTTTTGGGGTGAGTGGCACCGAGCAGGGGTCTGACCCTCGTGGCTCCTGTACAAGGTTTGCTCACAGTCCCAGCAGTGGCACACAGGGACTTCCATGTGCTGGTCAAAGGCTCTGGGGGTTACTGGAGCCCCACCAGTTTGCCGGCAGCTCGTGGCAGGTGGGGAAAGGGACTCCCACTCCTGGCTCCCCATCCAAGCATTTCCTTGGGGTCTATCCCCACTCCCTCTGCAGGGACGGCGTCCACAGGCACGAGGCTGAGAGCTGAGCGTGTCCCACCCTCCAAAGGCAGACACTGCTGGGCAGCACCAGTCCCTTCCTTGCTTTTGAGCATAGAATGTGTCACACCTGGAAGTAATTAGAATGAATTTTTACTCATTCATAGCTAATTGCACAATTACTCTCCTATGAAAGCTTCAGCTCTCAAAAGACACTTCAACACATGAAATGAGTTTCTCTGAATCTGGCTCGAAGAATCACATGAAAGCTTAGGCTGGAAAGCGTTAGGCTGGATCCTAAACATCCTTTTCTTTTCAGATTGAGTCATTCCTTCCCAACGCAGTTCAAAATGCTGGCAGGGCTGGTTTCTCCAGTAACCCGCTCAGGGAAGGGGCGAGCTGTGTCCCCAGGATCCGCTGTCCCCAAGTGTGCCATCCCTGAAGGCAGCAGGAGCTCCCCTTGTGCTCCGTGTGAGGGACCAGCCGAGCTGCCAGGACCCATCCCCGTGCTGGGGCGGTGTCCGGTGCCCCAGGCTCAGGATGGGGCCGTGCTGGGACCCCGGCGGGCGCAGGAGCGGGGTCTGCCTGCAAACCTCCCCGACCCACTTCGCCGAGGCGCCTGACGCGGTGTCGAAATCTCCTGCGCGCTTGCAAATGATGTTTACTATTTAATAAGATGTGATGAGACTGTTCTGATACTTCAAAGGCAGCTGACAGTTTTGTTAGAAATAATCAAGGAACTTTTGGACAATTATGGTGAAGGCTTTGACAGCAAGAAAACGCACAAACCTTGTAACTGTAACCAGCACCAAAGTCAGAGACTCTTCCCTGGAAACAACTTGAATATTCATTTTATCCATTAGGCGTCACTTTTTTATTTATTTATTTTCATTCCATGCTTTTTATGTCACTTTGCTTCCTTCATGCCCAGGAGAGCTCTTTTCTTGTTACAAGATGTGAATCTTCCCACCTTCTTGAACCTCCTCGTCTCCAAACAGGCGAAGGCTTTTGGAGCTGTGCTGTCTCCCTGTCTGGCTGCTGCTGCTCCGGCGCATCCCTGCTCTGGTGGGAAGTGGGGGACACACACTAAGGTCCCTATTTTGCAGATTCTTAAGGGACCAAGAAACTCCAAGCGAGAAACTCCAAGATTTCTGCAAGCTCCCCCATAGCCATGGCAGGAAGGCCATGGGCTGAGTCAGATCAACAGAAAAAATCTTGAGTGACTTCTGAGGGATGGGGCAGGGCTTGGGAAATAAAAAATATCAGAAATTCAGCCAGGGTCGGTAAAACTTAAATATCCCTTGAAAGCATCAAACAGAGCAGACAAATAGGAATGAAAACCAGCTGAGCTCTTCCTCTGGGTCATCTGAGATGCTGATTTCCCCTAATATTGATTGATGTTCAGCCTATAGACACATTGTCAAGCAGCCACACAGGGCTGTTCTCCAGCTGATGTGCAGGGAGAGCATTTCATTTAATCACAAACCTTCCATCAGTCAAGTCAGCGAGAAGGAAATTTGATAACATGGATGTAAAACTAAAGCCTCTGATTTAATAAGACTTTTGGGTGGAATTAGCAGGGACGTGCAGTGGCCCCAACATGCCTGGGTGAGAATTACAGGGATGACAAGACTCCAGCAGCAGAACCAGCACCTCGTTATCCCATTAGCAAAGCTGGAAGGCAAAATTGCTGATGGGAGAGAACTTTTGGGTGGTGTTAGATCAGCCCTGCCTGTGCCCTGAGGGGGATGGACATGAAGAGGTGATGCCCCGGGGTATCCCTGCCTCTTCCTGGGGGTCAAGCCCCATCTCTGGGTGCACCCCAAGCAGGGGGGCTCACTGGGATGCTCTGTGCTCTGCGGAGTCCTTGGTTTTGCCAGAACAAGTCCATTTTCTATTTCCATCCTCATCACATCCTGCACCCTGTTGAGCTGGACCTGTCCAGCCCCTCTGGCCATCCATGACCTCCCTCTCCAGCTGCTCCAGCCCCACACTCCTCACACAGCCCCAGTAGTCACTGGGAGAAGTAATCGGCCAAAGATTAGTGTGTGTAACTGAATGGCAGAGGCTTTGTGTACCAAACAGGGGCTTGTCTTTGTCAAAAAGTCTTTACAAAGTATCCGGCGCCGGGTGTCAGGGAGGACAAGTTTTTTAATCATGTTAAAATGATTTATTTAAACGTCAAGCCATGTCACCTCACTTCCTTTCATTTTTCAAACTGTTTGTGTTTTTTCTGGATGATAAATTTATCTTCAGACAGCCTCAATATGACTAATTAACTTTGAAATATAAGAACCAGATGTGTGAGCTGGAGAGCTTTCTGAACTCATGCCAGGCATTTTTTTTCCTCCTCTTTCCCTCTTCTCTCCCTTTTCCTGCACCGAAATTGCTTTGCAGACGCTCACAGCACATGGAAAAACCCAGTCAGATGGATGGACAGCCCCTCTCCCCCCTCCTTCCCCAGCCCAGGTGATGTTTTGCTCCCCAGGACAGTCCTGCCCTGGCCGAGAGAGGGGCCCAGCCGCGGGTCCCCACGTACCTGCCGGGATGACTCTGGATGTGGGAATCAAGCTGCCACTATTCCTTTGC
Organism: Pardalotus punctatus; assembly: GCA_013400915.1. NCBI lineage: Eukaryota > Metazoa > Chordata > Aves > Passeriformes > Pardalotidae > Pardalotus > Pardalotus punctatus. The sequence continues at coordinate 18,236 of VZTX01027494.1, forward strand.
CACATGAAAGGAAATCAAGGCTGGATGTGACACAAAGTGATTTCTTTGAAAGAAAATCCTGCCGTGTGAAGTGGGTTTTCCCCTTCTCCTCTTTTCATGCAAGGATTGCTCTGAGCCACTCGAAGAGGGAAACATTTATGTACCAATTAATTAAGCAAAGCCTCCCAGCTTAATTTCCCTCTTCGTAACGTGCGTTCTCATCCCTGCTGCAGGAATCCTCCTGAAAACAGCCCCAAACCCACAGCCAGGGCCCGTGGTGCTGGAGCAGCCCCCGCACAGGATGGAGAAGGGGACAAGGACTCGGTGGCCCCGTGCTGCTGTCAGATGGCAGGGACAGGAAACAACATCCCGGCCTCTCTGCACCCCCGCGCCTGACCAAGCCCCCATCAATCACGGAACGTGCGGAAGCCGGTGGCAGCCAGGGCTGGCGTGGATCCCGTCCCACACTGGGACTGTCCCACCACAGGACCAATGGACAAACACCAGCCTTAACTCAGTTTTCATGTCACACCTCAGTCGGGCACGTGGAACAAGCAGAACTGGGCAAGGTGCAAAGGGTGGAATGGAAATGAGCACAGGATGAGCTCTGCATTAGGGAGAGGATGCCCAGCTGCTCGGGCTGCCTGAGCTCTGCCCAGCTCAGGAAGGAAAATGAGTTTTCCTGGCCATGAGAAAGGCCTTCCCTGCCTGTGCCCCGGGCTGGGGCGGCACCTGGGGCAGTGCCAAAGGGCTCTTCAACCACAGTCACAGTGTGAGCTCCATGGGACACATCAGAGAGCTGGGGAAACCCTGGGATGGGCAGGGATGTCTGAGCAGCTCTGCCCGGGCACTGGGAGCCTGCAGGAGGGGCTGTCTCTACTGGGAACCTTCTGCATTGAGATCAACCCCAGCACCTCCAGAGGAGGAAGAGCGACAGGACAGGACCTTTTCCGCCCCTTTTCGTGGCTCTGGTGTTTGGAGAGGCACATCAGAAACCACAGCAGGGCTGTGCCCAGCTCTGTTGCCATGATCCCGCTGGGGCCACAGCTCCACAGTCCTGCCCCACGCCAGCTCCCTGTGCCAGGTCCCCTGCCAGGACCCCACACCAGGTCCCCACGTCACTGGGGAACGACGTCGCCTGCCAAGCAAACATCAACAAACGTCTTTTCAGCCAAAACAGATTTTTCAAACAAAGTGTAAATATTCATGAAAAAATGTTGGTTTCGGTGGAGATTTTCCTGATCTTCTTGGAACTGGTAATCAAAATAATGTTTTTTAAATTGCGGGTTTTTTTAAAGAACTTCTTATAAGTTTTCATTTCAACAACGCTAAATTTATTCCATGAAAAATCTTCACTGAAAATTATTGGGTCGGAGTGGTGAAGGAGATGGCTTCTCTTCCTTAGCCACTTCCAGCACGTGGCCTTTCAGGAGCTGCTGCACGTCGCTCCTGCCCCATCCGCAGAGCCCAAGGGCTGGGAGGTCACTTCTGCCGACTGCAGCTGTCCAGGGCTGGTGGAGCGGTGTGTCCAGGGCTGGTTGAGCGGTGTGTCCGGGGCTGGTGGAACGGTGTGTCCGGGGCTGGTGGAGCAGTGTGTCCGGGGCTGGTGGAGCGGTGTGTCCAGGGCTGGTGGAACGGTGTGTCCGGGGCTGGTGGAGCGGTGTGTCCAGGGCTGGTGGAGCGGTGTGTCCGGGGCTGGTGGAGCAGTGTGTCCGTGTCTCTGGGCACTGTCCATGCCCCACGTGCTCCGAGCACGGCCTGGCAGCGGGGCTGTGCCAGCCCAGCGTTCCTGGCGCCCACCGAGTGAATCCCGCGTGGGTCGGCACACCCAGGTCCGTGGAGCACCCTGTGCTCCGGGTGGCACCAGGGCCTGGTGCTGAACCACGTCCACGTGTGGGGAAGGACTGTCAGGACACCCCAGCGGGGCACAGGACGGAGCAGCGGTTCGCGCCACAAACTGCCGATGCCAGAAGGAAAAATACCTGGCTAAAGGACATTGCCTGGTGCCAGGAAGCTCAGGGATCTTTCCTCTGGCCTTCCTGCAGCCACACAAGACACCGGGGGCTCCCTGAAGGCTGTCAGGGCTGCAGAGGGGGCGGGGGGGTGCTGGTGGCAGGTCCCCACTCCCCCGGCACCGGCACGCGGAACTGCCGCTCACCCAGGCAGAGACCGTGCGAGGATCCCGCCTCGTTAGGGCGATAATGGAGCGTTCCAAAGGCAGCAGCATTAAAAACAAGCTGAACTTTCCCCTCCCCGTGCCTCACCCCTGCCCTAAATATCCATAACAAGCTGCGGAAGGCGGCCGGGAGCGCCGAGCCGTCAGCGGATGTTGACAGCCTTGATGTCTTGGCGGGCAGGATCCAGCAGCATCTCCCACTGTATGGCGCTAGATATTTAATAAAGTAAAACCCCCAGGATCAAGCAGGCTGCAATCCCTCCCAGCTCCTTTCTTCTGCCTTGCTCGGGCTCTTTCAAGCCTGCCTCCCGTCTCTCTCCAGAAAATCCTTTCATGCCTCCCTCACCAGACTGACATTTTGACAAGTTGCCACGAGTGACATCTGATTTGTACAAATTTCAAGACTAATAAATCTACCTGTCAAAGCGGAAACTTTAAAAGGAGCTAAGCCCAGCGGGTATAGTTTAACAGAACTCAAGTTGATGAAACTGTAGGATGGAGAAATTATATCTGTCACAATCCACCCACATTAGTTCTGTAGAGATGTTGGCAACTGAAACAAACGTCTTTCACAGCCTTGAAAAAAAAAGGGGAAAAAAATAAAAGGAGACTGTTAATACTGTGAGTAACAAGTAACAGTTCTATTTGTAAACTAGCAAATTTATTTATTTAATTTTTAATTTGCCTGTAGACACTCAAGGAAGGGAGCACCCCTCCCTTACCCTGCGCCCCCGGTCAGCCCTGGCCTGAGGTCTGGGGGCTTTGGGCCCCCCACACTCGCCTGCTCCTGGCTGTGGTTACGACAGCATGGGGACTTGCAGGTGCTTGGGAGGCTGCAGCACTGCTGGGGCCATGGGACTCAGTACTGTGTCTGGATCCAGCCATGAAATCCTCTCAGCAAAAGCCCCTCCTCACCCTGAACCCGGTGGGTTGTGTCACCCCCAGCCCTTCTTTTTTCTTTTTTCTTTNGTTTGTTGGTTCCCCCCCCGCCCTTTTTTTTTTTTTTTTTTTTTTTTTTTTTTTTTTGCTGGTATTCTGGTGTTATTTTCCTTTTCTTGCTGGTATTTTCTCCCGATCTCTCTGCTGTGGTTACCCACCCCTGCTGGGGGCCTGGGACACTCAGGGAATGTGCTGCCTCTGCCAGGCTCACCCCCATCTACAACCCGGAAACTTTCCCAGGGCTCTGCTCAACTTTCTTCCCTGTTTGTGGCTGGTCACCCCAGGAGCTGTGAACAGCCATGGCTGAGCAGAGCACGGGCTCCCCTGGGGGGCTCCATCCCTGGGGGGCTCCATCCCTGAGGGGCTCCATCCCTGGGGGGCTCCATCCCTGTGGCTCCGTGCAGAGGCAGCAGCAGGGTTGAAGGAAAGGAAATGCAAACCCTGCCCATTCCCTACCTTGGACCCCCTGGTTGACATTTTTAGAAGAGGAGATTGGAACGGCATCCAGGCTCTCCAAGGGAAGGAGTTGTGGTCTTGTACCCAACTGAATTCCATTTTTTATTGCATCTCGTCTTTGAGACACACAGACGTGAGCAGCCAGTTCATTCTGCCTGCTGGAAAGAGATTGATTTGGAAGTCACACATTGCATGAAACTCCTGTAGCCACATCTGCAGCACTGAGAGTGTCTTCAGGTGGATCTAATGACTGAGTGAAACCCCGGAGTGATGATTTACGACAGCCGGTTTGGTTAGAACTTGCCCCTCTCCCTTCATTACAGAGGAGGCTGCAGTGTGAGCTCTCTCCACTCGATTCCCAACTGAGGAGACTCCCTGCCTTCTCCCCAGCCTGCAGTGCTGCTGCCTCACCCGGCACAGATGTGCTGGCTCTGCAGGAGGGCAGAGGAGGGAAGAGCTGCTGGTCTCCATTGCCTGCTGTGAGCTCCCTGCTGCTGCCCTGAGCTCCGGGCTCACCCACAATAACTCTGCCCTTCAGCACAGCACCGTGCCAGGCGGGCCCACACCCTGCCAAAGTTCTGTGAAATCCCTCTCCAAGTGATGACCAGGCAGCAAACCCAGGCCAGGTTGTGGCTCCCAGGCTCCCCAGCGCGGAACACTTGGAGCTGTGAGCCCCCTGTTCTGATCCTGCTCCTGGAGAAATCAGCAGGAGCTCTCCCACTTTGCAGACTGGCATTTCCACAGGATGAAGAAATTACCACCCAGTTCGTAAATCCCACTCCTCATCCCCCCGACCACGGGAACATCTCACAGCACTGTGAATCTCTGGGAGGTTTCCGAAACCTCGGCTCTGTACAAGTATTTCCAGTCCAGTAACAGCCACGCTGGGATCACCCTGGGCCATTCCTCACTTCCAACAAGTCTTATTTAGCGATGTGCTTCCATGGAGAGCCAGTCAATATATTTGTTTTCCTGTAGATGTGCAGCTGCAGAAGCGAGCTGTGCAGGAAGTTTATTAAGCTTGGTTAATTTTCTAATGGCCACAGTGCTGATGGATGTGAGCCGCGCTGGCTTCCTGCTCGACTTAGAAGTCAAATAAAAATAATCACGCTGATGGGAAAATATATTTCTTGTAGCTGCAGCAGATAATATATGAGATGTGAGTACCTGCCAAGTGTCTCGTCTCTGGTAACATTCCCAGGGTCAGAGTTCGGCTTGTGCTGTTCTATCCCAGCCACCAGATACCAGGGATTTGAGTGTAAACAACCCGCCCAGGGGATTTTTCAACATCTGTATTATTTCTAATGGAATTCGTACTGTGAGGCTCTGTTGTGATGAGGGTGGGACAGAGAGGGTTTCTGGCACCCAGGGTGGGTACCCTGCGGACAGGCGCTGGCTGCTGGCTTTGGAGGTCCTACCTGCAGCTCCTCCACCTGGAGAGGAGGTGCTGGGGTGAGGGCTGGGTGGGGAATTGCCTTCCAGCACTAGCTGCCATGAACCCAAGCGCTCCCAGTCTGTCCCAGCCTGTCCCAGCTCTCAGGGGTGGCCCTGCTGGAGCCCTTGGCCACCTCTCACTACGGCTCAGCCCCAGTTTGAGCAGTCTCTGGAGTGGTGGGACCTGTATCCCTCTCCCTCAGGCCAGGCCCAGCCTTCATCACTCTCCAGCACAGAGCCACCCATTTGCATTGAAAGGCATCCCAAAATCTCCTGCTGAGAAAACCACAACAGGCGGGGATTATCCAAGAGGAATTTAACTCACTTCTCTGCGATAAACTCCGGTTAGGGAGATTACGACTGTTTACCCAGGAGGTAAATATTGCTCAGTGCTCGACTGCTGCCAGACACCAGGGAAAGGGCTCTGGCAGGGCCAGGCTGCCGGGGATCCTGCAGCACCCCGGCCCCGCTGCACCCCGGGAATGGTGTCAGACACCTGTCATCCTCGTTAATTCCTTTTCATCCCTGCTGCCTGTCCTCAGCGCTGTCTTGGCCTGGCTGCTGCACCCTTCTCCTTAGAGCAGAGCTGGCACATTAACTCCGCTTTGGGAGAAAAATACTGTAAACTTGAAAACTTGTGCACTGCCCCATCCCTGGAAGTGTCCAAGGCCAAGGATGGGGCTTGGAGCAACCTGGGCAGAGAGTTTAAATGAGATGGACTTTATGAGCCCTCCCAACCCAAACCATTCTGGGGTTCTCTGATATGCTCAGAGGTTTCTTAACAAAGCTGAAAATGAGGCCAAGTGACCAGATCCAGCACTACAACGCCCCTCTGTGCTGCTCTGAAGCCACCTGACCTCCTTGGCTGTGATGACAGGGACACACCAAGGTGCACCTTTGCTGAAGAACATTTGCGGCCCCCCAGGTCCTCCCTGGAGAATTTCTGCTGGGCTTTGTCCCAGTGGGGAGTGCGCTGGGCACGGGGCACTGCAGAGGTTGCCGGGGGCAAGCAAGCCCTTGCAGGCAGCAGCTCTGCAGGGACAGCAGGACAAGACAGATGGACCCCCGTTGTCTTTCGAATTCCCCTTTCCTTTGTGATGTGGGGGCTCCCCTTCCCCCTGGTGTTCTTATCTCCCCTCCAGGTTTCAAAGCCCCACTAATCAGATCCATCACAGGACTCGCATTAGCCAGGCCAGCTCCGGGCTGTCACCGCCCCGCGTGTGCAGATGTTCCCGCGCAGGGCCGGGTGATTTAGAGGGGACCATTCACATTCACAGTCATCGCTTCAAATAAACAGGCTGAGAGTTTAATGATTTCAAGGTAAAGCTCTTTTATTAAGACAACACAGAGAACTTTTTTCAACCACAGCTGACATCACTATAATAAATCACCATCATGTCTTGTGGGATTGAAAAAGCCAAAATACTGTCAGAACTGATTTTTCTGGCTACTCGTGCCTCCAGAACAAACCATGTGTTTTTAATCAACAAATCTTTGTTTTGCATTTCTAAGACCCTAGCACTCTTTAAATAGTTAGCATTTACCAGAGGGATATTTTAAATTCAACACACTACTTCCTTACTGGAGAGATTAGGAAACAGGACACCACATTACAGCCTTACCGTGCTTGTCCGGGGCTTTTGGAAATTTGTTTTTGTTATATCCATGCAGCATTGAGAAGGGCTTTTCCATGCTTGTCTCTAGCTTCATTAGACCTTTTCTCTCCCCAAAATCAGGACATTTACTGTTTGTATGAACCAAACCATCTACTGAGACATCATGAAAACCCCATCTGTGTGAAGCTGGGATAAAAAGTAACGGGAATACCACGAGATGCTGGGAGGCTCCAGAAGGCCCTGGGAGGCAGCAGCGATGAGAACACCTTTGCCCACCATCCCTTGGGCATCCTTGCCCCCGTTACCCCTTGCCCAGAGAAGCTCCTGCAGAGCAGGTTCCTGGGCTGGTCTGAGCATCGCTCAGGCCATCCCTGCTGTCACCCAGTGCCGGTGCCACCCCTGCTTTTCCGTGCCTGGGGTGGCCCAGCTTCCCCACTGTGTTTCCCCCCACACCGGCAGTGTGATCCAGAGGGGCTCAGCTCCCTGCTCCGGTTTCAAGGTCAGGCTGAAAGCAGAGACGTTGGGATCCTCTTTCATGAGTGCAGGGACCCCTCCCACTCCAGCAATGGGGACATGCTCTGCCTGCTTGGCACAAATGTCAGGGCTGAGAATAACCTGGGCCGGGCCCAGGGCGAAGGTGCCCACGCCAATCACAGGCAGAGGCAGCTGGCAATGCCCACAGGGAATCACCACAACCCACAGGGAGCAGCTGTCAGTGCCCTGGGGTGCTCTGAGAGGCCAATCTGGACCTGATCCCCTGCCTGTTTCCCAGTGGGTTTGGTCTGGAATCCTGCTGGGAGGGGGCTCAGTGACCCTTGTCCCCACAGAGGACACCTTCGAGTGCTGCTGCCTCCTCTCCTCCTGGTGCCGCAGATGTGGCACTCAGGGAGATGGTTTAGGGGTGATTATGGTAATGCTGGGTTGGTGGTTGGACTGGGTGACCTTGGAGATCTCTTCCAACCGTGATGATTCTGTGGCTCCAGTTGTGCCAGGCTGCTGACAAGTGGTCATGGGGGCACTGGTGCTCGCTCTCAGCAGGACGGTGAGAGCAGGGAAAGGTGGAGACAGCCCCCAGGGCAGCCCCTCGTCTGCCCCAACCTCAGCCCCTCACCACCAACCCTTTGGGCTGGAGCAGGTTCACGGTGACAAGGTGACCTGCTTGGACCCAGCTCCATTCTTCAGCGATGACAGGGCCAAGCATCCCCACTGCTCTCTTGGACGCTTTCCCCCAGGACAACAGTGAGTCCCCCAGGACGGCAGCAAGCCCCTCATGCCCCCGGATTGGGGATGAACTTTCTCCTTGGGACGAACTCGGGTTGGCCCCAGCGCCTCCTGGGCTGACCCCGGGCCGGCAGCCGAGACCCCCCCTCCCCACCCCACAGACCCCCTGCAGGCGGCATAAAAGCGACCTGGGCCCGGGGATTGCTGCAACACCCTCCCACGCAGCCGGGCGAGATCAAAGCCTGCGCCGGGAATCAAAGCATGTGACAGGCAGGTGTCCGTCCCCTCGACAGGGCGGCGATTAATCACAGGGTCTATCCCACAAGGAGATCAAACCGGCCCTCCTGCGGCTGCTGGTTAAAGCCTGCCTTCAAGTTACCCTAATTAAAGTCTTCCCCCGGCCTCCCCCGTGCTTGCCCGGCTGACTGCTGTCCCATGACCGCCCCTTTCACTCCCTAAAACAAAGGCTGCACTGAGCAGCTCCGGGCAGCCGGAGCGTCCGGCCCCGGCCATGCTTGGCCGGCCCTTTCTTCTGGAGCCACGGCAAAGCCAGAGCCTGGCAGGGGACCCTTCCCCACCGCACCGAGCGCTGCGCCCACCCGGGCACCCCAGCACAGCCAGGGCTGCCTCCCCCACCTTTACACTCCCTGAAAATCCGAGCATTTATTCCAGGTCTGGAACTCCCGAGTTTTCCTCCTGCTAAACTGGGAGAATCAGCTGAAAAGCATCATTCAAGGTATTTTCAGAACCCATAAAACAGCGGTGGGACCTCATGCTCTCCATCCCCCTTCCCAAGATTCTTCTCTTGCCGTGACATCAATAGCGGCATTTTGATGAGAAGCAAAGGAATTGCTCCTCTCCAGCAAGGCTTTGCTTTGAAATGCTGCAGGGTTGCATGAAAGCAATCCTGGGGAGAACCAAACTGATTCTGTAACCAAAAACTTGAGGAGGGGGGGTTAAATGCACATTTTAGACATGTCACAGAATGAAGAAGTTTTCAAGTGTTCTTTTCCCCTTAAATGTGCGCATTATTTCACTCATGCAGGGGGAAGAAGAAAGGGGAAAATCACAGGAGAGGCCGCTCACGGTTGGGAAATCAATCATTTCCATGGCAAAAAACGTTCCAAACAGCTCCGACATGGCCCGAGCTCATTCATCCCTGTCCGTGCCCGGGGCTGGTCCCCACGGAAGGAGGGGGGGACCTCGCTGACACCTCCCGTGCCGGCTGCAGGGGACCGGTGTGCGGTGGCCGGGGTGCCCGCTGCTGCTCCCCGGGGCTGGCAGCCCCCGGGGGAAGCCCCTCACTTGGAACCCTGGTGTTTTTCCGCCGGGGCAGCGGGGCCGGCCGGGCTGTGGGAAGGGCGCTGATGGATGGCGATGACGCGGGGCAGGACGCGGCCGCCGGCACAGGTTGACTCTGGCACCGGGACAAACCACCTTCCACAGCCTCCGTGCGCCCGCGCTCCCTCCCCGTGATCGCTCAAATGCCTGCCCCAAACGTGACCTTTTTTTCCACCGGAGCATTTCTAAAAGCAGCGTTTCTCCCCCCAGCCCCACCACGGGAATGTCGCGGCTCCGGCGCGGACGCGGCTCGGCCCCGGTGCCGGCCGCGCTCCGCGGGGCTCCGGCGGGGACGCGGGTCCCCAGCCCGGCTCCTCGCACGGATTTGTCAATTTGCACAGCTGCTTCTAATCCCTGCTTTGAAGTCCCCCCTCTCTGTTTTCCTGGCTGACGGCCTCGACGCGGGGTTCCCGGGGTCAGGGCAGCAAAAAGGGTTCGCCGGCGGGTTCAGGGCAGCATCCGAAAGTTCAGGCTCTTCCCAGTGCCCGGCATGAGCATCCTCCCTGTCAGGGCTCCTGTCAGGGCCTGGGCTCGTGCCATGGAGCCACCAGCAAAGCCACTTGGAAATGTGGGCAGGGGAAAATTGTCCCCTGTTAAAAAAAATGGGAAAACCAAGGCAGGGTTGTGGTACGGGTCCGTCAGCCTCGCGCACACACGCAGCCTAATGCAATGTTGTTCTGGTCCTGGCCTTACATTATTAATAATAATAACTGTAAAATTCTGTTACCCACAATGCAGATTTAAGTAGCCAGATAAAGGCCTGTGAGCTCCACAATCTGCTGTTGGGGGAGATTGTTATCTAAATAAGATTTTTTTTTTTAAGCTCAAGATAATAATGATAATCCTAATAATAATAATAGTAATAATTCCTCTTTTTAGCCTGTTTCAAGATCTAGATCTTATCCTAAACAAGAAAGTAATTCTAAACCCTGGAGAATGCATTGAGAATTAATATTGATTATTAGGAATAATATTCCTACTAAGACTAGCATTGCAGTGTCGAGGGAAAGGATTCCTCCAGGGCCAGGTAATAATCACAATCATATTTAGTGTCTGTACTTTGTGTCCTCAAACCTGATTAACCTCTTCTGCATCACCTTAATTACCCAGTGTTGGAGGCAGTGGCTGTGCCACTGGAATGCCTTCACCCGGAGAACTCTCCAAACTTGAAACACATGACACTACAGCACACACGGCCCCAGGATGGCTGTGAGGGTCCCCAGGAGCCTGCAGGACCCTGCTGCCCCTCCAGGCACCCCGACCCCTCCGAGCTCAGCCCCCTCCCCTGCTCCAGCCCCCACCGCAGCTCTGGCTGCACCAGGTTCTCCGGGAGACCACACAATGTGCCTGACATGCCATTTAATACAACACAATGAAATATTGAAAAGGCTTTCAAACTCAACATGTTGAGGCAGAAATCTATGGAAGATGTTTAATACTAATTCTATTAGGCATCTGAGTTAATGAATCACAACTGTAAGAAATCATGATAATCCAGCAGGCATTAGTGACAGATTAGCTTCAAAGCTACCATAAAAGTGCCATAATGCTTACCTAGCGGGGTGATTAATGCCAGCAATACATAATGGCATTATGAGGGATGGAGCAGCAGCGGGCTGACAGCCCCTGTGCTCCGGCCATTGCCCCGAGTGCAGCCCCCCTTCACCACACACGGCACAGCCCTGGGCAGGCTCTGCTTGAAGGAGGGACCCCCAGGTGTGGCCCACACTCTTCTGCTCCCCCCTTCCCAGTAAGGGGAGGCTGTTGGCACTCAGGCAGTGGTGGGGAGGTCATAAATAGGAGGTCAGCAGCACCAGGCCTGGTGTTGGAGCTGCTTTGGGGCAGGGCTGGGGGCTCTGAGTCTCCTCTGCTCTTGGAACGGCAGGATATGGTGAGGGAGATGCTTACAGGTGGCAAAAGTAGGTCCTGTGCTGTGGGTGCTTCAGCTGAAACTTCAGTTTGGACTCCATGATCTTGGAGGCCTTTTCCAACCTAGATGATTCTGAGTCTGAAATTTGGCACAACGCTGCTGCTCTCTCCCCAGGGCTGGGGCTGCCAAAGCTGGACTCGTTCTCCACTGAGAATCGCACCAGCACAGCTTGGATTGCTGCTCTTGGCTTCACCAGCACCTGCCTGGGCACGGGACACGCCCTCCTGGCTGGGCACTGGCAGCACCGCAGTCCTGAGTGTCAGCACAAACGTAAGTGGAATGAGTTGCTGTTGAATGGAACTCGACGTCTCATTATGGCTTTTCAGGATTGTTTTCCTACATCTTTATTGCTCAGGTTTGCTTAATTCTAGAGTGGATGTCTGCCAAATTGTCTATCAAATTACTTACTGGCAAGTAAACCAAGATTAGTTCACTTGAGTGCGGCCCTCTTATATTTGACTTATAGCCAAGCAAAATATGGGTTTAATCAAGGGATAAATTGGACATGATGTTTCAATGAAAGATAGCAAGGTACTCTCTGCTCAGTGGAAACAGGGGAAGACAGGACCTGAGGCAGGAGCAGAGGAAGCTCCATGAGAATCAGCTGAAGTCAATGCCTCAGAGGCTGTGTGAGCAGCTTGGGGACACTGAGAAACTCATCTCTCACCCAGCAAACTGCTCAGCTGTGTCCTTCCTCTTGGCTTCAGGAGCTCCTCTCCTTGGTGGAGATGAAATGATGTGGTGACCCTAACTGGGCTTTCCAGTAATTTGTTGCCCACAGTCATGTGCCCTTCTGAGAGTGCCATGATGCTGCACCAGCTCCAGCTATTGCAGTTGTGTCCTGTGCAGATCTGTCGTCCAGGAAAAAGCCCTCCTGTCCCAGAAGGAGATGGGCTGGGAGCAAATCCCGTGGTGAGTGTGGTGCTTGCACCAGGTAGAGCTGAAGCAGACAGAAGTTGGTGAACTGGCACTGACTCAGCCTCAGCTGTTCTGATGTACGGTGTCTGAGGGAACAATTTCACCCAGCCCTGCAGACCCAGAGCCCGTGGGGTGAGCGTGGTTGGGAACGGAGGAGGAAGATGAAGCTGCAGAGGTCTGTGAGGAGCAGGTACGGGCAAGCGTTTGGTGTTTGCCCAGGATGTGGGGCTGACACATTTGCAGGTTTGGGTAAAATCTACGTCCAGTTTGTTGTGCTTCACTTTGAGCTTCCTGGCTAGAACCAGAGTGAGACATGGGGATGCTTCTGTACCCCAAAAGCCATTGGCTCTGGGATGGTTCTCATGTGGTGTCACTTTAAATCCCCAGCTCCTGGCAAGAGGAATGTGGGCACATTCCTCTTCTTTTCTTCCTCCTCCCCTCTTTAATTTTAAGCTGTTCCCAACAAGCTCAAAAATTTGACTCCTGAAGGCTAAAAACTGGAAGGTAAATAAAAATAACCCCAAAGTTAATTATATACTTAACAAGTCATGATTTTTTTAAACCCGTCTCATTCCTTGTGGGGGTCTGACTCATGGCTCTGAGCACTTGCAGTTGGCGATAATATCTTGCTGTAATTTGAATTAAACCACTTGTAGCAGCGCTCTGTTCTCTAATTTCATTTAGGCCCAGTAGGTGTCCTGTCTTCCTGGAATTTGTTGGCTATCTAATGAGAAGCAGCCCAGCAAACCCAGCTAATGAACCAAGTCAGGCATCTCGCAGGGGTGAGAGGGATGGGCGGAGGGGCCGGTGGGGACCCATGGAGGGGTTTGTGGAGCTGTTGACGGGTGCTCCTCGAGCATCAGGTGCCGGGTGAGCTGGATCCCTGTGATCCCTCCGTCCCTCCAGCAACCTCTTGACCCAGCGCTGAACTCGGGCTGAGCCCCAGCTCGTCCCTCCTGCCCCCCGGCTCCAGAGGTGTGTTTGATCCTTGCCATCTGCCTGAGTTTCCCATATGAAAGGAGCTGTTTGCTCTTCAGGGCAGCCCTGCAGCCACGCCGAGCTGTCCCGGTGCTGGTGCCACCAAACCCAGGTGAGCAGGAGGGCACGCTGCCATGCCCACGATGGTGCCACCAAACCCGTGTGAGCAGGAGGGCACGCTGCCGTGCCCACGATGGTGCCACCAAACCCGGCTGAGCAGGAGGGCACGCTGCCATGCCCACGATGGTGCCACCAAACCCGGGTGAGCAGGAGGGCACGCTGCCGTGCCCACGATGGTGCCACCAAACCCATGTGAGCAGGAGGGCACGCTGCCGTGCCCACGATGGTGCCACCAAACCC
>VZTX01027494.1:31927-45908 GCA_013400915.1 Pardalotus punctatus
CCAGTGTCACACAGAGCCCACACAGAACCGGTGTCACACAGACCTGTGTCACACAGACCCCATGTCACACAAAGCCCATGTCACACAGACCCCGTGTCCCACAGACCCCCGTGTCCCACAGACCCCGTGTCCCACAGATCCCATGTCCTGCCTCACTCCCCCAGCCCTGCCTCGCTCCCCCAGCCCGGCCTCGCTCCCCCAGCCCTGCCTGTCCCCATGTCACTGTGCCCCGACCCCACTGCTGAGCACCAACCCCACGGTGCTGCCAGCCTGGCTGTGCTGTTCCCCACTACCTTGGAGAAAGAAAAGGGAGGCAACAGCGATACAGCCAGTGCTGTTCCTTCAGGGGGAAAACATGAAAAGAAAAATAAGGAAAAACATTTGGGTTTTTATATGTTAAAAAGAGCAAGGGGAAAAAAATAAAAAAGGGAACAGGCTTCCAAAGAGTTGCTGAGTTGAATTACGGGGGCTGGGGTCGGATGATTAACAACCCTCCCGCATTTCGGCATCGCAGTCATTACTCACTCCAAACCTGAGGCTTCTCAGTTACATACCCCGGCACAGCCCGACCATTTTTTCCATTGACTGAAAACACATTCTGACTGAAAACAAACTTTCGATCCCTGAGGCTTGGCACGCTGCGGGTCCTTCACCGTGTTTAATCAACGGGAAGCTAAACACTTTCAATCTGTGATGGCTCATTTGGAGAGGGAGCTCTGGGCCCTCGGTAGGTGCCAGATATAATAACTCTCCCCTTTTCTTTTCTGAGGCCTACTTTTATAATTTTGCTATTTTTCAATGTCAGACCCATCTTTTGAAGAAATTTTATTGGATTTCCTGCTAGACTTCAGCAAGGATTTTTCTTTCTTTGGCAGAAATATCAAGCAGAACAGGGGAAAAAACTCAATCATAATCTTGGAACGAGGATTATTATTAGTTGGGATTTCTTTGTCTGTTTGAACAAACACATTATTTAAGAGTGCAGCAGGTCAGCAAACCTCCAGCCCTGGGAACCCAGGCCCTGGTGCTGGTCTCTGCTGGCTGTCTGGGAGGGAGGCAGTGCCAGTGTGTGCAGGGCACAGCAAGGGTAGGCTTGGGGGCTCTTCCCCTCCACAGCCAGCGTATTCCTAAAACCTTTCCAAGGCTTTAAATCTTCGCCCAATCACTTAGCTCTTTGAAAGCAGCGTCTGGGGGCAGCCAGGTGGCTGGGGGGCTTTTCTCTGGGCCAGACTCTGGGCAGGTCCTGGTGGGTGCAGGCACATCAGGTGTCTGGGAGCAGGGCTTTGTGCTGGCCCCCCGTTCCCGAGGGGTGCATTCAGGCTGGATAAAGCACAGGGGATCTGCAGGGATGAGCTCATTCCTTCCTACATCTCTCTAGTTCTGCAAATGTCTCTGGTGACTGGATGCTTCTCTGCCTCCATCCCAGTCCCCTGCCTGTCCTGGTTCCCTGTCCATCCCACTCTGGGGGCCTTGGAAGTCAGGAGAGCTTTGGAACTGGAGCTGGACATGAGCAGGCAAACAGGGACCAGCACCATCCCTGGGCTCGGGGGGTGTGAAACCCAACATCCAACTCCTGCTCTCACCTCCTCCCAGCAAGCACAAAGCGAGTCCCTGCTGCTGGAGTGAGCTCCTGCCCTCTGAGCTGAGCAGCTTTTGCTGCCTCAAGGTTTTCCAGGGGCTCTCAAGGCTTTCCTTCTTTTTTTTCTCCCGGTGTTTGAGGTTAAGAAGAATGCTACAGGATTCAATAAATCGCTTGGCATGGCGTAGGCCAAAACAAGAAAATGTAATTCAGATTAAAGTCACCCTCTGGCTAAACTGATAGTTTATTAAATAAACTGCAGTGCTGCCAATCAACTCTGCTGGCAAGCAATCCTCTGACATTAATCTTTTTTGATGTGATTTAGGGTACACCTGGGCCTTTGTAGAGTATCTCCCATAATTTCTTTCCCATCTCTCTGGATCAAGCTGCTGTGCTTGGCTCCGTTGACAAATTCCCCAAGTAATCCCTCAAAAGATTGGAGAAATGCTCCAAACGCTCCATTAAATTTATTTTCCGTGCTTTAAGAGCCCCAAAACTATGTCCAATAAATAAGTGTTCGCTGTGATTTATTGAAATGTTGCTCTGATTTAGAGTTATAGGCAGGGGAAATATGTCACCCCTGGGAACTGGAAGCCCAGCCCTGCGAGCGAGACCAGATGTGCCGGCACTGGGCGGGGGGAGCCGGCCCGGCCGGGGGGGCTGCGCAGCCCAGAGCTGGACCCCGCTCCCAAACCCGGGCCCAAAAGGTCCCTGGTTGAGTTTTCTTGCCTGAAAAATTTATTGTGGTTGTAGTTATTGGGGGAACCATCAAAAGAGTAATTTTGGCCCTTGTTTTTGCACAGGCCTTTTGATAAATATGATACTTAGAAATATGCCTCCCCCAAGACGGGAAAGCCATAGAGTTAAAATGAAGTAATCTGTCAGTAAACTCACTGGAATCGAGGCCAAACCGAAACCTGTGAGAGCAGGAGGGGGAGAAGGGAGCCTGTGCTCCACGGATTTGTATCACTGCAGATAAAAGTGAGGATTTATTGCCAAAGGGCTCTGCTCTGGCTGCTCTGCCGCTGCATGGGCTCGTGCTCTGCACCCTGGGGCCCCCCAGTCCTCCCCAGATCCTCCGAGGCTCCTCAGGCACGGTGCCCCGTGTGGTGTCCCCTCGCTTTGGGGGGCTCAGCCTCTGGGATGTCCCCGCTGGATTCCCACGCCCAGGGTCCGCAGAGCCCCCCAGAAGCTGGGCAGGAGGGGGGCAGGGGCCACGTCCTGCTGCCCTTGCTGGCCCTGCCGGACCGGCTGTGCTGAGGTGCCCGGCACCACCTGTATTTACGGCAGGAGCTGCATTTACTGTAACAAACTCATTGAATGCAGTCAGAGCTCTTTTGGCAGGGGGGCACTGGGGAGCGGAGCCGTCTGACAGCAGCCCATGGGCCCAGTAACTCCTGAAAGGGCTGCTCCAAGCAGGAGGCAACACGAAAATCCAGTTTGGAGCTCCCGCTCGGGTGCTGTGAGCAGGGAGACAGCTCCTCTGATCCGTGGCCAAGCTCCCTGGGTGGGAGGGCACAGGCTCCCTCCTGCTGCTCCGGCGCTCCCCAGGTGATGGGTTGTGCCAGGAGAGCCTGTGGCTCTGCTGTTGGGATGTGGGATT
Source organism: Pardalotus punctatus (assembly GCA_013400915.1). Classification (NCBI taxonomy): domain Eukaryota; kingdom Metazoa; phylum Chordata; class Aves; order Passeriformes; family Pardalotidae; genus Pardalotus; species Pardalotus punctatus. The sequence goes on from VZTX01027494.1 coordinate 35,110, forward strand.
GGCACTCCCGGGTTGGCCCCCGATGCTGCCCGGGACCGCTGATGTGGGGCAGAGTGAGGTCTGTGCCCACCTTCAGCCCCGTTCTCAGGAGGTGCCCGTGGGGTACCTGTGCCCCAAAATCATCATCGTCCCCAGCACATGGCTTGTTCCACACTTCCATCAGCCAAACCAACGGTGAAATCCTCAAGTGGTGAGGCCATGGATGCAGAGGGTGACCCAATCCCAGCCTGGCACCCAAAATGCCCCAAATCCTGCACCCCCAGGTTGTGCATCTGGTAGAACAGAAGGCAGTGGGTGCTCTGAGCACACTGACCCTGCAGAGCCCCACCATGAAGAGGGAAGGATTTATTCTTACAGGCCTGAAAGACGATGGCTGCCCCACAGCTCTGGGATGCTGTGGAGCAGAGAGGGGAGGGAGAGAGACACCAAGGGCTTTGCGGGGCTGCTGGGACCCTCTCCAGGATCTGGGTCCTGCTGTGGGGAGAGGGGAAGGCAACTGGAGGGGGTGAGCAGGGAGAAGGGGGAAGGAAAAGAGCGAGGAGGCGTGTGTGTGACTGTTCAGAGAAACAGGATTCATGGTAATTTCCTGCCAGATGCCTGAGCTCCTCCGGCACGCAGACGTTTCACATGAGAAATATCAAAGCGTTCCCAGTAACAAATGTACTTCCTGCAGCTCCTCAGATCTGCCTTCGTGCCAGGGAGCGGGGACGCCCGAGGAGCAGCGCTGCAGCCGCAGTGGGGTCCGGCCCCAGCCCAGGGCTGGGGGGACGCGGCATCGCCCAGCTCCGTCACGGGGTGTGAGCGCTCCCGGCTCGCGGCCTGTGGGGTGGGAAGTGTGAGCCTCGATTTTTGGGAAGCGCTGCCTGCACCTCCCCGGGCGCTTGTGCGCAGATTGGTCCTGACAGCTCGAATTAATACGTCAGGGTGTGTGATCCGCGCTGGCGACGGCCCCTGACCCTATCAGCACCGTGCTTCCCCGGCTGAGCGTCTCCCGGCCTCAAATTGATTCCGAGTTTTATAAACATCCTGACGTCGGGGCAGGGAAGAGAGAAGGAGGAAAAAAAATACCCCTCACCACCGAGCAGGGATGGGATGGACTTGTCCGGCCCCTCCGTGTCCCCTCAAAGCCACCCCAGGAGCTGCGGGTGCTGCTCACTGGCCCGCAGGAGCCCAATCTCGAGATGTCATCTCTGTCCCTACCCTCTGGGGTTTTTTCAGCAAAGGCAATGTCTCTCTCACATTTCCCAGTCTTCTTTGCAATTCTTTTTAATGCCTTAAAAAGTTGGTTCACAATCCCAGTGTATATAAAATCCCCCCTGTGAACTTAATTCAATGCTGTTTTTCAAGCTCTTCCCAGTCACCAGTCATGGGGAAGTGGAAGATTTCATTTGATTTAACATTTTTAGCATGTTGTAAGAACTGGAAGATTCTCCCAGTGTTCCCCAAGTGGTCAGAGGGCCCTGCCAGGTGCCTCAGCATTTTGGACCTTGCAGCAAACCTCTCTCCCTCCTGTTTGTGTCTCTCAGCACTAACGAACACAGGAGCCTTGTGGGCAAAGAGCTGCTGTGCCTGGGAGAAACTCATGCAAAAGACCCAAATAATCATAAATCAATATTAACTCTGCATTGCTTATTATTTTCTGTTTATTGTCTCTTGGCCCGAGAAGTTGGTATTGACCCGGTCAGAACAAAATGTCAATAACTGCAGCCCTTGAAGGTCGGGGAAGATTGATGCCAATTAAAGCCCCCAGCCACTGGTGTGGGCTGGGGCAGAACAGGGATGAGCTGTGGTGGGGCAGAGGCAGCTCCCAATGAGAGTTCAGGCAGGGAGGAACTTGCCATGCTGGAGCCCAGGAATCCTCCTCTTGGCCCTCTGCACCCGTTTCTAGGAAGCAGAAAACCTTCCCGGGTGAATGCACCAGCACGAGCTGTTTCTCCCCTCATCTCCCAGAACTGTGTGGGACAAGGCCATCACCCATCACCTGCTCTGGGAGGGCGTCCCCAAGGTTCCAGCCCCCCCACAGAGACTTTGCATGCAAAGGGCTCCCAGACTGGTGGGATTCAGTGTGGAAACTTCTCTCCTTCCCTCCAGCCCATCGTTCTGCTCCTTCCCTGCTTGCTCCTTCGTGGCTCCCTGCTGCCGGTGCCCCCCCAGCCCCAGGCACCCCCTGCCAGATTTCCGAGATTTCCGCTGGGCCTCACAGCGACAGGATCACAACAAAGCGATGTGACTTCAAACACGTCCCGCCCTCCTTCCCATTCATCCCATCAAGCTGCACACGGGAGCTGCCCGGGGGTATCGCCACTGCTGGGCAGCCCCCACCCATGTGAGGTTTTGCAGGCGGGAGCCCCCAGCCCTTCACCACCACGGGAAGGCTCAGCCACGGGTGGATGTCCTGGCTTGGACCCTGGTTCCAAGCTCTGACAAGAAAAGCTCGGGGGTGGCTCCCCATGGGCTTGGGTCCCCGGTGGCTGACCGGCCACGGCTGTGGATCCCCTGTCCCCAGGCTGGTCCCACCACCCCGGCAAGGAGCAGAGGCTGAGCAGCGGCCCCGGCAAAGCCTCCTGCTTTTGGCCAGCCAGAGGACGGAGCTGGCGCCGAGCCGCCCCAGGAAAGGGGAGACGCGTCCTTGGGGACCGTGGTGTCGCTCCTGGAGCCTGCCCGCTCCTGTCACGTCTGTCACTTCTCGTTAGTGCCCGTCAGCCGAGTAACACGACCTGACTGATGTAATCGGGGCCGACACACCAGGAGAGAGGGGCTCTGGAAACTTTACACCACGCGGTTTCCCAGCCTGCGCTCGCCCGGCTGGTTCCTGGAAGCCGCGGCTGGAGCTGCCGCTGTGCCCGGCCCTCGGGCCGGAGCACGGCCATGCCCCGTGCTGCCCGCCGAGCCCCGACCTCTCCTCCCCGAACGGGGGTCTCACAGCAGCAAGGGCGCTTCGGCGGGGCCGGGCTGGGCCGGACTCGGCCACATCCCTGCTGACTCAGAGCAAAGGTGCCGGCAGAGCCCGGGCAGTGCCGCTCGCGCTGCCAGGCGGGCGGGGCCGGCGGCGCTCGGTGCGCCCTTTGAAGCGGAGCTGGAGCTCGCACCTCGCTCGCTCACGGCGCTTTGGCCCCGGGAGCTCCTGACGCACCGTCTGCACCATCCCGGCCCCGCGGCACATGTGGGGCTGCCAGCACGTCTGGATTTGGGGTGTTTCTAGTGTGAGTCTGGCACGAAAGGGGGATGATAAAGTGGGAAGCGCTACCATCCCGCTCACCCCTTCTGCAACCCCGTGCCACGGCACTGGGTCGGACCCTGGGAAGCCCAAAACTGCTTCAGCAGGAGTTTGCTGGAATGAGGAATAAAGGAATTGGGGGCTGAGTCCCACGTGTGTGGCAGACGAAGGTGGGAGAAAACCCCCTCTAGTTGTGGCAGTTTTTCTCCCACCCCCTCCAGCTTTGCCAGGCACGGTGGCCACGGCCTCCCGGCATAGGACAGAAAGCCCGGATGGCAGCAGGGTGGATGGTGGGGACAGCGCTGGAACTCCCCCCAGCCTTTCTGGATCAGTTTACATGGCAGGTTTTGGTGGTTTATTTGCCAAAAATACTTGATCACTGCAAGTGTCGTGGGTGAGGAGAGAGCGCATCCGGCACTTCGGGGAGATCGATATCTCTGCGGTTGTAAATATCCCAGGAAATCAATGGGGGATGTAGAATGTATTTCGTCCATTTTCACTTTTAACATCTCTTTGTAATAAAAATGCTATTTTAATAAATGGAAATGGGGAGATTCACTGCTGGGCCACGGCAGGTTTCGGTGGCGCTGGGTTTTTGTCATTCCCACTGCCATTCCCTGAGCTCTGCCAGTGCAAAACCCCTGGATGAGGCTGAACTGTTCCATTTCATCTTCTGTCCCTCTCCATGGAGCCAGAGCCACTCATCACCCTGCCCCAGTGCGGCTGGAGCAGCCTTGGCTCCCGCTGCTGCTCCGGGGCAGCTCCCTCGTGCAAAGCCTCCGTGTTTCCAAACTGCATCCCAATGCCTGGGAGCAGGGATTTAGCCCCGTGCGCAGATGTGTGGGTGTTAGCCCGTGGCACAGGGTGGGGTTTATTCTCTCTGATCCCACCAGCTTTTCTCTTCCTTTCCATGTGGGTCCTGACCCCACAGAATGAGGTGCACCAAGGGAGGATGGGCCTAAACAAAATTTTTCCTTCCAAGGATGGATAAAAGCCCCTCACTGCACCCTGGGCAGTGCTGGAAATGGAATCTTCACCTCTTTGTAATTGCTGTGCAATAGCCACTTGTTAATTAAAACATAAAACCTCTTACCATGTGAGAGATGGATTTATGGATGAAATTCCCTGATCAACATTCACAGCAGCGCCAGAAAGAAAGGTGGGGTAGCAGGGAATATTTTAAAATTCTTTTTGGTAATTATTTCTCTCTGGTTTAATATTGGCTGACCTTGGAGAATGTAAAAGGAAAACAGAAAGGCTGAACATGGAGTCTGTCCCATGGGGACTTGCTGAGGGAGATGCTGGTTGCCCATGAAAGAGCAAGATACCAAAAATTCCTTGTGGCACTGCAAAACCCTCTCCTATTGCCCAAGCAGATGGGGCTGTGGGAGCGTGGCCCGGGCAGGGCAGCTCCATGGTCCGGCAGCAGCTCCAGGGTCCGGCAGCAGCAGCTGGCATTGCCTCGTTCCCTCTCCAGGAAGGACAGCAAGGGCTGTGCTCCATCACAGGGCTGGATTTGGGAAAAGAGGTTGGGAAGAAGGAATCCCAACGGAGCAGCCAGCCCTCTGGCATTCCCCTCCATGGGCTTGGCATCCTCCCTCGCAGACCTGCCGGCGTTCTGCCGCAGGGCCGGGGCACAGCAGCTCCTGTTTGCCCGGATAATAGTCGGGTATTGGGCGGTTTCAGGTGCTTAACCTCTTACAAAATGTTTGTTAACTGGATTTATCCGGCGGCTCGGCGTTAGCAGAGCACGGGCAGGCTGCCGGAGCAGGGAGGGAGCGGGGCCGGAGCGTCTCCTTTGTCTGGGAACGCGGTGCCGCTGTCCGGGCCGGTGCCCGCAGAGCCCCACCCTCCCCGGGGAGGGCACGGACGTGTCTGGGCAGGGTCCCAGACATTCCTGGGAGACGTGCACCTGAGTTCTGGGAGTTCCCAGGGCAATTAGCATCTCTGTGCTAACAGTGGGCTGCTCTTCTGTCTAGGCAGCTCCTTCATCAAGGTGTGGATCTGCCTCGTCTGAGCGCTGGCAGTGACGCTCGGGGAGTTTAATTAGCGACTTGGCACGACGAGCGTGGCTCCAACAGCAGTGCTTGTGCAGCCATCCCACCGGCGAGGTCGGGAACTCTGCACTGCCCCAGTGCTTCCTCCCCTGGAGAAAAGATCTTGGGATGCCTCCAGGGTGTGCAATATTCCCACTCCGGCTGCTATTGCAGGGAGGTTTTGCTGGTGTCAGGACCGGGCTGGATGCACCCCAGGACAGCTCTCTGAACACCTTCCCAGCTCTCCAGACACCAGCCAGGGGTGCAGCAGCCGGGTCCCCATCACGGGCGAGCCAGTGGCACCTGGCAGAGACACCTTTCATGTCTCCAAGAGTGGAAGTCAGCACATGGATAATTACAAGGCAGCGCGTCTCCGTGCCCTGTGACTAAGGCAGCATGTAGAGCAAAGGTAGGAACAAACCACCAGAAGAGCAAATAAATAAAGAAGGCAGCTTTAATAATGGGGTAATTACCCAGCTTAAGTACACAATCATCTCGCATTTTGCTAAACTTTATGACACATGATGACAAGTTAATAAATGAGATGTCTTACCAGCAGTAAAACAGCTGTTACCAGCCACCTTGTATGTCTGGGTAGCCCAGAGCAAAAAAACCCACCAAGCCAAATGAAAAGAAACTGGTTATTTCTGTTTGTGAAATAGCCTGGGTAATAAATCACCATTAATGATGCTGTCACTTATCAAAGAGAAAGCTCTTGTTGCAAAAGCCTTTGAAGTCATGGCACCTATAATTTCCTAACTATAAAAAGGTACCTTTGTGTGTATGTCATACCTGGAACCAGTGGCAGCCAGGAGGTGCCAGGAGTTCAGCACCGCCCCGCCCCACAGGAACCCGGCGGTGAGGAGGGGGTGCCTGGGCTCGGGCTGGGCTGCACAGGTCATCACAAAGCCCTGGATCTGGCAGGGATCGATTAGTGATGGTTTAAAAATGGTTTTCCTCTCCTCCCTGCACCTAATAGCTTGTTTACCCAGGAATATTAGGGTGGTTAATTCATATTAATGAACAGGGATCTAATGTGGTTGAAATAATCAACTTGACATCTGCAGTGGCAGGATGGGCCAGGAGCAGGACTCAGAACTGCTGGCAGAGAGGAGCCCCCTCCCTGCCCTGGCCCTCACTGAGCCTTGCAGGGCAGCCCAGCTCTCCTGCTGTCCCATCCTCGTGGGGAAGCACAAACTTTATTAATGGTGGCACAATTACCACATTATAGTGAGAATCTTCATCTGCACCGTGTCCTGGAGACCGAGCAGCAGCATCTGCCAGGCTCCAGCAGCGCCCTCCCTCCTGCCCTGGCCCCTCAGTGCGCAACCGCCGAGCCCGGGGACGAGTCAGGGCGACGGTGACAAATGCGGCTCTGAAGAGGAGCATTCTGGCTGTCATTCGAGATTAAGTCCTCTGTCACCAGAGAGCAGGAGGTACCAGGCATTTGAGCTAAAGGGACATCTCCCTCAGGTCTGAAAAACCAGCAGGTAACTGGAGGCACGAGCACGGGTGACAATCCTGTGTGCGTGTTGGGGAGCACAGCAGGGCTATGGGGACACTTGGGAGCACAGCAGGGTCATGGGGACTCTCTGGACCCAGCAAGGTGCACAGAAGTGGTGCAGAGTGGGGCAGCCCCGCTCCCTCCTGCCCCGATGCCCTCGCAGGTGGGGAAATGGGTTTCATGGCAAGATCTCACCAACCTCGAAGCAGCCAAAGCTGAGCTGGTGGGAACCCAAGGCTGAGCTCACCCCAGCATCACATGCAACGGCCCCCAGCCAAACCCACCCAGTGGAGGGTGAGATACACCCCAGGGTTTGGATGCCCCAGGGTTTTTCGGCATTGCCAGGCCCAGCCAAGCAAAGTGGGGCAAGCCCTTGGGGGGAGCAGGGTCACAGCACAGCAGTGCTGGCTCTGCCCTGCCCTCGCTGCCTCCAGCATATCCCCTGAACAAAGAGGGGAGGCTTCTGCACCCCAGAACATGCATCTCTTGAGCAGGAATGCATTTCTTTTCTGGAGACCTAAGGAGGGGTTTTTTTCCCTCCTCCTTGACTACTAAATGAGGCAGCTCCTATGTAGCTTTGTCATTTCTCTCCTGCTGAAGACACTTTCTTTTCTTCTCATCTGAGCGGCAGGCACCTCACCCGCCTCATAAGCATCTGCTACAAGAAGTCTTCACCTGTCACCTCTTCCCAACTGACTTGAGAAAACAGGATAGGAAAGCTATAAATAATTAAGACCCATCCAACACAGGTGCAGCACTAAATATCAAACCTGCCTGAGCATCTCCAACACTCCCTTGATAGCCAAGGGGAAACTAACCTAGTTTGGAAGGAGAAGAGAGGCAGGAGCCACATGCTAAAATTGTGGCCAAACTGGTTCCAGCCCCCGTCAAGGACTCCTGACCTGGGAATAACCCACTTGTAATGGTGCAGTGTGGTGCACCAGGCCAAAGGTTCACATCATCCCAAAAGACCCAGACAAGGCATCCAGGAGAGAAGAGGGTGGCCCAGGGGACACAGCCCGGCCTTTCCCCTTGTGTTTGGGGGGAGAAAGAAACCTCGTGCCTCCCTGTCGCTTCTCGCTATTAACATGCACGATTTCCTGATCCGATCTTCCAGCCGTCTCCGAGCTTGTAAGAAGTTAACATCAAAGCCGTGGAAGGGAGGGAATGGCAAGTGCTGGGAGAGATGTCACATTAGTGTCTGCCTCTCCCAGAGCTTCTGCATTTTAAACTTTGTTCATCAAGGCTTCGACTCCGTGGCCCTGCCTCAGGGAGGGAACAGAGGCCCCATAGAAAGAACGCTCCTCCTGCATGGGAGCAGCTTCGGGGCAGCCCTGGCATGGTCCTGCCCTGAGAGAGCTGCAGCGAGGGCACGAGTGTCCTGGCCGGGGCTCCTGGGCGCCTCGGAGGCCGTAAATCTGCTGCCATCAGGGCATGACGAGGCTGAGGGCGAGATAGAAACTTCTCCTTTGGGCACTTCTGTAATTGTTGGTGAGGGCAGCAGCTCAGCAGAGCATGATTAAATTCCCAAGTGAGCAACCAGGGAGATAATTAACTTTAGGAAAAACTTACCTGTGAGACAAAGTACCCATCACTCAAGGTCTTTACGGAGCAACCCATACCCCTCTGAAAGCTCCTGGAGGTGACCCCGCAGCCCAGCCGCTGGGAAATATCCTCCTGGGACTGCGAAACGCTGATTTACCTGAATCTGAATGATCTGCAGGAATACTCCTGGCTCCAACTGGCAACAAAAGATAGGCGAGCTGCATAATGTGCTGTCAGCCTGCCCGGGCCTGGGGACAGCAGGGTCACCCCGAGCCAGCGGTTGGGCACACTCTGCTCCCCACCCCAGGGTGCCACTCCGGCTGCCTGGGAAGTGGCATTTCAGCTCTCCCACCATTCCAGCTTCCCACAGGGCCTTCTCCACCCACACACATGCATGCCTGACATTTTATTTATTTTTTATGTTTGATTTTACCCTGGTTCAGGTTGAAATAATGAGCGTTTTGGGGGCAGAGTGTGCTGGCAAGAGCTGGGACGTCTCCTGTCACCTCTGAATTCCGAGAGCTTGGAGGCAGCCTGGACAGGTGGGATTTCTCTCCCCACATGTGCCAAGCAAAGAACCAATAACGTTTTACCCCAGGATGAAATCCCCAGGTCCATTTGTGTGTTGGTGGGATAGGAAAGGCAGAGGGGCAGGAGGAGGCAAAGCACCCCAAAAACATTTCAAAGATAACTGCAAAACTGCAGCAAGAAATGAGCTCGGGGCTCTCCCCACACCCGAAGGTCTTTTCTGATCGCCCTGTGCTGCTCTGTGCTGGGAGATAACCCCAGCCTGAGCCCCCTGCCCTGCCCACGGGGACCCTCAGCTGCCCGGGGAGCTGCTTTTATTTGGGCTCCATGGCACAGGCCCCGGGAGATTTACGGCCAGGGCTCCTTTGATGTGGGCCCCTGATAAGCATCAGAAATATTTTCGTTTCATGACAATGTCAGCCCGTGGCTCTGACTGGGGGGTTTATGGGCAGCAATGTTTCCTGCAGCTATTGAGGCTGCCACATTCCTCGGGCAGGCCAGCCAGTAAAAGAGAATCATAAAACCCCCTCTGGAAGGGTTTATAAACAGAAGGAAGCTTCTCCTTTAAGGGAGAGGAGCGGGGAGTATTTCCATTTCAATCTGGGGCATCTTTGGAACCAGACCACAGCCAGGGCTGCAGAATTTGTCAGGGGATTAGCTCAGGAACAGAGCGAGTGCAGGATTTTTCCCCTTCACACTCACTTGCCTGTTATTCCAAATTAGGCTCTTGGTGTTGGGCTGGGAGGAGGGTAATGAAAACCAGAAGGGAGCTGGGAGAGCCTGGCTGGGGGACAGGGACAGGGCTGGAGGAGCCCAGGTGTGCACAGGGCAGCTGGACACCCCTCGGGCCCTGCTGCTGGTGGGGTCTGTCACACGAGAAGGACACGACAGCTCAGCTCCGCTGGGAGCTCCTGACGGCAGGAGAAATCTCCACCTCGGGCATTTGCACCGGGACGGATGTGGGGTCCCCACACCACCCCCTCCGAGCGGGGTCCCCACTGCGGGGAAGCTGCTGTGCCCTGGCGTTCCCCCCGCCACAACCTCTGCTCCCTGTCAGCTCCTTCTGTGATTTATTGGAGGTTTCGGCTCCAATCTGTAAGGCAAAACCACTGAGCACATTTCCTCCTCCTCGTGGTTCCGCTCCCGCCCCACCGAAGCTCACACCTGGTACAAACAACCATAAAAACACATCTGCAGCGCCGGGGTCGGGGCAGGCACACACCCGGCACCGAGTACCCGGTGTGACAGCGGGACGTGGCTGGAGCAGGACTTACACAGCCTCCAAAGCTGAGTTCCAATTTCCCTAGGGTTTTGGGGACGTGTTTTGGGGCAGAAGTAGGGGTGCCTTCCTCACGCATCCCTCCTGGACATCCCAGAAAGCTGTTTTCCTCAAAAGGGGATAATCCCAGGGCTGAGTTCTGGGCTTTAAAGACAAATGATTAATACCCAAGAGGTCTGAACTGTCCCATGGTTGGGAGATTTATGCAGAGATGGTTTTTCTGAACTTTTCTGAAATGCCATGGGATGAAGGCAGTGGGAATATTTAAATCAGAGGCAGTGAGAGCCCCTTGGCCAGGTGGGCGGGGAGAAAGAGAGCAGCAGCTCTGGGAGTGCAGGTCACCCACCCAGAAAGGGACTGGGCTCCATCCTGGTAGCACTGGTGGCTCCATCCCTCCATCCCCCTGCTCTGGAGGCTCTTCCAGAACCTCTCTCTCCTGATGATCTTCAGCTTTCTTGTCATTTCCAGCCTAAATCCTTTTCATGGCTAATTTCTCCCCTTTGTCCTTGTGCCAACATTGTCCTTTAAGTTAAACAGCTCATCCCATGCCTGTTGTTTACCCCCGAGTGTTTATAGGAGCCATCGTTTCCCTGCTCGGCCTCTGCACTCACGGATAAACAACCTGAGCTTGGATGCTTTGCAGTTGTTCCTTCCCTGGCACCAGCAGCCGCCGTCCTGCAGCCCCTGGCC
>VZTX01027496.1:0-13208 GCA_013400915.1 Pardalotus punctatus
CCGTGCCGGCTCGGTCCGTGCCCGGTGCCCTGAGCTCACGGCCGGGCCGGGGGCGGCTCACGGGCTGTGCGGGGCTCCGGGGATCCCTTGCACAGCCCCCGCCTCGCTGTGCAGCCCCCGCCGCCCTCCTCGACTTCCCAGGGCGTCCCAGGCTGATGTTCCTCCGGGACATCCCCGCTAGATGGGGCCCCGCGGCCTTGCGGTCCCTGGACGGGCTCTTTGCACAGGCGGCAGCGGCAGTACGGCTGCTCCCGGCTTTCATTTAGGGTTTATTGGGGAATGACGGCTAAGTGAGAAGAGAAGTCTGCCTCAGACGGAGACGGGGCTGGACCCCGCAGCAGAAATGGCTTGACTCTGGTTTGGACAAAATGAAACAGAGTGGTGTAGAAGGGGGCAGATTGCTAATTTAACCCTAGAGGAAGGTGCCCCTGGCCACAGCAGGGGGGCTCGAACGAGATAATCTTTAAGGTCCCTTCCAACCCAAGCCATTCCGTGATTCTATGAACCCCTTTACAACCGAGGGCACCCTCCAAACTACATCAAAACTGTCTGGAGCAGCTGCAGGAGCTGCTCTCCCATGCGATCTTCCTGCCGTGGACAGGGATCAGTTTGCTCCCTGATCACTCCTTTCTGGCCCCCAGCACAGCCAGCTGCACACCTGGCAAGCATTTCCCTCCCCAGCAGAATGACCCCACAAAGCAAAGGGGAGGAAGCTGTGAGCAAGGCAGCACAGTACCGTGGGTAGGGCAGCACTCTGGGACGCACAAGGTGGAGTGGAGCACAGCTGGTCAGTCACACCAACTGTAACATCTGTAAAACACGGATACCGTTTGCTCCAGGACATGAAGTAATTAGATTGCTGCAGTTATTTTGCTGACAGTCTAGAAAACCCCAGGAAAACCCTCATGAATAACACTTCCGGTGCCTCAGTCCCCTGCTGTAGAAGGTGCTGATAACCTGCCTCTCTCCTTACCTCAACTCAGAATTCCATACTGTACCATTCATCCAGTTTGGCTTTCCCAAGACCAGCTGGACTTGGCAGGACACAGTCCAGCCTAGGCTTGTTGGATTCCTGCATCCCCAGATATCCTCCACACCCTGCATTCAGGACTTACCTGAGCAAGTGGCTGTTTGAGTGACCAGTGCCAGCCAAGGATTTCTTCTGTGCCTCCAGAGAAGCAAGCCAGAACACTTTTTGGACTCACCATGATTCCCCAGAGCTCTGATGTTGGTGTCTCCAGTCAGTGAAATGGATCCAGCCTCGAAGACCCTACAGCCCCAGTACCACATGGTCCAGGGCGCAGGTGAACAGTGTGCCCCAGCTGAAGGTGAAATCCTGCAGAGAAGGGGCTGATTGGATGAAGGGGGGAAACTGTCTTTGGGTACTGGCCAGAGCTGGCTTCTCCATCTCACCCTGAATAATGTGATTCAGCAAATGCACGTTGCCCTGGGCAGCCTGGCTGCTTCCCAGTGCAGGTGGGGAAGGTGGGGAGAGAGCTGACGTGGGACACAGACACTTCTCCTTTGGGGACAGTGTGCCCAGCACTGGGCAGCCTGTCCCACCCCCAGCCCAGACAGTGGCACGCAAGGCACTCGCCCAACTCCCCATGTGCTGGGTGAAGAGGGAACAGCTGCAGGGGCCCTTCTGCTGCCTCAGGAGCTGGGACAGCACCCAGAGTCGGGCTGGGATCTAAATTTAAACTCATGCTTTGTGTGTTTGTACATGCGAGTGCAGGCTCCAGCCCCCACTCCCCCACCACCTCCCCCGTTGCACGGAGGAGACAGAGACCCAGAGAGCTCCATCTGGCTGGGACCTGGGGGAGGGGGGCTCAACTGCAGGGCAGGAGGGGAAGAGCCAGCTAGGGGAGCAACACCATGGAGCCTGCTTCTCCCCAGGGTGACGTGAAGAAGAGACAGCAGAAGGAGAAGTCCAAGAAGCCGGTTCCACCAATAGCTCCTCGTCCACCCAGGGCTCTGTTCTGCTTAACCCTGGAAAACCCTCTGCGGAAGGCGTGCATCAGCATCGTGGAGTGGAAGTATCCTCTGCTGCGGGGGCTTGGGAGCAGTGTGTGTGTGTGCCTGTGAGCAGCGTGTTCAGCATGGGTGCTGGGGGGCAGGAGAGCTGTCAGCCTGCTCCAGGCTTGTGCTGACTGTCTCATCAGGCCTGTCAAAGGCAGTGAGGAGCTCAGGGAGCACTGGTAGGGTGCATTGGCAAAGGCAATGGCTGTGCAAACTGGTGCGGGAATAGGCTGGTGGGGAAAGCTGGGGCTGAAGAGTGGGTCAGGCCATGGGGCCTTTGGTGGGGTGGGACAGGGACAGGCAGGGACGGCCTGGGGGCAAGGAACTTGGGGGAGTGGATGTGTTGTGTGCTGCTGAGAAATGGGGGACAGACCGTTGAGAGGGGAGGGGGTTTGGTGTGTCAGGAAGGGGCACAGTGCCCATCCTGGGGTGTGGATGGGGCCAGGCTGGGGGAGTGCAGGCTGGGGACAATATGACACCCTGGGAGAGAAGTTTGGGGGTGGGTAGCAAGACCATGGTGTGTTGCTTGGGATGGCCCTTTGTGTGTATCACCATTTGCCTGATCCCACAGCTGTGCTCTGCCCTTTCTGGGGGGGCTCCCCAAATCCTTGCTGATGCCATTGTCCTCTCAGCTCCCTTTTCCATTCCTCCCTGGTACTGCTGACACAGGTGGAGGCTTTTGTGGGCAATATGTTCAGAGGGATTGTCTTTCTTTGTGCCTTTGGCTTAGTGCTGTAGTTTGGGTGTTGCTCTGACCTTTTCACTGGGACATTGTAGCTCAGAAATGCCAAAATGTTATGTTTCTGCCCTGCATCCAGGAACTATCACTTTGTTCGTATTTTGAGTAAGGGAAGAGAGTGGGAGATGAAACATTGCGCTTTGGTTTCAGCAAAACATTTAGGCTCTAGCAAAAATGATGGAATGGGAAACGAAATCAGGTTCTTTCACCCCAACTTTTCTCATTTCAGTTGCTGGACCTTATCTGTGTGTTTCTGGCAGGATGATCCCAGCCCTGGCCAGGCTTTACTCTTCTAGGAGGTGGCTTGGGCACATTAGGCTGGCTGTGTTGCTGTGGGGATACCAAAACCGTGCCCAGAGATGCTGCTTTGTCCCAAACCCAGGGAGCCTGTTGGCAGGCAGGAGGGCACGCTCACAGCTCTGGTGGTGCTGGAGTTTGAGACCCCATTCCTTTGCTGCAAAGGGTCTCTCTGTCCATCAGCGAGTGGGAGCAGAGCCAAAATTGGGGAATTCTCATTTTCTGTGTCTCTAGCAAGAGAAATTATGGTTCTATGGGCACATAGAAGGGAAATGTGCCTGTGTATTAAACAGGCACTGAATAGGGAAGAAACTTGTGTGTACACCCGAGTGGCAGGGGAAGAGCTGGAAATAGGACTTCCATCTTTCAGCATGCTCAAACACGTTCTTCCTCCTGGGCCAGCACATGCCAGAGTGAGTGCGTAGCACAGTGGGGATCTGTCCTACATCGGTGCTCTGGAAGGGGAGAGAGGTGGGGAGAGGTGGGTGCCCCACCAGAAAGGTGGCATGTGCAGGTGGTTCTGACCTGTGCAGAACAAATGATCCAGGGAATCGGGTTTCTCCAGTGCCTGGCTGTATTTATACCCAGATGCACCTGGCTGCCCTCACTCAGGGATCAGGATATGTGAGGCGTGACAGGGTCGGGTCGTTCCAGTTCCTGTGGATTATTATGGTCTGCAGGGCCGTGCAGGCTGCCAAAGGGAGATTAGCTGTGATGCTCTTCTGTGGAGATTCCTGGGCTGTAGGTTCAGTGTGGCAGTACGTATTCCTGTTCCATCACTACTGTATAGCTGCTATGAGTACTGTCAGAGTACAAAGCTGAGCCACATGAGTGGGACAGGGTCTTTTTCAAGCAGTTGGAGGGTGGGGACAGTCACTCCACTCAGCCCAGGGTGGGTGAAAATCAGGCTGACTTGAGGCACAGGGGGTTTAATGCTGTAATTTGCTCACATCTCAACATCCTTAGAAGAAGGAGATCTGAATGTTCTGCAGTTTACTGGGTGTTGTGTGCATGACAGCTGGTCCAACAGCTTGATAGTTGTTGGGACATGTCTCGCTTTGTGATGTCACTCTGGTATTTCAGGTCATTTTGTAGCCAGGAGAACTTCAAGGCAGATGGGTGAGGAATCTGGGGACCCTGGAGGACCACAGAGCTGCAAGACACAAAGGCCTAATTCATGCTGCAAGGCAAATGTGGGGACCCTTGGATACTGTGTGGTGGGAGCATGCTGGAGAGAAAGAAGTTAGATTGCAAGCCAAGGAGATGAGGAGGATGCTGTGGGTCAGTGGCAGGAGGCAGACACTGTACCCAGTTACATTGCATGTCTATTTTTTGGTTCAATCTGTCCCATGCATTTCTACCTCATAACTGTGCCAGGCTTGTCAGATTCACAAGCAGCAAGTGGATTCCAGCTCCAGTTACAGGAGCTCCAGTTGAGGTCACCCTTCAAGGAGGGCTCATCTTACCCTGTCCAAGCAGGCAGGGAAGCCTCCAACCCCTGGGCTCTGCCTCATTACCTGGACACAAAGGGGAGCAGCTTTTCCAGCTGACTTTAGTTTTCAAAGTGTCATCAGGTTGATGGATAGAAAGGTTCAGAAAAGGAAAAAAGCCTGTGATGAGCCCAGGACACGCCTGACAGCACTCAGCCAGCTCTGCAGGCTGGTATGGATAGCATGCTCCCCAGGTGCCCCGTGGTCTGTAATACTGGATTTGGACAGGGGTATGGCCACCAGAGCCCAAGGCAGCCCTCAAGGGAGAATGCTGGGGGAAACAGAGTGGGGGGCCCTGGAGGGAGAGCCTGGCTGCAAATGAGGCTCTGGAGTTAGAGTTTGAGCTCTTTGGAGGCTTCAGGAAGAGCCTGAAGCTAAAGCTTGTCCAAGGGGTTTCAGTGGCCCAAGCAGGGCAGTGACAGCAGCAGGAGCCTAGGAGTGGCCAAATGCCTGTGCCAGGGTCTTCATGGGGAAATAGTAAATCACCCCTTTCGTTCTGAGATCTCACAGGGCCCAAACAGCACAGTTTCTACCTTGAAGGGGATGGGACAGTCCTCAGGCTGAGCACTCTGTTCACTCCCAGCCCCTGGCACTCCTGGGGACAGTCACAGGACTACTGCCTGTACTGGGGCATTGAGGCTGCAAGGACACCTGGGGATGTTCTGATAGAGGAGACCCTGGGGGAGATGTGACCCTAGATACCTTCCAGTTAGGGTCATATGGCCCACGTGAGACCTGAGCAGCAGGGAGGGGACTCCCTTGTGGATGCTGAGTGCCGAGGGAGCCAGGGCCTGCCTGCTCTGGAGAGGGATGCTTAGGTTCGGTTCCTACATTATGCAAAAGGGTGCTGACCCTTCAGGGTGATCATTGAAGGATGAGGAGGGGGAAACTGCCAGCTCTTCCATCCCTTTGTGTGGCAGTGGGTCATACCAATTCTAACACTGCAGGACCTCACTGGTGGAAAACCTCCTAATCTGAGCACCCCCTGGAAAACACAATGGTGTCTCCCCAAAACTGTGTAATCCCCTCTGGTTGTAACCTATCCCTAAATTCTATCCTTCCCTACTCCCNCTCCTCACCCTCGGCACCTTTGTTATTCCTCCACTGCAGCCTTTTAATTTGTGCCTCCTCCCCGTATGTCCTGTGCCAAAGCTGACCCCCTGCAGCAGCCCTGTACTGAGTGTCGAGGCCCTGCAGCGCCTGAGGCTGTGCTGAGGCTGAGGTCTGGCTGTGCTTTGTTCCCGTGGCCGGCTGGGTCTCCAGGGGCAGGGTTACACCTGCTTTTTCTTTCCTGTCTCCACTCCTTAACACCTCCTCTTAGACCCTTTGAGATCATCATCCTCCTCACCATCTTTGCCAACTGTGTTGCTCTGGCCATCTACCTGCCCATGCCTGAAGATGACACCAACGTGGCCAACTCCAGCCTGGTAAGGAGCCGCCCTTCCCGCAGTCCCGGGCAGCCGAGGGCTCTGCGGAGCTGGGCACTCGGTGTGACGTGGGTGCCAGGTGGCAATAGCTGTCCTGGGGACATCTGCTGCCCCAGGGCTGGAGTCTGGCCGTGTTGGTCCAGCCAAAGCTGCTGCAGTCAAAGGGGTGCAGGGGTGGGAAGAAGTGACTGCAAAATGGGTTTTCAGAGGGGCTGAAACCATCTCTGGGTGGAGATCGAAGGTAGCAGATCAATGTGTGAAGTGCACATGAAGGAAGAATTGATGCCAATAAAAGAAAAATTCCCTCTTTTTTTTAATCACACTTTCAAAAGAAAACATCCGGTTCCAGAAAGGCTCAAATGGTTTGTTTCAGCATTTTGGAATAAACTTTTCTGACCTTTCCTTTCAAAACTGTAGTTTATTTTGCCACTTTTTATTTAAGAGGGAAAAAACCTGTTTCTATTAGGCAGAAAGGTTACTCCTTTCCAATCATTATTCCATTTTCTTCCTTAGTCACTCCAGTTTTCCTGGAATATGGTGTTTTGCTGTCACCCAAATCAATAGTTCACACTATTTTTAGTTTGCCACTAATTTCTACTCTTCAGATCCCCATTGTGGCTCAATCCACATTGATTTCCATTGAGAGATGGAGCATGATGACTGAATCAAAACATCTAAATACCCCTTTTTAATGAAATGTTCTCTCCTGCTGGTTTTGGGACTCGCCATGGTAAATGCCCATGGAGGGTTGGTTCCTGGGGTGTCCTTCAGCCTCCTGGCATGACCATCTTCCCTAACCCCTCGGACTGGTTTTGGTTTCTTCCCTTGCTTGTGACCTGAGCAGGGGACGAGGCGGTGCCAGCCTCGCAGGGCTCCCAGACGGGCTGGTGCTGCCCAAGGACCAGCAGCCTGTGCCACGAGCAAGAAGCAGGTGGGCAAGGACCAAGTGGTGTAAATTCATGGCATAAATGAAATTCCATCTATTTTTATTTATTGTCTGTTAGATTACTTATGCTATACCCTACTGGGGGATTTTTCA
Organism: Pardalotus punctatus; assembly: GCA_013400915.1. Classification (NCBI taxonomy): domain Eukaryota; kingdom Metazoa; phylum Chordata; class Aves; order Passeriformes; family Pardalotidae; genus Pardalotus; species Pardalotus punctatus. The sequence goes on from VZTX01027496.1 coordinate 7,012, forward strand.
GGCTGTTGCCATGCCAACAGCCCTTGGTATCAGGAGCCAGGTAGCCCCAGGCTGCTGTTCTTTCATTCCTGCTTGATGTCCCTTTGTCATGATGTTCTGAAAATAATGAAATAACCCAGACATTTTCTAAGAATCCATTTTGCTTTATCCTGGAAGAAGTACAGTTGTTTAATTTGAACACATTTCATTATTGTTCTTTCTATATTAGATTTCTTTTGATCCAGAAGATTTTTTAAATTATGTTTTTATCTGATTTTGTCTTTTTCTAATGGAATCAAAATATTTTGTTCAACCCTGATGAAATAATTTTAACTTTTCAACTTGTTCAATAATTCACTGCATTTATTTTCACTTTTACTTGAGTTTCCAGAGTTTCAAATCCCACTGTTTTTTACTGGAAACCTTACTGCAGGAGCAAGCAGCTTCAGAGTGTGTTTAGCAAGGCAGGTTATTCACAGGGATTCAGCCAAGAAAATACAGATGGCAGTATGTGACCTGGCTGCCTGACCTCTGTTTATGAGCAGTGAAGAAATAGAGTCAAATTTAGAGTACAGTTCATCTCCCAGGGCAGTTGAGCCATTTCTGCGGTTCCAGTGGGTGGTGTTTGACATGCTGCACACACTGAAATCCCTGGTGTTCATTGAGTCATAGAAGTGTGGTTTGGTTTGGGTTGGGAGGCTCATCCCACCCCCTGCCATGGGCAGGGACTCCTTCCACTATCCTGAGTTGCTGCAAGCCCCATCCAGCCTGGCCTTGGACACTTCCAGGGACAGGGCAGCCACAGCTTCTCTGGACACCCTCTGCCAGGGCCTCACCACCCTCACAGGGAAGGATTTTTTCCTAATATTTAAATCTACTCTCCGTCAATTTAAAGTCTTTTCAGTTTAAAGTTTTTCCCCACTAGTGCAATTCTATGGGGACTGCTCGGAGGGAGGCCACCCTTCCAGACCACCAAAAAGCAGCTGTCCTGAGTCCTGTAGGCTTTGTAGGAGTATCAGGTAGGACCTGGGGCCCAGGGAATGGGGGACAGAGCTGGAGCTCAAGCTATCAAGGAGACAATTTAAATAGCACAGGTAATGGCCTCTGTGTAGGCATACTGCTGGTGTCACAGATAGTGGCTTTAGGTACTGTTTAGGAAGAACAAATTTTGATGTCAAGGGGTGTGCTTCTGAAAATCCCACCATTTGGGGTTATATCTGAGCCCTGGGATCAGGGAATTCCTGTGTTTTTAAAGCCTGAACATAGCCTCAGGTACAATTCAGTGACAGGAATATGGGAGTCTGGTGCAGTTGCAGGAGTCCCAGCTTTTCATCTGCTCTGGAGAGCTGTAATTCCTTGTGAGGCCTGTGTAGTGTCTGTCACCCCAGGACTGCATCATGGGCATCTCCAGAACACTGGAACAGTTGTGTTTGGCAGCTGACTTGAGTCCCACAGTCCCTGAGCAGAGTTTGCTGGTCCGTTGCTGGTTTTGAAGAGCTGCTGGGGCCTGTGCCTGGAGGTTGGCATGAGTTACTTGCTGCAGGAGAGTCATGACTGCGTGTGGCTTTCCTGGAGCTTGGGGTCACCCTTGATGTCCTGGAGTCTCACAACAGCTGTGACAATAGGCAACACGCCTGCATGTCTGCATGCAGACTCCATGGCTGAGCTGCAGAAGCTGCTGCTGCTCTGGTACCTGGAGGGGTGCTCATGCAGCTGTATCAGCTATTCCTGCCTCCATCCTACCCTTCGCCCTGGCCTGGGGCCACTGGCAAGGGCTGGCACCCTGCCCAGCTTGTGGCTTGGCCAGCTCTGTGGTCACCCTGGGGTTTTGGGTAGGCAGATGAGCAAGATCCCTCTCATCTCACCCTCCAGGTCAGCAGAGCTCACCACTCACTCATCCAGAATGCCCCTAATGACACCGCAGCCTCCTCACCCTGCCCACCACGCAGTGTGGTCCTCATGCCCTGTGGTCCCCAGCTCCACAGCAAGGCTTCCTTGGAAGGGACCTTGCTGCCCCTCTGCTCCCAGCCCTGGAGGAGGCCAGGTTGGCTGCAACTTCTTCAGATTTCTGTTCTTCCAGCTGGGCTCTCCACCAGAGAGCGGTAACCCCAGGTCTGACAGGCATCACAGCCCTTGTCCATGTTGTGGTCAAATCCTTCTCCTGGTTTTGGTGACTGAGCTGGTAGCACCCACCAAAGCCTTTTCAAAGCAAGCTGACCTAAGACATCTAGTCCAGGGAGAACTGCCACCAAGGTGTCTCAGACATCAGAACAGATGTGGGACAGCTGGTGTGACGTGAAGCAGTGAGGAGCTCTGGATAGCCAGTGAAGGAGATGCAGTGGGGAACTATTTGTAGGACTTGGCCACTCTGTGCTCTCATAGCTGCTGTAGGGGGGTTATGGCTTTCCTGGTTCCTGTCTCTGCATCCCTGGTCTATCTCTGTTTGTGGGAAAGGAGGAGCTGTGGCTGCAGAATATGAGAGGAAAATCACAGCATTGCAGAGCAGCTAGGGATGAAATGACCTCTGGAGATGATCTGCTCTAACTACCTGCTTTAAAAAATCTGTGCAAACAATCCAAAAACTCTCCCTAATTCTTTCCTGCACATCTTCCCATCCCAAGTACTTCCTGTGCTGTGACAGAGGCCACTGTGGGGAGCAGAAGTGTTTCTCTTGATGTCTCTTTTTGGCTGTGGTCTGCAGCAGTCCCAAACCCTGCCTGCCTTCCACTGTGCCCTTCCCAAGCTGTGTGCCAGGGTTTCCCACCACTCAGGGGACACTTCCTTGGCTCCAGCCCTCATTTTCATCTTGTTTTCCAAAGGAAGGGGATCCTATGAGATTGCTGTAAATGTATTCCCATGCATTAGCTGTCCTGTCCCCTTCTCTGCCTCACATCTGCAGGGTTTTGTTCACCTCCGTTCAGGGGAATGGGAAAAGGACACTGAGCTGCTCTGTTTTGGAGAGGATGATTGCTGCAAGCCTCTGGGGAGCACCTTTATGGGTGTTTTATTTTTACTTAGGGGCTTAGAAAGACTTCAGCAGCGCAGCTCCCTGTTCTGCATGTCCTGGTGCTGGCAGTCTGTGTGTGTGTCCTGGTCAACCCATTGGTGCACCTACAGAAACCGTTTTTATAGGGTGGGCTGGAGCTGCAGGGGAGGAGGGGAGCAGGGCCCAGCTGGGACTGGGAGGCTCAAGGGGAGGTGCTGGGCTGATGGTACAGGAGCAAGGCACGGAAAAGGGCAGAAGGCTGGGGACAGTTTGGAGGAGTCAAGGGGGAGTGTGGGGGCTGCTGCAGCTGGATGTCTTTTGCTGGGAAGCAGGGGTAGCTGTCCATCTGTGTTGTGGTCCTTCTGTGCCCTCACAACCTATCTCCCACTTTGCCCAGCAGGGAGACTTCATTCGAACCCTGCTTCCCCTACTCCCTGGGAGAGGGCACCAGGGACATAAAGGTGGGGCTCATTCCAGAGAGTCCTGTGTGGCTCGGGACAGGGAGCTGACGATGCTGAGCAGGCTGGGGCTGTGTCACATTGCATCACGTCAGCGTGGTGCACACTATGGTGGCACATTATTACCCTGCTGCTCCACGGCTCATCCAGCACCATGGGCCGGGTTACTGTGTGCCCAGACATGGGTAGAGCATGTGTGGAACATGTGTGTGTGTAGAAACCCAGTGTGTTAGAGAGACCTGGGTCTTTTCCTAGTGGCTTCTTCATACCCCCAATCCCAGCTGTGCCAGACAGCCCTGTGCCCTGCACTAAGCATCCCACAGTGGGGGCCATTTGTAGTGGTTTCNATACAGCCTATAAGAATCAATACATTACCATTTGGACCCCTCCTGCCAGGCCAGCAGGGGCAGCTTTGACCCCTGGACTCTTGGTAAGGAGAAGGGCATTGTTTAATCAAAAAAGGGGGTTACAGACAGCTGGCCATAGCATTGTTTTCCAGTTGTTCAGTAACTGAGGCTTGGCATTTTAGAGATCGAAACTTGCTTTCAATTCTATTTCACCTACAGGTTTCCTATACTCAGAGTTTGAGCAATCATATTCACAATGCCTTTCTGTTTCACCTTCCCCAACAGGGACCCAGCTCTGCATGCTGGGGTGAGGAAGGGACAGTGGGTGGCAGTGGCACACAGTGGCCCCCCAGCTGCTAGAAGCTGGCCATTGCTTCAGTGAAGTCAGCAGAGCTGTGTCTGTCCGTGGCGTGTGCCAGGTCTGCAGTGTGGCCCTCGTGGCACGGGCACAGGAGTGCTCAGTCGCTGTGCTGAGCTGCAGCGTGGGCAGCACCAGGGCTGGAGGAAGTGCGTGGCTGGTTTCTTCTCAAATCAGTGTGGGCACAGGCAGTGGGGTCTGCACCAGTGCGGGACATACGGTCCTTGACCTGGTGTAAAGTCTGCCAGGGTGAAATATCCTTCAGCTCCTTCCTGCTGATCTCTGGAGACTGCATAAGTTTGCCCTGGCTCAGGCCATTGCATTGTAGCCACATAAGTTTAATTGCCAGAGCTGTACTTGATCCCAGCCCAAAACACCACCCGTGTCCTGGGCTCACCCCCACAGCAGGTGGTGGGGATGAGAGGTGAGACCCCACCTGCAGAGCTGCCTCCAGCTCTGAGGGTCCAGCACATGAAAGACGTGGATCTGTTGGAGCAGGTCCAGAGAAGGCCACAAAGATGCTCTGAAGGCTGGAGTCCCTCTGCTCTGGAGCCAGGCTGGGAGAGCTGGGGGTGCTCACCTGGAGAAGAAAACGCTCTGAGAAGATTTCATCACAGCCTTCCAGTATTTGAAGGGGGCTTATAAGAAGGATTGAAACAAACTTTTTAGCAGGGTCCGTTGCAGTAGGACAGAGGGTGATGGTTTTATTCTGGAAGAGTGTAGATTTAGATGAGTTGCAAGAAAAAATTTTATATATTGAGGGTGTTGAGGCCCTGGCACAGGGTGCCCAGAGAAGTTGTAGCTGCCCCATCCCTGGCAGTGTTCAAGGCCAGGCTGGCCAGGGCCCTGAGCAGCCTGGACTAATGGAAGGTGTCTCTGCTCATGGCAGGGGTTGGACTAGATGACTTTTAAGGGTTCCTTCTAACACAAACTATTCTGTGTGGCCTGCAGCTACACCTGCCACCTGGAGAACCCAGGGAGTGTTTGCCGTGACCTGCCCCACTGAAAGTGTGCACCACCTCAGTGCACTGACAAAGATGCCAGTGTCCTGTCTTCATAGCCAGGGCCTGGCTCCTCTTGCTCTGCTGACAGCAGCACTTGTCCAGTTTACACCCAGATAAGCTGGGGGAGCTGGACCCACAACTGTAGAAGCAGCCAGCAGTAATTGCTGCATATAACCTTCCTACAGGCTGTGCCAAGGCTTTTCCTTGTACTGCAGGGGTTACTCCAGCAGGACAGATCAGGATGATTCCGCTCCAGATGTGTGGCTGTGTCTGCAGGGCACAGCAGCGAGCTGGTGCTGTGAGGGAATTGGCCATTATGTCCCTCCCAGGCTGGGGGAGGGTGGCTCGGGGCAGGGGGCTGCCTGCTGCCTCTTCCTTGGCCCAGGTTTGAACCTTGCTGCCCACTAATGCCCTTGAAGCTGTCCAAAGCACTGTTCATCGGCTGTGGGCTTCTCAAAGGGACCTCTGAGGAACAGCAAGTCACCTTTTGATCCTGGGCAAGGGGTTTTCAGAGGAAGATCCCTACTAGTGAGAGACCCTGGGGCCTGAGTCTGTTCTACTGGAAAATCAGGGCATGGAATTGACTTTTTCAGTGCTGGATCCTGATACTCATCAGCCTCAGCAGCTGCAGGGCTGCTGTTGCTTGCAGTGGGTTTTCCTGTTTTTCCTCTGCAGCTTGGGAGACACCCCACCACACCTCTGGCTGCTGGCATGTTTCTGCAGCCCCTCTGTACCTGAAATGATCCTCATGGCAGTTGTATTTGCACGGGATTGCAAGGACAGGCTTTGGGGGACAGTCTAGGGGGCATTTCTCCCCTAAGGGTGGGAGGTCAGCAGTGTTGAACTGCCCAAGATAAAACCTTGAAGACAGAGGCAATGCCAAGATCTCTGCTCTTACTCTAGCTGCCCTCAGATCCAGCAAGAAACTGGCACTTTTCTGGGTGACAGTCATTTAGGGACACAGCACCATCACTGCTTTTGGACGTGTTAATTGAGCGAGCAATGTGTCTCTCTTGAGCTCTAGCCCTGGCTTCTTAAAAGTGGACTGTTGGGGAAGGTGAAACA
>VZTX01027506.1:279-20911 GCA_013400915.1 Pardalotus punctatus
AGAGCCCCTTGCCGGGGGGGGATAGGTTGGGGAGATCCTGGTCCCTCCTGCCCTTGCAGAGGACGTGGTTCCCCCTGCCACTCTAACCCAATTCCCAGCCACCCATGGGCCACGTGCTGGGGAGTCCAAAATAACCCTCCCTTCCTGTGTTTCCTCTCCATCCTGGCTCTCAGAGGACGCTCCTGGCAGTCTCTCCCTTCACGTTCCCATTTCCCTGCTCGTTAATCCCGCCCCGTCTGGTATTGCGGCTTTATTTTTTATTCCTTGTCTTTTTTTTTTTTTTTTTGTCTTTTTCTTTCTTTTTCCTTTTTTTTTCTTTTTTTGTGATTTCTTTTAATTTTTTGCATCCATTATTTTGGAGCTAAGTTGCCCATCAAGAGTAAGTTCAGCCACTTCCTTCTCCCTCCTTATCCCGGGGCAGCCGCCGGGTTCTTCCCTCCTCCCCTCCCCTTCCATGCCTCCCTCCATCCCCGTTTCCCACTTGGCTTTTGGGATGCAGAGAGCTCAGGGAGGGGGCACGAAGGGCCACATTTTCTCCCCAGCCATGTTCCTGGAGAACTTTCAGCTCCCACACGTTGGGATGCTGGTCCCCATCTCAGTGAAACCCCTCCCAGTCAGAATACAGCTCCAGGAATGCTGCCTTGGCAGGAATGCTGTACCCTCCTTCTCCAGAGATGATTTTTGAAGCTTGGATCCCATCTCACAGACCTGGCAGCTGGCGAGAGCCTCTTCCCTGGGGGGGTACACGAGTGGGGGGATTAATTGGAGCACTTCTCCCAGCCCGGAATAGTCTCATTTACCCAGCATTCAGATCCCTGAGGAACGACTTTCCCAGTCCAGAATAACAAACTCGGAATAATCTTCCTTAATGCCTGGCCGGGGTGATCCCCCTGCTGTGAAATCCTGGAGGAATGTGGTCCTGGGGGGCTGGAGGCTTGGGCTCGCTGGTATCGGATTTGGGGTGAATTTGCTGCCAGGCTGGAGCCGGGAAGGTGGAGGATGAACCTGGGAAGGGACAAAGCAGAGCTGGACAGGCTTGAAAGGTCTTGGTTTGGGGGGGTTTTGTGTCCCCCAGCCCTCAGAGAGGCTGAGAGCAGGGTCTGAGCCTCTCCATGCCCTCCTCAGAGATGAATTAGGGATTCATCCACATGGGAGTGATCCCAGGCACCTTTGGGGTGGCACAGGGGCTGCGTGGGGTGTTTTGGGGTGCTGACCCCCTTGTGTCCCCCCAGTACTCCCCGAGCATGAGAGCCACGTACCTGGCGGTCACCGATGAGCACGTCCGGCACCGCGGCGACTTCCCGGCCTAGGAGGAGATTCAGCTCGGGAAACCAAAGACCCCCGGAGAACACGTGGTAGGAGACGTGGCGGGGGCTGGAGGATGACCCTGGAGCCCCCCGGACCCAAATTCTGCTGCCTTACGGGGTCCTGGGAGCACGGAGGGGCTGCTCTGCTGTCTCCGTTCCCTGTGCCAACTCGGGAATGTTCTGGAGCACAAATCCCGGGATGTGCTGCCCCCCGGTCCGGGCAGAGGCTCCCGTAGCGATGCAGCACCAACCACTAGTGATCCCAACCCCTTCCCAGTGCCCCTTCCTGGCTCTCCCAGCTCCCCGTGCCCAGAGCGTTCCCAGGCTGGGCGATTACGGATGTTTTGGCCTTGCTGGTTTTCCTGTTCTTTGACCCGGGGATCTGGGAGGGGTCGGAAGCGCTGGCTCCGATCCAGAGCAGGGTCACTGCGGTGGGGTTGGTAGGGGGGTTTTGGGTGTGTTTAAGCTGTTTTTGGCTCCCCAGGGCAGGTGTGGGCTGGGGCAGGCTCCCCTCCTCCTGCAGCCCTGGCATGGTCACAGATCTGGGAGAGGGATGGGGTGCCTGGGAAGGGACAATACAGACCTGCCACCCTGGGGGGCTCGTCCAGCATTTCCAGGGCTCCAGGCTGAGGAGCTGGGAGACCAGTATGAGCTGAACTTGGCCCTTTGGGGCTGCACGTCAGCACAGGGATCCCCAGGAAAGGCCCCTTCCCCCCGAAACAGGGATGGACCCCCTGCCCCATCCCACCCAGACCCCCAAAGTGTGCAGACAGGGCAGTGGGTGTCACCCCATCCCAGGGCCAGGACATCCCCTTGACTCCCCCCTCCCTATTCCCCGTGACTAGCATTCCTCCTCTTGGGGAAAATCCCGAGATTTTTTTTTTTTTTCTTTTTGGCTTTTAACGTTTCCACGTAACGGTACTGGTAGAAGAGCTGTTGTAACCGCATGTGAACTAACCGAAGGACTCCAGCTGGGAGCTGGAGTCCGGCTGGATTTGTATATGCCCTTTTGGGGGGAAAAAGATAATAAACACTTGGACTAAATTTATCTCCCCGGTGCAGGTTTTTTTTTGGGGGATAATTAAGGTTGGGGCCGCCTTTGCGCCGACCTTCTCAACATGGCGGCCGCCACGTGCCGCCCGCGCGCCGCCATTGCTGGGAGGGCGGCACTGGGCGGGGTCACGTGACGGCGGCGCCGGTGTCACGTGGGGGAAGCTGTTGCCTGGCAACGGCAACGCGTCCCCGGTTAGGCCGCACCGGGAGCGGGACGGGACCAGGCCCCACCGGGGTTCTCTGTCACCCTGCGCTCTTCATCACTCCGTCCCTGCGTCTCAGCTCTGTTTTGGTGCTTCCTGAGGCTCCCGCTGCCTTTTGGAGCCCCCCTGAAGCCCCCAGGCCCTCTCAGGTCCTTCCTCCCCAGGGTTCTTGCTCGCATTTGGGCTTCGCTGAGGATCCCGTTCCCTTTTGGAATATTCCCGAGACTTGCACTGCCTTCTGGGGCTCCCTTCCACTCTATATTTGGGTCTTCCTGAGGCTGCCATTCCCTTTGGGGTCCTTTCATCCCTGAAACCCTTACTCCTTCTTGGAACTCCCGAAGATCCTCGCTCCTTTCCAGGACCATCTCTCCATCCCTGAGAGCCCCACTCCCTCTTGGGGTCCTATCAGAGGCTCCCACTCTCTTTTGAAACTCTTTCTGCCTCCCTGAGGGCCCTGTTTCCTTTTAGGGTTCCCCAAGGCCCTCCACCCCTATTGGAGCTCCCCATCCCTGAGGCCCTCACTCCTTTTTGAGGCTCCCTTTGTGGACCCTCCATCCCCAAGCCCCCCACTCTTTTCCATCCCCTCCCACCATGGAGATCAAGCTGGAGTACACGCGGAAGCGCAGCGAGTTCGGGCGGCCCTGCAGCTTCACGGACTGGCCGGCCACGGTGACCGTGGACATCCCACCAGACCCCAGCCTGGCTGGTGACTTCATCCCCCAGGACCCCGTGGACTTTGCTGTCCAGCAGGCTCCTGTCATGGCCTTGCACGAGGTACAGGGACATCCCGGGATGTCAACCATGTGGAGGGCAGCTGGCCCGAGGGGACAAGGTGTGTCCGGCACCCTTTGGACTCAGGCCCTCTGACCCCTCCGTGTCCCCCATGCCCAGATGAACACAGAGCGGGCGCAGGTGTCGATCCGGGGTGTGAACCATGTGGAGGGGGGCTGGCCCCAGCACATCGACCACCAGAACCCGGAGCTGACCACCCGCTACCGGGAGGAGGTGGAGAGGGAAGAGGTCTACACCAGGAGTGTCCAGCACCTCAGCTCCGTAAGGCCCTGCCCTGATCCCCCCCAAACCCTCTGAGCACCCCAGAGACACAGCCACACTATCCCTGCAGGTGATGGAGCACTACATCAGGCAGAACAACGCCATCGACATCTACGAGGAATATTTTGAGGAGGAAGAGGAGCAAGAAGAGGAAGAGGAGCATCCTTCTGCCAAAACCGTCGCTGTCCTCAGGTGGCACAGCTGGGGGGGGCCTCACCAGAGCCACAGCAGTCAAACCACCTTCAAAGGAGGTGGAAAAGCTTTAGGAGCTAAATTCCAGTGGGTTTGAGATGGTCCTGGTGCAGTTTGTGGGTGGAGTGACCTGCTGAACCCTCCCTGCCGTGTCAACTCCATCCCTGCCCCTTGCCCTGCCCAGGTGATTTGGGGATTGGAACCAGGGTCAGACTTAGCTCTGAGCATCTCCTGGCAGTGCTTTTGGATTTTCCTTCTTATTTTTGGTGCCTCAATGGTTAATTTCCACATCAGGGGTATTTAGGAGTCAGATCCGGTAAGATGATTGGATTTTCAGAAAGGTATGACTGGAAAGACGATGAAATCATCAACTCTTCTCCCCCCACCTGACCCCCACGAGAATCATTTCCTGCACTCAAGGCTCAAGGGCTGCAGATTGGTTTCATTGTGATTCCCACAATTCCCTTTGGGACACATTCATCCCAGGGATTTGCAAACTGACCTCTCTTGGCTGATCTGTCACCCCAAAGGGACCCCAACACGACCAGGAGGATGGCCACACACCTCTGCTGGCACCCCGACGCCAACAGGGCACTGGCCGTGGCTTATTGCAGCCTGGACTTCCAGGACAGCAGGAAGGACATGAGCTTTGATTCCTACATCTGGGATCTGGGTAAGGGGAAGGGCAAAGCCACCAGTCGATAATGGAAGCACTTTGTGTCTCAGAGAGCAGGATGAGGCCTCGCAGCACCTCGGGGAGGGTCTGCGGGGGGAGGCTCCTGCTTTGCCTGCATAGCAGTGCAGGAACAGGGAGAAATGGGAGCTGGAAGGTGGGAAATAACCACTAAAATCCCTCTACATGGCTCCAGAGCCATGACAGGCAGCAGAGCTTGGAGCCTGGGATGAGGTTCTTGTCTTGATGTGGTTCAGTTGGGTCAATAATGGAAGAAAGAGGCAGCAGGAGCCCAGGGTGAGACTTGCTCTGATCTGTCCAAGCCTCACTCACACCTGATGTACTTTGGAGTGAAAAGAACGAAGAAGATGGGTGGGAATGCAGATTTTTGTACTGGGGGGTCTGTCCCCAGGCCAGCTCCCGGTGACACGTGCACCTCATCCCGCACGGCTGTGGCAGGGACCCGGGTGGGGGGCAGCAGGGTGGGCAGGGGGCTGCTTTTGGAGGGCTGCCTTCACCCTTTGCTCTTCTCTCATCCCTCCTTGGCAGAAAGCCCCTACAACCCAGAGCTCACCCTCAAGCCCTCGTCCCCTGTGGTGACCCTGGAATACAATTCCAAGGACTGGCATCACGTGCTGGGAGGCTGCTACAACGGGCAGATAGGTGAGGGGGGTTTAACTCTGCACCAGCCTGGCTCCAGCAGTGCTGCACTCCTGGGATGTCATGGCAGCAGCGCTGCCACTGGGAGCACAGCGGGAGCCCTGCCATTTGCCTGGGGACAGGTGGGCACTCACCTGAGTGGGTACCTGGCGAGGGAAGGGCACCGTGCCAGGGAGTCCTTCACAGCAGTGGGATGGATGGATGGATGGATGGATGGATGGATGGATGGATGGATGGATGGATGGATGGATGGATGGATGTGGGGGCTGAGCAGGGTGGATGCTGTGCTCCCACCTCTCCCAGATGATCTCAGGGAAGCACCGGGTGAGGTTTGATCCCTATTCCAGCTTGGACAGTGGGGGAAACATGACAAGGTAAGGAGCTGGGTCAGAACTTCTCTTTTCCTTCCCAGTGTTGTGGGACACCAGGAAAGGGGGGCTGCCCAAGGAGATGACCCCCGTGGAGTTCAGCCACAGGGATCCTGTGTACGGAGCGTGCTGGCTGCCCTCCCGAACAGGCACCGAGTGCTTGTCAGGCTCCACTGATGGGCAGGTGAGGGGCCGGGACAGGAGAGGGGCCAGGGGCTCCTGAGGGGACTTGATAGATCTCCCTGTGCCCACTCTGCCCCTCAGCAGCACAAGATCCAGGCCCCTCAGGCTGGCATGGAGCAGCTGCCAGGCTCCAGCACTGCCAGCACCTTCAGCTGTACTGGGAGCAGCCCCCACAGGCCCTGCCATGCCTTGTCCCCTGCAGGTCCTGTGGTGGGACATCCGCAAGATGTTGGAGCCCAGCGAGAGGCTGATCTTGGACATCACCCGGCAGGATCAGCTGAAGGATGCTCTGGGTGCCATCTCCCTGGACTTTGCGGCCAACATGGTGAGTGTCCCTGTGCCCACCACCCACACCCCGACCTGGGCAGGAGGGGGAGCCCAGCTGGGCACAGGGCAGTGTCTGATCACTCCCACGGACACAGCCCAGAGCCAGGTGCCCTCAGAAGAACTGAGGGTTGATGTGCTCCAAAAGCACAGGGTCCTGCTGGCATTTCGGGCCCTAAACCCCCCAATGGTGGTGGGTCCCAGGGCTCTGACTGCAGCAGGACCCTCCTGCTGCCACCACACCATGGGGTCTCCATCCTGCTGACAGCTGCACTCTCCTGCTCCCACCCCCAGCCCACCAAGTTCCTGGTGGGCACAGAGCAGGGCATCATCATCTCCTGCAACCGCGATGCCAAGTCACCACCCGACAAAATCGCCAACATCTTCAGGGGCCACATCGGGGCTGTTTACACCGTGACCAGGAACCCCTTCTTCCCCAAAATCTTCATGTCAGTCGGTGACTGGAGTGCTCGGATCTGGTCAGAGGAGCTCCTGGATTCATCATCAATTATGGAGACCAAGTAAGTGTCAGTGGATGTTTACTCGGCCAGAAATCATCCCCAGGGTGTCAGAGCATGTTCAGGGCAGGTGGCAGTGAGGTCTGGTCAGCTCTGAGTGCTGGGACAGGCCAGTGACCGAGGCAGGGCAGTGGCAGCATGGCTGAGGGGTGGCTCTGCTGGCAGGTGCCACATTCCCTACATGCTGGATGGGTGCTGGAGCCCCGTGAAGCCGGCCGTGTTCTTCACCGCCAAGTCGGACGGGACCCTGGACATCTGGGACTTCCTCTTCCACCAGAAGGAACCTTCCCTCAGCCTCAAGGTGGGTTTCCAGCACCTCTGGGACTCTCGCATCACCCCAGGGCCAAGTGTCACCACCCACCTGTGCCCTGTCCCCAGGTGTCCAACGACCCCCTGCTCAGCCTGCGCTCGCAGGACAACGGGCGCATCATTGGCTGTGGCACCAGGCTGGGCACCGTCTCCCTCCTGGAGATCTCCCCAGGGCTCTACACCATGCGGAAGAACGAGAAGACCCTGACCTCCACAGTATGTGCCAGTTCCCAGCTGAGCCCCACACTCTGCCCGCAGCCCTGTGGTGTCCCCAGACACAGCACAGGGTCCCCTGTGCCCCCCACATCCCACCGCAGATGTTCGAGCGGGAGGCGAGGCGGGAGAAGGTCCTGCAGGACAAACACCGGGAGCGGCTGCTGCGGGAGGAGGAGCAGGCACGGGCCAAGCCAGAGGAGCAGGAGGATGCTCAGGAGGTGTTCAGGCAGGCCCAGGCAGATTATTTCTCCATCATCAAGGCGGAGCAGCGGAGGAGGGGCCGGGATGTCCCCGTAGAGGTACTGGGGGCAGGACAGTCTGGCCACCACAGCAGGGGCCCAACCAAGGGCAGGGGACAGGGCCAACCTCTGTCTTTCAGGGTGAAGAGGACCAGGCAGCTGAGTAGGAAAACCAGGAGGAAGAGGAGGAGGATGCCAAGGTCAGTGTGCTCCAGCTGCACCTTCCTTTCCCCTCCATGCCAGAGCTGCTGCAGGGACGAGGCAATTGTCCCTGAGCTGGGCAGCTCTCCTGAGCTCTCTGCCCTCGTGGGGTGGCAAGTGGGGAGCTCTGTGCAGCCCCCTGACCCCACAGCTGCTCCCTGACCTTTGCACCCTGATTTTCTTTGATGTGAATAAACCAGTGCTTTCCACAACGTATTTCCTCTTTTGTCACAGCGGGGCCGAGCAGAAGGTGGGAAAGTCACGTCCTCCTGCTCCTCATGCTCCTTCCTTGAGCCAGGATGCTCAAAGCCAGTGGCTGAGCACAGCCAAGCACCCACAGCAGCATAGGGTGTCCCTCAGTGTCCCCAGCCCATGGAGCAAGGCACAGCAGAGTGGCTGGTGGTAGCAGAGGGGTCCCAGTCCTCTCCAGGCCCCCTCCCAGCTGGAGAGGCCGGTGTCCCCCAGGAGCAGCCCCTGAGCTGGGTTATCAGTGCTGGGTAAACACAGCCCTGCTGGTAGCACCCAGCAGCTGCCCCAGCAGCCTTAATCATTAACGAGCTGCCAGCAGCGCTGTCACAGCAATGGGGACATCACACCGGTGGTTCCCTGCGGGCTGACGGGGTGCCCCCCAGCAGGACCCTTCCTCAGGCTCTGCACAGGGGCTGAACCCACCCAGGGGTGAGCAATGCCAGGAGGGGGTTCAGAGGCCATTGCCCCTCCCTGTACCCCAACCCAACCCTGGGGGTGCTGCTGTGCCCCTTCCCCAGGCACTGGAGTCCCACCTGTGCCTCTCCTGAGTGCCATGCAGCACCCTGTGCCAGCCCTGCCAGGGCCAGCTCTTTCCGTGCCAAACCCATCCCAAGCAGGGACCCACATCCCTACAGGGAAATGCATCCATGCCTGGATGGGTGTTTTCCTTCCCAGGGGTTCCATTAAGAGGAGCTGAGCTGGGGAGCAGCGTCATCCCAAAGATGCTCCACACGTCCCACGCCCATTTTTTGCTTTATTAGGAAAGAGGTGGGGGTGCCTGGACAGGGATGGGGCAGCTGCCACTGCCAGTGGGGACAGTGCCCCCCACCCTCCTCCACTAAGGGTGGCAGATGAGCCCCTCACCCCCAACCTGGGCCGCTCTGTCTGCCCCTGAGCTGGACCCAGCTGCTCACACAGAGGGACCCCAGTGCTGCCTCAGAGGAAGGACGGGCTGTCCCTGTTCCCATCCCCACACCTGCTGGGGTCTGTGATGTGAAATGTGGTGTGTACATTCCACCTCCTGCACCCTCCACACGGGTCTGGGACACTCTCAGCATCCTCCATCCCCAGGGACAGCGATGGGGACAGGACATCGCAGGGGAACACTCAGAGAGGGGTGGGCAGTGCAGAGCACAGCCCTGGAGCCCCCCAGGGTGGGGACCCCCATCTACCTACAGGACAAAGCGTTCCCTGCACAGAGCTGGGACCGGCATGGCAGGACCTGGTTGTGCCTCATTACTTCTTTGCCTTGATGAGGGAGTGGTAGACGGGCTTGATGATGATGTGGAGGTGCAGGGAGTTGTCGATGAGGTACTCGGAGGTGCGTTTCTGCAGGTCGGCGTGCGCCAGGAAATCGGCCGCCTCGTCCGAGCTCTGGTGGAAGCTGTAGGCGTGCTTGACCAGCACGCGGCCCTGCTGCCGCACGCCCACCAGCACCGTCTTCTGGAAGCTGACGCCGGCGAAGTCAGGGCTGCTCATGGCCGGGGTGATGACGAGGCGCGGGCGCCCGTCCTCGATGCGCACGGGCTGGATGGCGCCCGCCACCGAGTCCGAGTACACGGGGCGCAGGCTGACGGGCAGCCAGCGCGGCGAGAACAGCACGTTCCAGGTCACCCTCTTGCCGGCATCGTGGCTGCTGGGCCCCAGCTGGGTCTGGAAGCTGGTGCTGCGGTCATCCCGCGCCGGGTTGGTGATGACCCACTGGGAGCCCCAGCTGGGCGCGAGGTAGTTGCGGGGCAGGAACATGCTGCAGTTGACGTCGAAGTACTTGGCGAAGTGGAGAGGGGAGGCAGCGTGGAACTGGAAAGCCTGGAAGAGCAGGTCCTGCACCGCGCCGCGGTGCCGCGCCAGCACCACCGACTGCGCCTGCAGCCGGAACAGCTGGTTGGGCGCGATCATGGGGTAGCGGATGGCACGCAGCACCCGCTCGGCCACGGGCGCCTCGGGCTGCCGACGGCTCAGCCAGCCCTCCACGGCCGTGTAGAGCTCCAGCTCGCTGTGCAGCACCAGGTCAGAGCGCTCCAGCAGCAGCAGCAGCAGCTCCACGCTCACCGAACCCCACTCAGCACTGCCCAGCACCGCTGACAGGTTCCAGGCCAGGAACTGGAGGCAGCTCTCCTGCAGAGCCACATCCCCGACACGCACGGCGTAGTGGTACCAGCCCACCACGTGGCCCTGGCTCGACTCGCTGGCCAGGTGGGTCCTCATGTATTCGGCCACGCCGCGCTGCAGCCCCCAGACCCGGTACTTGCTGGCCAGCTGGTGCATGGGGATGGCCTGGTGCAGCAGGATGGAGACCCCCCCGCAGTACAGGTACCTAGGGCAGAGCATGGGGTGGTGACACTGGGGACATCCATCCCTGGCAGCTCAGTTCTCAGGGGAGCAGCCTCTGCTCTGGGCTGCACCCCTCCGAGTATTCCCATCCCATGGGGTCCCCAGGGAAGTATCTCCCTTCCTTGGACACATCCCTCTGGGTGTTCCCATCATGTGGGATCCTCACAATTCCCAGGGCAGTATCCTGCCTCCTGGGCTGCATCCCTCCCAAAAGGCACATCCCACGAGGCCCCTGTGGTTCCCAAGGGAACATCCCCCTTCCTTGACTGCATCCCTCTGGCTATCCCATCCTGTGGGGTTCCCCACGGTCCCCAGGAGAGCTGCATCCTCCTGACACCCCCATCCCACAGGGTCCCCACGCACCTGATGAACTTCTCAAAGAGCGCGGCGGTCTCGGGCGGCTCGTGCAGGGTTACGACGCTCTGGTTGCGCAGGAGGCTCTCGAAGACCTCGCTCTGGAGGCTCAGCAGCAGCTGGTGCGTGTGGAACACCTTGGCCTCGTCGGAGGCGGCCGAGCGGACCCGCAGCACCGAGTCGCTGCCATTGCCATTCTGCAGCAGCTCCTGCAGCCGCTGCAGCAGCGTCAGTGAGTGGTTGATGGTGGCCGCCGTGGAGTCCCCGCTAAAGTCAGCTTTTTGGGCTGTGGGGAGATGGGACCATTCCAGTGCTGCACCCTGGTCCCAGGCACTGAGGTGGGGTGGGGTTACCGGGGGGCTGTGCACCTCCTCCCTCTGCTCCCCCAGTGCCAAAGGACTGCTGGTGCCAAGGGAGTGTGGGGGTACAAAGGACATGGGGACATTTGTGCCTCTGAGAGCCAGAAAACTGCCTTTCTGCAGCAGAAGGGCTGAGACCACCATGTCCCTGGTTGGGGTGTGCTGGGAAATGGCCAGGTGCCGGCGGCACTGGCTCTCAGCCCGGTCTGCGAGTCCTGATCCCGTCCCCGCTGGGGGCAGAGCAAGCCCTGAGCATTGCCCTGATCTCCCGCATCCCGCATGGATACACGAGGGGACAGAGACCCCTTGGGAGTGCGAAGTCAAGCACACTCTGCCCCTCACCCAAGGTTGCAGAGCCTGGAGACACCGGCTGCCCTGGTGTCACGGCAGGTCTGTGCTGGGATCCCAACAGGGACTGGAGAGGGACCTGGGAATGTGGGACAGGGGTCTCCATGCTCATGTGGGCACAGTGATCCTTCCTTCCTCCCCTCTTCTCCCTCCTGGCACAACTCCCACCCGCTTCTCAGAGCATCCTTTCCCCAGGAGGAATTTGGCCCCGTCTGTCTCAAATCCATCTTGCCTCTCAAATCCTGTCTTGCCGACGGATTACCCTTCCCAGCGCCGGCTTAAGGCTGGCTGAGCGGGGATGGGGAAGGGGAGCAGGCGCCCTGTACCCCGCGGTCCTGGACTTCTCTGCCCACGGCACCAAACCCTTCCCCGGGCACCAGCGAGCACAACCCAGCTCCAAGAGTGCAGCACATCATCCAGGCGCCACTTCCATCCTCCCCTGGCACCCCGACGGCAGCCAGAGAGACGCGTTCAGCTCTCCATCAGCCGCCAAGCTGCACCCCGGCACCCGGCGAGGGCAGCGGCACCCACGGCTCGGGGACCCTCCGCGCCTCCCCCCACCACGGCCGCCCTTACCGGCTTGCACGGTGAGGAGGAGGAGGAGGAGGAAGGTGGCAGCACAGCCCCAGCGGCGGGTGGCCACGGGCCGGGTGCCCGTCAGCCTGGCCATGGCGTCGCAGGCGCATCTGCCGGGTGCGGCACACGCTGCGCGCCCGGGGCTTATGTAGGCCACGCGCCCTCCCGGCCCGCGCGCCCGCGCCGCCGCATCGATTGGTGGAAACTGGGACCGGCCGTTGCCAAGGGAACCGCTTCCCGCCTCCCTGCATCCCACCCTGACCCCCAGCCCCGCACCCCAGGGTGCTGTGGCGGGGCGCCCCACCGGGCCACGGTGCGGGGACGTCGCCGTGCGGCACCTGCTGCTGGCACTGCCGCACTGGAGCCCCGTGCGTGGCCGCGGCCCTTTGTGCTGGGGTCTTTGCATTCAGGGCACAGCTCGGTGGCCTCCCGCTCCCCCCGGCTCATGGGTATTCATGCCGGCAGCAGCCCATCACCATGGCATCCGCGCTGCCGGCAGGAACTGCCTGCCCTTTTCCCAGCCTTTGCAGCCAAGAGGCTGCCCGTGCACCCTGTGCAGCCTCCCTGGCCCCCCGCCTGCCCCGACACCTCTTGGGGGGCTTCACCATGGGCCTGGGGTCCCCACGGAGCCCAGTGCCACAGGCACAGGCTGGGGATGGTGCTGGGTGAGCAGGGGAGGAGCAGCGGGGTGTCAGCCAAGTGGTGTCAACCCCACTGTGGCTGTGGCCCTGGTGGCACTGCAGGGAGCCTGCCCGCAATACCGAGAGGTGACCCTGCGGGGTGACTGTGCCCTTTTTTGCACACCAGGACCCCAGGGGACACCGTGGCATGGCCTTGGGATGGGGAATGTGGTGGTCAGGGGGCTCTGTGCTGGACCAGGGGCTTCAGCCCATCTGTCCCTTGGCATCAGCTTGCCCGGCCCTGGCGCAGTGCCGCCGGTGCTGCCGCATGGCCGGGGGTCCTGTGGTGCTGGCGGGGCCTTCTGAGGACAGGTTTGGGCTCACGTGAGTCACAGGGCTGAGAAGCCCCATCCCCTGCACAGCAGAGTTTGAACACCGGCTTAGACACGGTGTCCAGATGTTGAGCATGGGCAGATGTTGCTGCAGCTGCCGAGGGGGTGGGATCACCATCTGTCCCTGACCCATGGGCGGGGGGGGCAAAGGACAGGCCACCAACCACCCCCATGCCAGGCTGCTGGGACTCCCTGACCCTTACAGGGACGGGCAGGTGAGTGATGCTCAAGCCCTGTGCCCCCCACAGGGCGGGGGACCCCAAAATCACGGTGCCAGCAGAGCGCCCAGCCCGGGCCGGTGTCCCTCCACCGTGGGGTCGACGGGGGCCCCGCCAGGGCACAGCCGGTTCACGGCTCACCGCGTCCTCCGACGCCTCATTTCACAACCCGCCTGATAAACAACAGCTTGCGGGAACGTGTGCCCGGCGCGCCAGCACGGGCGGACCCACAGCCCAGCGACCCCCGTGTGGCATCGGCTGCCCACGGGGGCGAGGTGGCCGTGGGGGGACACGGGGGATCACTGCAGATTACCGGGGGGCTGGGTGACATCCTCCAGCCCGTAGTCAAGTGAGGGAGCAGCTGTGCTGGCCCGGAGATTGCGGCTGAGGCAGCGCGAGGCTGGCTCACCATAGCGACCTGTGCCAGGCAGCGGAGCCAGGGCATCGCCCCGTGGGCTGGGGGGGCCCTGGAGAGACAGAGGTGGACCCGGGGACCGGCAGGGGACATCAGCCTGCCCACCCCTCCCTATGCTGCTGGGGAAACTGAGGCATGGGCACGCGGTCCTGGCCGTGGGCACTCCGGAATAGCCGCGACAGAGCCCAGCACGGACACGCAGGCAGCACACACGGATTCACACTCGTGGGCACAGTCACACGTCACACCCATCCACACCCGCTCCTCTGTGTCCCCAGAAGTGGCCGCGGACCCAGCTGCCCCCTTGTCTCTGTACCACCATCCCTACTGCTCTGGGGTGGGGACGAGCTCTGTCACGGTCACTCGGAGCTTCCCAGGTGACCCCTTCCCTGGCCCCCCCGGGAGCCTCCGGGCCCGGTGACGTCCCCGTGCCCAGCCAGCCCAGCCCGCGGTCTGCCCGTGGCTCTGCCCACGGCGCTCTCCCTCCGCCCCGTGTCCCGCGCCCCGGGAGGCTGTGCCGTGCTGCGGGTGCCGGCGGGGACAGGGACATCGGCAGGGACACGGGCACTGGCGAGGACAGGGACACCAGCGGGGACACGAGACACCGGAGAGGACACGGACACCAGCGACAACACGGACAGGGACACGGACACCGGTGTGTCCGTGGGAAACACCACGCCCAGGGAAGGTGGCACCGCACGGCCGGTGGGTGGCACTGGGGCCACCCAGGTGAGAGCCCCTGTCCCTCAGGGTTTGGGGGAGCGGGATCCCGGGCAGGGGGGGCAAAACGGGTGCCCAGTGAGAACCGGCCCCCCCAGCAGCGCAAAAGGAATCCGGGATGGGAAAGGGTTAAGGCGCTCCCGCCGTGGCTTCAGCCGATCGATGCCCCAGTTCCGCGGGGGACGTGGGACCTCCTGCTGATGAACCGGAGCTAATTTGCAGTTAATTGGCACCCCTCCGCTCTCCCGTCCTCCCCCCTGCATTTCCCTCGGGCTCCGCTCAGGATCTCTGCTTGGGTCTGCGCGGAAGTTGCAGGGTCGGGGAGGTGGGAGCCCCGGGAGCCCGCACACACTTCGGGCACTGCCGGGCGAGCAGATCCATCACTAGGGATTCCGGAACGGGAGGGAGAAGTGACCGGTCCGCCCCCCGGCCCGGAGCCATCGGATGTCCGTAGTGTCTGCGGCCAGGGTCGGGCTGGGAGCGGAGCGGTGCCCCGTAGCCCCCCGAGCTCAGCACTCCCCTTCGCACCCCGCTCCCCTCCATCCCAAAGCCACCCCTTCAAAGAGCACCGCGCACCCTCCGGGCTCAGGACCCCCCTACACCCCACAGCCCCCAGACCCCGCCATCATCCCGCATGGCGCGCGGGGGCTGCTGGTCCCCCGGGAATGCAAATTTAGGGGGATTCCGACCAATCAAAACGCAGTACTCGGCTCCGGGGGACCCCGCTCGGATTGGGTGGGGCCTGGCTCCCCGGAGCCAATAGGAGCGCAGAGCTCGGGAGGGGGGCGGAGTCGCCCTGGGTTATGAATGGGCGAGGGCGGCGTGGGCACGATACGGGCGTGGGGAGAGGGCAGAGGGATGGGCAGGGATCGGGCAGGGATCGGGCAGGGATAGGGATGCGGATACGGATACGGATGTGGATGCGGGCAGGGCCGTGGGCAGGGCTGCTGCCAGGTTCCTCCAGCCCCGCTGCCTCAGCCTGATGAGCTGGAAAAGGACCCAGCTGGCAGGCTGGAGATGGCCATCCCACCTTTGGCACCACCGGGACCCCCCATTGGCACCTCTGGGTCCTCTCTGCCACCACTGGAACCCGGCAGGTGGCACCCAGCCCGGGCTGGGGGCCAGAGCCTCCCTCTGCTGGCAGCTGCCCAAGAACATGGTGTTTTAATCCGGTTTTCTACAAAAACGGGGCTGAGGGATAAAGAGGGAGCAGCTCTGGCAGCGGGGGCTCTGCCGGGACATGGCACAAGGGGCTTGGGGTGCGTTGGCTCCCATGGGTGCAGCAGCCCTGGGTCTGCCTACAACGGTGCTTTTTGGAGCTGCCCACTGTCCACAGATGCTACAGGACAAGGGACCTGGGATCCAGCCCAGGAGGGGACACCCAGGTGATGGTCCCTGTCCCCAGGCTCCCAGTGGCATGTCACAGCTGACCTCCTGCCCAGGTGCCATCAGGACCCTCATCCTCCTGATGCTCCTGTCTCCTCTCACAGCCGATCTGTGGTGGAACAGGATGGTCCCAGTGCCCAACAGCACAGCAGTGTCGTGGGCACGGCCAGGGCTGGAGCCAGAGCCAGAGCCGGAGCTGGAGCGGTCACCCTGCCTGGTCGGCATCGTCCCCATCGTGTATTACAGCATCTTGCTGGGGCTGGGGCTGCCAGGTGAGAGGGCTGGGGGGAGGCTGTTGAAGGAAATTTCTGGGGATGGAGGGACACAACCTGCTCCCCCCCAGCCTCGGATCTGGCCCCAGTGCCCGGCTGTGCTGCCCAGCCCCAGGGCAGGTGCCACCGCCACAGGGACAGATGGTATTTGTGTTGCTTGGGCTGACACACGGAAGAGATTAATCAGCGCAGCAAATCCCCACAGCATCGGGATATTTATAGCTCCCCCCAGCTGGAGCTTGGGCACCCCCAGGGTCCCGGGTGCTGTGGGGGGCAGGGCTGTGAGCCCCTGGCTGTCACCTCCACCCATCGCTCCTCTCCCTCCAGTGAACATCCTGACCGCCGTGGCTCTGTCCCGCCTGGCCACCAGGAGCAAGAAGTCGTCGTACTGGTACCTGCTGGCCCTGACCACCTCTGACATCCTCACTCAGGTCTTCATCATCTTCGTGGGCTTCATCCTGCAGACGGCCATCCTGGCACGGGCGGTGCCCAGCGCCTTCATCCACACCGTCAACGTGCTGGAGTTCACGGCCAACCACGCCTCCACCTGGGTCACCGTCCTGCTGACCGTGGATCGCTACGTGGCCCTGTGCCACCCACTACGCTACCGCACCGTGTCCTACCCACGGCGCACCCGCAAGATCATCGCCGCCGTCTTTGCCACGGCACTGGCCACCGGCATCCCTTTCTACTGGTGGCTGGACGTGTGGCGTGACGCCGACCCCCCCACAGCGCTGGACACGGTGCTCAAGTGGCTGCACTGCATCAGCATCTACTTCCTGCCCTGCAGCATCTTCCTGGCCGCCAACTCCATCGTCATCCGCAAGCTGCAGAGGCGGAGGCGCACCGGGGGTGGCAAGACCACGGCCCTTCTGCTGGCCGTCACCACCGTCTTCGTCGTGCTCTGGGCTCCCCGGACCATTGTCATGATGTGCCACCTCTACGTGGCCTCGGTCAGGAGGGACTGGCGCGTGCACCTGGCCTTGGACATCGCCAACATGGTGGCCATGCTCAACACCTCCCTCAACTTCTTCCTCTACTGCTTCGTCAGCCAGACCTTCCGCCGCACGGTGGGCGAGGTGCTGCGGGGACACCCCCGGCGTGGCCCCCGCCGCGGCAGCGGCCACTTCCCACTCCCAGCCCTGAAACCGCTGAAGCTGCTGGGTAGCACCGTGCTCTGAGATGGGGCAGTGCCCAGACAGTGGTCCCCGTGCCCACCCAGCCCCACACATCCCACCAGGACCCAGGGAGACCCTGCCATGGGGACACCCACCCTCCACAGAGCCAGGGTTAATGCTGGTGGTGGTGGCAACTGGACGTGGTTGTGCCCTGGCACACATTTGGGGATGTTGTGGTGCCTGCCTGGCAGCAGCACTGCAGGATTGGCAGCTCAGCCCTGCCCATGCTCAGCCCCTCACGCAGCATTGGAACTCATCCAGGGAACTTCTCCAGGACATGCCCCAGCTCGGTGGCACCGAGGGTCCTGGGGAAGCCAGGGGCTGCCCATGGTGAGGGGTGGTGGGCATGAGTGAGCTCCTGCAAACCCCGAGAAGGACGTGGTGCCCGCTGGGTGCTGCTCCATAAACTGCCGTGCTGAGACCAAAACTCTGCCTGGCTCCGGGGCTGGAACGGGGGCACCCTGCACCCGCATCTCTGGCACAGGGACCCTCTGCCCTGCCCACCCCCGTGCCCCTGCCCTGCTACCCGGGGAGTGCTGGAGGGAGCCCCCACAGGGTCTGGGGTCCCCAGTACGGGGGTCTGGACACAAGGTAAGATCCCAGCTCCTGGCCCCCACCCATTAATCCTCCTGGAAGCAGCACAAGGCTGCAGCATCTTCCACCTGCTGCAGGGCCGGGGGTCACGATGCCCCCCTACAGGGGGTGCACCCAATGCTGCCCTCCCAGTTACACCAGTGCCAAACTGGTGTGACACTGGACGAGCTGCCGTGCCGTGCCGTGACGTGCCGTGCCAGCAGAGGGCAGGGATGGGACACTGGAGCTGGCACTGCCGGGGGCAGGGAGCTGGCACCCCCAGCCCCCCAAACCAGCCCTGTCGCCACCCTAATTCCCTGTAATGTCCTTAGTGTAATCCCCCAAAACAGTCCAGCCTTCCCGCTCGGATTCCCTAGACGGGGCAGGACAGGGGGGTGCCCGGGGGGATCGGGGCCTCAGCTGGCTCCTGGCAGGGCACAGAGACACCCCCAAACCCCACCAGAGCCCCTGCCCACGCCCCGAGCCCTGGCTGTGCCCACACCAGGGTGGGATGGGGCGCAGCCTTTGCCCCCAGGGTGTGGGGCTGACCCACTCACGGACCCGCCGTGCCCCTGCACCCGGCTCATTGCCCGTCATGGACAGACCCCCCCCCGGGGATGTCACCTCATCCTAGGCCGGATTCCTACCGGGGGACAGGGTTAAAGCCCGACCCGGTGGCGCGGGGGGTACCTGGGAGGTTCTCGCTCCATTAATTCTGGCACGTGAGGAAAGCAGGACCGGGAAGGGATTAGTTATTAACCCGGCCGGCGGGCAGGGGCTGAGGGGCCGCGGGGCGGGGGGCTCGGCTGCCTCGGGAACCCTCGGCGGGAGCTCCGGGATTGCCGTCGGCCCCCCCGGTTGCCACCGCCCCCCCTGTGCCAACCGGTGCGTATTTACTTGGCAAAGGAGGTGGAAATGTGCTGACGGCGTCCGCCGGCGCGAGGGGCTCCGCTGGAAACGGCTCCGAGCCCCGGCCGGAGCGGCGGGAGGTTCTGGGAGGGCAGCAGGGACCCCGGGACCCCCGGCTCCAGGCACGGCTCTCGCCTTCCCGAGGGGAGCCGCCGCGGAGACGGGGTTCAGCCAGCCGTGCCACCGTGCCAGCCGTGCCAGCCGCCCGTCCCTGCAGCTCCCTAGGAAAGGTAAGCCTGGAAAAAATGTGCCCGGCGTGCTGATGTTTTCGGATAGAGCCTGGCCAGGGTCCGGGTCCCGGTGCTGAGCGACATCGCAGCCCCTCACTGTGGCCTCTGTGCTGGAAGGACAGTTCTGCCCAGTTCCACCGCTGGGATCGCCGCTCCCAGCCCAGCAGAGCACCGGGAGCTGGGATCGGCTCTGCCTGCGCTGAAGGTCGGGGCCAGGGATCCACCGCCCCCGGAGGGGACCGAGGGCAGCACATGGTGGTATCACCCCCCACTGACCTCACATCCTGGTGGGGTCTTTCTGTAGGACCTGCAAAAAGCCCAAGCGCAAGCAATGGGGGGCTGGAAACCTGGGCAGGGTCCCTATGGGCAGGGGGAGAGGAAAACGCCCACAATGGGTGGGACATGAGGGTCTCCATGGGAAGGGGGATGAAATCACCCGCCGTGGGGGAACGTGAGGGTTCCCATGGGAAGGGGATGAGGAAATCACCCGCCAAGGAGGGGGGCACGAAGGCAAAAGCCGGGCGGCCATGGAGCAGCCTCGGCGGGACGGACGCCTGCCGGTGGCCCCACGGGGGTCACGGGGGTCTCGTGCTGAGTCAGCAGCCGGGAAACCCTCCGGCGGAAGGAAGCAGCCGGTGGAGAGGCCGGGCTGCGGTGTGGGGGCGGCAGGACAACCGGCCTCCGCTCCCGGCACCGCTTATCCAAGCCGAGCTTTTCCCGGAGAGCGAGGGCTGTTCAATCCTGGAGCCTGCACTCCAAATCCCTGGGGAAACCGGGGCACGGGGGCCGCTGCAGAGCCCCTCGGCTGCATTGCCCTGCCCCGTGCGAGGGCAGGGATGATCCCATCCCAAACAGCATCCCGAAGCCAAATGATCCCTAGGAAGAAGGGTGGGAGGGTGGCAGTGGTGCAGCTCCGAGTGTGGACGCACTGTGCTGTCCCCGTGGGCTCCGGCGGGTGCTGGTCCTTGTGCTGTGGGTGCCGCCGGTTCCGGTGGGAGCCGGTCCTCCCACTGGAGGCTCTGCTGCCCTTTCTTCCCGGATTGTTTTCATCCCGGCCTGGATTGGGGCAGGCCCCGCCGGAGGCACATTGAACTTTCCTCTGCATCCTTCTCCCTCTTGCTTCACCCTCCCGAAATAGCAGCGCCTGCCTGAAAACGTCTCCCAGGGCTGGCGGGGCCCCCGGGGTGGCCCAGCTCTCCCAGGGCTTTTCTCCATCCCCAGGGATCAATGGGATGACTGTGGGGTGCCTATCCCAGCTCCTGTGGGGACTGTGGGGTCGCAGCCACCCCCGTCAGGACAGGGACCACCGAGCCCTGTCAGTGCCCTGGCCCCCAGCCCTCTGCAGAAAGGGCTTTTCTGGGGTTTTCTGGGTCCTGCTACCCTGCCAAGGGCTCTGGCTTTATCCATCAGCTGACATTCCTCCGGGAGGCCCCTCCAGGCCGGTGTATCCTTACACGGTGGGGCCTGTGGAGCCCCACTCCCAGCTGCCACCCCAGAGCCCACCGGGGTGGAAGATGTCACGTGTGTGACGCAGCCCCCACTGCTTCGTCCCTTACCCCTTGAGGATCTTTTCTGGTGGGCAGCACTCAGCAGGGCCAGGCTGACACCCCCCATATCCATCGCAGTGATGGCCAGGTGGGCTCCCCTCTGTTTCACCGCCAGCCCCCCTCAGCCCCCGCCGTGCCCCGGGGCAGCTCTCCCACTCTGTCCCTTGTTCCCGGAGAGCCTTTCCCGGGGAGCAGCACTGGGCAGAGCCAGGCTGAGCCCCCCCAGACTCATCACACTGATGGCTGAGGCCCCACTGACTCATCACACTGGTGACCAGGTGGGCTCCCCCCTGCTCCGCCCCCCCAGCGCCGGCTCTTTACCCCCCCGGGCCCCTCCGTGCCCCGGTGCGGGACCCCCGCCGCTGCGGGACCCCGGTGCCCCCGCCCGGTGCGCGGGGCAGGTCCCGGCCGGCCCCGATCGCGCTCCCGGGGCTGAGCCGCACCTCGGGGAGG
>VZTX01027509.1:0-66250 GCA_013400915.1 Pardalotus punctatus
GCTGCGGGGCTCGGTCCGCGCGCGGCGGCCGGAGCCTACCCCGAGCACCCAGCACCCCCGGCATGGTCGGGGTAGGCTCGGACAGCCCCTGTGCGATGTACACACCCCCTCTGCTCCCCACATCCCTGAAAAGTTGTCTCCAAGCCTCGGGGCCGAGCGTGGAAAACGGGGTGCAGGGGGAGCTGGAAGAGACTTTGTGTGAAGGTTAAAGAACTGAACCCGGATCGCTCCTGTAGTACTCGTGGTGCTATCGCCAGGCTGAAATTCAGCTTCCTGCTAATCAAAGTGTCTTGCCATCACTGATACGTTTGTATTTGGATACTTTTGTATTTGAACGTTTATATTTCCCAGATAATTACAGGCTTGCATGACAATTCACCCCGAGCAGCCTTGGTGTCAGAACAAAAATAGTGCGAGCCCTCCCCTTTCCCGATTACTGAATTTACTACACCTGTGCGATAAAAACGTCTGTAGCTGTTATTTACTTGTTACTTGTTTACTGTATCTCTTGGTACCGTGGTTCTGCGTTACTTTAAATAACAGTAGCGTTTTGGCGAAGCTTTTTAAAGGTAGCATAGCGCTTGGCGGGGCATAGTAGCTGCCGGCAGGATGTAATCACGGAATTACAGAATCATAGAACACTTTGGGTTGTAAAGGATCTTAAAGATCATCTTGTTTCAACCCCCCTGCCACGGCTGGAACTGATGCGATTGCATCGCCGGTGTGTTGTTGTTCATGGCATTAATGAAAACTGATTTAGAGGGATTAATTAGTGGATTTATTCCATCCAGTTTGTATTTCACTGTTTCGGTAGTGGGGGTGTGGGGTGTGAATTCCACTTACCCAGCAGAGCTTCCTCATGGCTGTGGGGATGTAGGAAGTGAAGTTACCTGCATAGCCAGGGATTTTCTGAACTGCTGTGCAGAGGTGCCTGTTGGGATAATCTCAGCCACACTCTGCCATGCACCATAGCCAGGCTACTGAGGCTCGTGCTTCTATAAAAATCTGCTGAAAGGGCAGAAGGAGGATGCCGGCCTCCATCCTCCCCTGTGGAGCAGGGGCATCAGGAATGCAGATGGTGACACACTGTACAGGGCATGCATGTGGAAATGCAGGCTTCCAGCCAGCAAAGCAGGTAAAATCCTTTGGCTGCTCGTGCTCACACTGATCTCTGTGTGCATGCTCAGTGCTTGGTTTTGTTTCCTCTCCAGGACGCTTCTGGGGAGACGCACATTTCTGCAGCATGTCCTGGCAAGGGATGGGGTGTGTGTGGTTCTCTGAGGGTTAGGCTTCTTTTTGTGTTCCTCAGAGGTTTTCTAATCTGTTGAGTGATGAAAAAGCTCCTCTTTGTGTTCCTTTACTATCCGCATGCTGGAAAACAGTTGGTACCCTGTAAAGGGGCCAAAGAAACATGCTCCGTTCCCCAAAGCCTGCATGTTTCTGCTTAATAACTCCAATTACACGTGCTTTGGGGACCCTGTGATGGGTGAAAAAGAGTAGCCCTACCTTCAGCTGGGTGTGAGAGTGGTACCTGCAGCAACTGCTGAAGTTGTTGTAGGGTTTGGTCCATCGTCCCACTCTTTAAGCTGGGAAATTTGGCTCAGCGTGCTGATGACTAGGAGTTAGGAGAAAGGACGCTTCCCCAGTGAGGTGTGACTCCATGGCCTTGTGGCTGTGGATGAGTCTTTGTCTTTCCCCATTAATTTAATAGGCTGTTATTAAAATTGTGATATATCCAACCCTGTACCACTGGTGTTGTAACAGAAGTCAATCAGTTAAGTGTAAAATTGCATCTGAAGAATGTTGTGTCTGTCATGCTTAGCAAGGAAAAGGGGGAGAGTACTTGATCTTCTCAAAACCCATCGATTAGATTTGCTCTGCTTTGTGCTTCCTCCCTAACTTTGGTACTATTGTTTATATGCTGCCAGAAATGCTCTCCTACATCACTGTGTTTGTGTAGACAGGCCCAAGATATCTATAGTGAGCCGTATGCTTTTCCTCAAGGATTCTGAGACAACGTTCAGAAAGATGGGGTGAAAACAAGAATCTCTGAATAGCTCTGCTGTTGTGTGTCTCCTTAGTAGGAGGGCTGCCAAGCTGTTTGATTTATGCAAATATATTAAAGGCAGGCAGGAGGATGGGGAATGGGGAGGAAGCCTGCAAGTGCAGATTTGGGGGCTGTGGCGGTGCTTGGGTGGCACATGGGTGCATGGCAGGGTCTGCTTTGGTCCAGGAGGAGAAGCACCTGGTGGAATCATCAGGTCCTTTTGCATATAGAATCCCAGAATGGTTTGGGTTGGAAGAGACTTTAAATATCATCTTGTTCCAAACCCTGCCATGGGCAGGGACACCTTCCACTGCCCCAGGGTGCTCCAAGCCCCGTCCAACCTGACCTTGGACACTTCCAGGGATCCAGGGGCAGCCACAGCTTCTCTGGGCACCCTGTGCCAGGGTCTCCCCACCCTCACAGGGAAGAACTTCTTCTGTGTGGTGGGCAGCAGGTCATGATCACAGCGCTGCAGGCAGCTGCTCCAGATCAGTCCCAAGTTGTGTGGAAGGAGGTGAGTGTGTGTCTCTGTGCCATGCTCAGTTGGTAATTAATACTGAGTTTGTCAGATGTATTATTTGTGTAATTATGGTGCAGCTTGAGACAGCTGGAGGTAATAACTCTGCCCCTTTTGTGCACTCTGAGACTTTTCTCTGCTACAACGTGCTATTTTTGCCATCGCAAGGTGTGTTTTGAGGGCTTCTTTTCCGTAATTTTAATCAAAACTGGAAGAATTCAGCTAAGAGGGAGAGCAGGATGGTGGGTGTGTGTAGGTAGGCGGGCATGGAACTTGTACATTGTTACAGTCCTTAGCGTGAGTGTTAATCATTCAAACCTCTCAGCCCTGACAGTCTCTTTTAACCTGCGTGTTTGCTGGGAGAAGTATTTTGGCTGCAGCCTCTGTCTAAACTTGGATGCAGATCAGGGTGGAAATCAATACTTCATGTCCCCAGCTCTTAGCACAGCAATTACAGGCAGTGCTCGGTAACATCTCTGCGACCGTGTGTCAGCACCCTCGTGTTGGAATCCTTGTTTGAATTAGTATTGGTTGAATTGATTTTGAGCAAGAGATGTGCCCAATGGTCCGGGGTGGGAAGCTGGTGATGAGGGGGGATGTAGCAGAGCATTGCTGTGGCGGGTCTGTGGTCAGCTGTGACCCCTGGCCATGCTGGCTCCACCTCTGGCCTTTTGGCTTCATGGCTTTGCCCAACCTGCACCTGTGTTTTCCATAGTTTGGTTAAAACAGTATCTGTGTGGAAATCTGAAGTCTGGCAATGGCTTGTCGTGCTGCATCAGGTCTGTTCAGCCTCGTGTTTCTGCTTTGGTCTCCTTCCCACATTAAATGGAAAACACCTTAATTAATTAATGTTGGTAAAGTGCTTGAAGATGTAATGTGCAATCAATTGCTAAGTGTTATTAATAACACCTCGTTCAGTGTTTGGTTTATCGCTTCTGATTTCAGAGCAGTGGAGGCATCCTGTGATCGCCATGTCCTGGCCTGTGGTGGTGAGGATTGGTGGTGTTCGCATGGATGCTGGCAAAATCCAGCTGGGAATGGGGGAGGAGCTGCACGCTGCTCCTGGAATAAAGGGTTCCTCCTTGCTGCGCAATTATCTCGGGCACGTGCAGCGTAAGAAAGATTTCAGTTGTGTCTTGGTATGTGGTGATGCCAAGGGGCCAGGAGGACCTTTCTGCTCATGACAGCCTAAAATAGAGTTTTCTCTTTTTCCCTTTGATCTCAGTATCCTTTCATAGCTACAATGCAAAGACTTTGACTTTTGCCCGGGGGGCAATCAGTTACCTCTGTGCTGTTGCTATTTTGTGAGTAATCATCTCAGGCTGTTGAAAATGTACCATTTTCATCTCTTCAGAAATCTTCCTTGCTATTTGTTCTTCCAGAGCTGGAGAGCTGATACTGCAAAGAAGCCTGAGGAATTTGGATACTGCTGCCCAGTTGGGTATCAGGAGCATTTTTGTACCATGCTTATCACAAGATCAAGGTCTTGCTGTACTGTTACTCTTTCTAATGATTTCCTACTTTGTTTCCCTTTGTCCTTCGTAGCTCAGGGGTTGAGAGAGCAACTAGTTTCATGCTCTAAAACAATTGCCTCTGCTGGGAAATAAATCTGTACTTAGCAATGTTCCTATGGTTGCTTTAGATGTGGGGAGCTGGCTGCAGATAATGCTCCGGGTCCCTGCCACATCTTAGTCTTTGAAGATATTAATTTAAATATGTTTTCTGGAGCTTACCTATTCAAAAGCCTCATCTGGCATGGTTAGCATAATATTTAGATTATCATTGCTTTAGGCTTTGTCCAGGGTAGTTACGATGAAGCTCCTAAGGATGAGTAAACTCAGGTAAACTGAAGTTGAAGGAGGACTTAATCCAGGGCTTTTGACTCCCCAGTTTGAAGTATATCCATGGGAATGGTGTTAGACTTGCAGGTGGGGAGAGCACCATGGAAACAAGTCCCAGTCTTAAACTGGAGAAGATTAAGTGTGATTTTGTGGGTTGGGTTCAGGCACTCTCAGATAATCACTGGTGGGGCTGGGTGTCATCCAAAAGGACAGTCTGTCCTCTCATTACTTATTCTTTGTTCCTCCAGATACATCAGTGGACTCAGTGTTCCCTGTCTCTGGGGCTGAATAAGGAATTCTCTGAGATGCCAAAAGAGGCTTTTCAGCCTTGGGCAGGGGCTCCTTGCCCCGCCTTGGGGTGGAAACACCTTTCCCTGAGTGATCCCTGCTCTTCTCTGTGCTCCAAGTACCTCACTGTACACGTGGCACTGAACCCCAGCACCAGCACGATGTAGAGCAAAACTTCAATCTCCAGCTTGTTAAAATTCA
Organism: Pardalotus punctatus; assembly: GCA_013400915.1. Classification (NCBI taxonomy): domain Eukaryota; kingdom Metazoa; phylum Chordata; class Aves; order Passeriformes; family Pardalotidae; genus Pardalotus; species Pardalotus punctatus. The sequence goes on from VZTX01027509.1 coordinate 4,895, forward strand.
GCCCTCACAGTTTCTCGTTGCCACCAAGGCGTGAGATCAGCGCTCTGGTCCTGATGCAGCAGCTGCAGAGCCCTGTGCTCGTAATGCAGCACGCAGAGCAGGGCAGCAGCTACACAGACCCCCAGAGAATCAGTCACCCAGAGGCCTCATTTTTCAGGATACGTCCTCACCTGTGGGATGCTGAAGGCTCAGGGGGTTGCTTCTTGTTGCATTGCAATCTCTTCCTGTTTTCCATTTCTGTTCAATTTTACTTGAGACTTTGTGGGTGATGTTTTTGGGTATTGAGATGGATTCTGTGGAACCTCTAGCTAGATTATTTTGGTGTTTGGAAATGTGCAGGAGGTGGGATGTGTTTAGCTTCTTTTCAGGAAAAAGAAGCAGTCTCACCAGAATACAGAAGTCGAATAACTGCTTTTGAAAGCTTTGAAACCCTTCCTGTAGTCAGTTTGTCTGCAGGAGTTGCAAAGGTGAGGAAAATCTCTTCCCGAACTTTTCTTTCTGCACCCGTGGCCAAGGTGGGTAATTGGAGGCTTGGAGGTGTGATGGTGAGGGTTTAGAGGTGTCTCCCCAGGACGAGAAGCTGAGGTTGAGTGATGAGGATGGGCTGTGATCCGAGGAGACCTGGGATAGCAGAGGCTCTCCAGGAGGACAATGTGTTGCTGAAGAACAACTTTGCAGAGGTATTGATCGTGTGACACTGGCTGGAGGCAGCGGCTCCCAGGGACATCTCAGTGCCCCAGTCCAGTTTTGGCTTCCATAATCTGATAAATTGCTGATTCCCTAATCTTGTTAGTGCTCTCCTTCCCCAAATCCCTGAAGGAGCCTCTGGGATGGGGACAGAGCTGACCATGGGCAATGCAGGCTGGCTGTTCCCACCTGGACTTGGTGTGGGTGGCTTTTGGGTCAGGTTTCTGGTTTTCAGCTGGGCTTGATAAAGTGATGTGTCTGTATCTGAAAATTGCTGAACTGCAAAGACCTCTGCCTTGGAGTGCAGAAGATGAGCTGCAGCAGAGAAATGTTTTTGCACAGAGCAATTAGTGAGAAATGGGTTTTTGTCATGAGGATTTCTGATAGTCGTGTAGTGTGAGAGCTGCAGTGGGAAGGGCCATGTTTGCCCAGAGAAATGGAAAAAGCTCTTTTGCTTTTCAGATATGTGGTCAGCCACAGATTTTAAGAACATGAGGCTAGAATTTGCTTTTGGATCATTTGGATGGTGGGAAAGGAGCAGAGATGTCTACAGAAAGGTGAAGGGGAGTGTGGTGTCATCCTAAGGGCATCCTGGATCCCCTGTGGGCACCCAGTAGACCCAGAATTTGGGAGAGGATCACCCTTACCACTGAAGAAGGAAATGGGCAGAGTGATGCTCTGCTGTCACATGCTCCAGGCCTGGGCTCATCCCGGTCTTGGAGAATCATCCTTGTCCCTTGTTGCTTCTGTGAATGTTTTTTCTGGGAGGAGCATCTCTTCTGAGGGCATCCATAAATCCATTTCTCACCCTTCTTGGTCCTTACAGAGTCATTCTGACTCGTGTCTTTTCATGGCACTTCTCCCTCTAAATTAAGATTTCACAGGTTTTAGAGGCTGTATCTGGGAACTGAACCTTTGGGTTTATCTGACAGGGAGCTGATGTGTTACAGCCTTTGCTGCTGCTGTCCTGTGCCATCTCTTCTTTGTGGTCTCACTTTGCTGGGTGGCATCTGGGGGATAATTCCATACCTCTCCATCACCTCCTCTCTCACAGAATGTGTGTTCTCCTTCAATGGGGACTTAAATCACCTTTCTGCAGAGGTGGGGGAGATTGTCTTTGGTGTGAATACGTGGGATATAAAGGGAGTCAGGGAGCACAATGATGCCTGATGCCTGTCTGCAGGTTTTCCTCTGACTCTCTTCAGCAGCAGCAATCAAACCTGGACAGCTGACATGGCTGGGCAGTAGATTTTTTCAGGAACAGTGAAACAGAGCTTGTGCCTCTGCTCCAGCAGATTGAGGCCACTATGTTTGGAACCGAGAACCTAAACTCGAGTGTCTTGAGTTTCCTTTGAGTTTTAATTCTTACCAAATCATGGTGTTTGCAGAAGTGGACTGTCATTACACTTTAATTTCAGCCAGGACATGAACTTGCCAACCATTCCCTCGATCACTGTACAGCTGGAGAGTTTTCCGGTGCTGAGTGCCTGTGAGTGTGCATGGCACAGAGGTGATGAAGGACAAGGGCTGGCAGTGCACCCACACTGCTCCAGCCTGCTGCTTTTAACTAAACTCTGTTCAGTTAACTAAACTCTGTCCATCATCCTTGGAAATTAACTGGGAGAACCAGTGTGGAATCACTGTTGGCCATGACCAATAGAGATCCCAGCCCTGGGATTGGGCAGCAGTCATGCCATAGCTAATTCTCAATAACAACTTCCTTGCTCTCTTTTAACAGCAGAATATCCCAAAATGCTTAGTTTTGGCCTCATCTGCATTTTCACATGTGCACAGGAGAATCCCATAAACTTTAGGGCTGAGTTAAAAGGTCTTCGTAAGATTCTGCTTTTGGTCCTTGGCTGGTTTGAGTGGTCTCTGCCTTCCCATCATAAAATGATTTTTTTTTTCAGGGTATTCCAATTGTTGTAAGATGCGGTTGTGAGTCAAAATTTGCTGCAGATATACAAGCACAGGAAGTGTTTGCCTGTCTTCCAGGGAGATTTGCTCTATTGGGGTGGAAAGCAAAGCAAATTGATTCGAGGAATAGATTTGAGGAACGTACTTTTGGTGCAAAAGATTTGGATGGTCTAGTTGCTCTCTTAAGCTGCAGGAGGGGGAAAATAACATGTTAGAAGAAAGGTGGAGGACTGCTGTAAAGGTTTTAGTGGACCATACTGAGATTTTCAGTAGGAAAAATCTCCAAATGCAGCTGCATTTTGAAGAGTAGCTGCCCTCTGATGTGGAAGGCAGGAGGGCACAGGCAGGGCTGCCGCAGTCTGGGCTGCTGGAGGAGACCTTGGGGGATCTGTTTTCATCTTGGAGCCCTGTCCCTCTGCAGTGTTTCACTGGGGTGACTCCTCAGGAAGGGTGTGAGGATGAGCAGAGCCCAGCTCCAAGTTACTTGCTGGGCTATTGATTCTCCCTTGAAGATGAACAATGTCTTTGTGTGGTTTTGTGTGACAGCAGCACATTCAGAAAACAGATTCCTCATCCTGTGATGGTAAAATATTCTCTCTCTCTGTGTTCATTATTGTTTGTTCTAGCCTTAAATGCACCCAATTATTTGCTTTTATGTTTGTCAATTATTGCATTATCTGCTCAGGCAAAACCTGTTGTTTTATCCACCGGAGATTTTTAACATTAATTCCTTGACCTTTTATATCCCCTATAGTATATCCAGAGCTGCTAAATGGCTTTGCCCAAATTTGTCATTTTTTTTCCTGCCAAACTGATGGCTCAGGCAGGAGCGGGGAAAGCATTTCAGGTGGAGACACGGTGTGCTCCCCACTGCATTTGCATCATGTAATTGAATCTGCAAAGATCGTTTTTGTCATCCTTGGGAAGGGAGCTTGTTTTAAAGCCACACAGGGTTTGCTCAAATGAGCTTTAGTTTCCTGCATGATCTCTTTTCGCGGTCAAGAGAGGTCCAGAACTGACAGCTCGGGGTGAGAGGGCTGATTAATGGGGTTCTTAAATTTCCATGAAAAGCAGAGGGAGGTGGTGAGGCCAAAGCTGTGCAGCTCCTGTGGGGGGGGGGAAATAAAAAATCCTTAAAAATATAAAGCTCATGGCAGCATGGGTCGGAGAAACCACAGAAAGGCTCACTATTTAGTGAAAAAGCTGTATTAAATATCAAAAATTCTGGTTTGGGGTAGCACGTTGTAATATAAGCAAAGATGTTGTAGGATTTATTAATTAGAAGGTACTCAGGCAGTTGTGTTGGGCTCAGGACAGATTCCTGCAAGGCCCTGGTGTCCTGACTCCTGATGCTGCTGTGCATGGGTGCTTTTGGTGGGTTGTTGCAGCTGCTGGGTCAGGCAGAGCTGGGACTGAGCCTGGGAACAGAGCTGAGTGGATTGTCACCAGCTGGTCCCAAGGATCCCCCTCTGGGCATGTCCCCAGCTCGCTGCCCAGCACTGTCTGCCCCAGTTTAGGAGCTGCTGAGTGCACAGGCATCAAAGGGAGAGAACGGGGTGAACAGGGCGTGCTGGAACAGGGCTTACGAGGTGCCACCTTGCCCTGCTTGCCCGTGTTCTCATGCCCTTGTCATTGCCTGGCTCCGCTCCAGCTCCCGGAAGTTGCTCACAAGCTGCTCGAGGTTTGCTGGTGTTGTGTAAAGGTCTGCAGTGGCCGTGGCTCCCAGGACGAGCGTGTGGCCCCGGACAGCTGCTGAGGGTGCTCCGAGTGTGGCACCGAGAACCATCTGCTGCTCGAGTCAGGCTGAGCAAAGCTTCAAAAAGCACTTTGCATTTTGACACCTTTGCAGAGAACCTTTTTATGCGCTTTTCCTCCTTGGACATGCATCATTTGTAGTGTATTTTGGTAAATGATGTAATTTAACACATCTCCTATGCCCTGCTTATTGCTGTCATTTCTGAGTGCACTCATTAGGGACCAGTTTGATTTTGGGCGTAATTCCTCTGATAGGCACATTTACCGAATGTCTTTGATTCAGCATTTCACGTGTGGCAGGATTAATGGAAAGCACTTTACTAAAGAGGTTTGAATACCTTGTAGGTTCCTTAAAGATTTTTTTTTTTTTTTTCATTTAAATGGATCTGTACTATCTTGGGCTAGGGTTTTTTTGATGCCATTGTGGTTTGTGGACTGTAGTGTTTCCTCTGCTGCTGGGGTTGGACTGCCACAGGCCAGGGTAACTGTAGCTCCTAGAAACAGCCTGGTGCAAAATCTGGATGTACGATTGTGATTATTTTATATTTGTTTTATTTTGGTTGGGGAAACCACGAGAGCTCTACCTGTTAATTAGCGTGACAATACCACGGTAATGACCACCCTGCAGGATTAAAACCCCATATTCAGATAAGCATTAACTGTGCTTGTTGGCAGATAAACCATGCAGATAATATCAGAGAAGCAGAGCTGGCTGGGCTCTCAGTGACAGCCTGTCCATACTGTGATGTCAGCTTGTACACCTTTGACCTCATCGCGGTGTTCAGTCAAACCTGGCTTTGCACAGATGCATTTTCCAGTAGATGGGAATATTGTGCAGGGAGAAATCAAGTAAATCTTTCATGGTGAGACCCTTTATGGGTAGTCTTGGGAGCAGTAAAAGCAGTATTTACACCCTGCAGACATAAATTTGCAGGGCTGTGCCTGTTTTAGGGCCTTTATCAACCTCCTGATAACACCTGGTTCTCGGGCACATGGGACTTGGTCCCGCTGCCAAGGCTCCTTTAATTTCGAAAGGTTATTTCCACCCCTTGGTCCCATCCTTACACCAGGAGGTGGGTCAGGGCTGGGATTAAGAGAATTTGGTGTGAGACATCTGTGAGAACATGGGTGACATCTTCCAGTTCTTTGCTGTGGTGCAGGTCAAGCCTGTGAGCCTGGAGCGGCTGGAGCAGTCCCTGTGTGGCTGCAGGGACCTGTCCCTTGCCAAGACACAAGTAAAGGGCTTTGGTCGTTGGGTTGGGACACCTGCTGCAAGAACCTTGCCCAGTGTCACCTCAGCTGGGTGCCGGAAGTCACCCAGATACCTCCAAAAATGCTGGTGTTGGATTCTCCAATGTGTTCCGAGCTGGGAGCAGCTGAGCTTTTGGAGTCTCTTGAAGGAAAATTATCCAAGCCTTGAAGACTTGCTGTGATTTATTCCGGTTTCTTTTAGTTGCAGCTGTACATAAAGACTCCAAATTGGGGGATATTTTGCTGAACTGCAGTTTTTGTGAGGTAGCTCTCATTTGCTAATTCATTTTCAGTCGTTTCTGCCGATGTAAGTACAAGCTTATTCTGCAGTGATGTTTTTCATCTTTCCTGGACTTGAATCAGCAAATGAGTGTTGATATCCTTGTGGCAATCTGGTGAGGAGAGGGGAAGCAGAAAAATCAAGTAATGCTCTGAAGATAATTTTGTTTGTGCTTTTTTATGTCAATGGCCAAAGCCACTTATCAAACCAAGTATCTTGAGTAAGAAGAGAGCTGGATATTGTTGGCGAAAAGTAGATGGACATAGTGCTGGAGGTAACTGTTAGGAAATTATTAAATGTACTCTGGTTCCTTTGTGGCATGTTTTTGGCATATCTTAACTTTCTTTAAGTGTGTGTGCACAGTTTAGAGGGTAATACCATTAATTAGACCAACAGCAAAGACTAATAAAAAAGTTTAACCCTCTTTAGTACACTGGATTTATCCCTGATTAGCAGAGCTGCTCTGATTTTACAGTAAATCTGTGTACATGTCATTAGGAAAGCAGGATTAAGTTGGTAATTAAAAACACCAAAAGGTTTTCATCATTGAAAATGAGTAAAAAATATTAAGGAAAACAAGCCACCATGAAAGTGTGAATATAGATAAAAACATGAAGGTTTCTCTTTATTCCAGTCTGTCAGGGAACAAGGGGGAGAAGAGGCATAGGTTATCACAGATGCTATGGCTGAGGCTCAGAGTAAGTCAAGGAGGATGCCACAGTGTTGTCCTGGGCAATATTCAGCCAATTCTTTCCGAATTTTGCCCAAAACACTGCTGGGTAAAGCCGAGGCCAGTATGTGTGCTCGTGTGCTGCTGCAGCAGCGTTTCCATTCCCTGGGGAGAGGAAGGGCGTGCGGGAGAGCCGCGTTACTCACAGGAGACTTGTTCTGGGAGTTATTAAAAGTATTCTCACGCTGAGGTCCTGGTCAGGCGCTGAACTCCGCAGGCACGAGCACGGTGTCTGTCTGTGTGACAAGTGCCGTTGCCAACGGAGAATCCTGATGAGGATCCTGCCGGGCTGGGATCTGCACGCAGCAATTTCTTTCCTGCCTGTTTATTCAGGCAAGCCCGGGCTTGCTTTGGTAGTTATTTCACCTCTTGTAGCTGATGGCTGGCAGGGAAGATCGGCTACTTGCTGATGAAATCTTGACTGTATACACGCATTTTATAGTTTTTATTTTTTAATTTATTTTTTGTAATGGAGAGCAGCACAACTAGATTTTTGCAGCGGATGGTACCTGCACTGGAATTTTTATCTTTGCTCTTCAGCATTTCTTTCAAGCGTGTTTGCACACGGCTGCACCGCTAGGCGAGCGTTCCCTGTGTTTTAACCTGTTGCACAGCTCCCCCGTGCCTTTCCCTGCTCTCCTGCCGCGGAAATGAAGGTGGAGAACCGGAGCTCCCGTTGTGTGGCTGTGCTCAGACAGACACAAAGCAGCGAGGTCCTTATCAGCGCCTCGCTGATAAACCAGAGCACAAAAGCCTTGGCGAGGACCCACATCTCCGACTTATTTGGAGATTAAAAGCTCTTGAGGCTTTGGTTTGTTGTGAAAGTTAATTGCGAAGCCCTCGAACCTTGGCAGGGCTCCCTCGGCGAGACTCGTCACGCCGGGGCCGAGCCCTCGGGCAGGTGCGGGGCTCGTCCGGGCTGGTCGGTGCGGGCACGGGGCGGGACCGGCTCCTCCGGAGGGCATTTCCCCCCAGACACAGCCCAGGAGGGGATGCACGGTCCTCAGGGGGTGCTGGTCCCTCCCCACCGACTGTAGCGTGAGCCAGGGCAGCGGGCGAGATGATTCCACCCATCCCTTAATCTCCCCGCTGGCTGCATCGCCACTTAAGTGCAATTAAGGGCTGTGTTTGGGAAAGGCTGCCCGGTCGTGCTTGCGTCAGACCGAATCTGGAGGTGCCTGCGAGCAGGGTTGGTTCCTCAGGGGTGTTCCCAGCACCGCTCATTGCCCGACGCCCCTCCCTGACCCGCTCACGGAGCGCCTCTGCTGCCAAGTCTTGGTGTCCTGGAGCATCCACTGCGACCTTGTTGGGTTTTTGGGGTTGTGATCTACATCCAGAACCCTGATCTTTGAGGTCCTCCAGGTGAAGGCGGTGCGGAGGTGAGTGCTGTCAGGTGTATGAACCCAGCCTTGCCCTGCTCATTAGCATTTCAGTCAGCTCACCATGGGAACCTTCCACACTGCTGCTGCTCTCTCCTCCTCAGCCAGAGGCTGCTCAGCACAATCCTGAGAAGAGTAGGAATAAAAGTCAAGCCATGTGATTGTGGAGGATCAAGGTTTGTTGTTTTCATTTATTTATTGATTTTTAAGATGCTTTCTGATAGCTGCTACCTGTGCAAAACCTTACGCACCAGGTAGCTCAGGGATCTGGTGGACCACAGATGGGTGCTCCGGTCACAGGTGTCACCATGCTGGACATCTGTGGTGGACACTGAGGCTCACTGCTGTGGGGCTGCTTTGGACAGGCTGGTCCAAAGTGGACAGTAGCTGTCTGTGTTTCTTTGGGTTTTAGTTTTCAGCACAACTTCCTGATACTTTTCTTTTGTTAATGGTTTTATTAATGCCAAGAGCTGTGTGTGATGTGCACTGGGAAAGTATGTGGGGACCAGCTCAATCATAGAATCAGAGATTAGTTGGGACCTTAAAGATCATCCAATTCCAATCCCCTACCATAGGCAGGGACGTCTTCCACTAGACCAGGTTGCTCCAAGCCCCCTCCAGACAATTCTCATAGAAGGGAGCAGAAGATCCCAAACAGTCTCAAGGAGGACAAATAGAACATTCCCCATTTTAGTCTCCATCCTTCATTTAAAATAAATAAAAATACTGCCCTGGTGGTATTTTTTTCTACCCAAGCTCTGATGAAACAGAAGTAAATGTTACTGACCCGGCAGCACAAATGAAAGGAGAATGAGAAGCAATGTATGAAATGGACTGTCAGCCAGTTTTTGTATTTTTATGTATTGGTCTTGTGGCATTTCTGTGGAAGAGGCCAGATACAAAGTTCTCTTACATAAAGCTCACATCACTGGAGTATGATTGTATCCGACTGTCACAGATGAGGATGCTGTATTTATGTCTCAGTAAATTTCATCCCTTGGTTTGTGTGTCCTCTGACCTCTGGGGAATATCACAAATCCACTATTATGGAGTACACTGGCACATTTGATTTATCAACTCCATTAATGACCTGGTTGAAGGGAGAAACAACACATTAATTAAATTCACAACTGATGATAAACTTAGTGTTGCAAACATTGGGCAAGACAGTGATTTAGGATGGAAATATAAGTAAGGGATGACAAACTGGAAAGCAAATGCCACTGTGCTTGCGGTAGCTGGCAAAAATGTGGAGATTGGAGATTTAGTGAGAAACTGATGCTTAGATTAAATAAGGGCATTGTGTTGTCTGCAGTCTCCATGAATTGTGGCCAAAATCAGAGTTACTGTAGGTGCTGCAGGCTTTACACTGGTGTGCAGTGTGAAAGGGGCTGTGCTAGGTGGTTACACTCCGGAAAAATTTATAGTTAAAGAAACCCCCAACCTACAGGTTGTCAGGCATTGAATATTTTGGCACTGCTGTGTTGATGGTATTAACATAAATTCAAGCTGACCTAAGTGCACTGGGATAAAAACAAACATTTATCCTCGGAAAATCCTCCAACTGAATGTGAGTTTCACCGTTGGCTTTGGGCTGTTTTGTGTTTTGCATTTCTTTTCTGTGGGTTTTAGTAATGAAAACAAACAACTTGGCTTCACCTTGGGTTGGCGTTAACTTCTTCTCCAGTCATTTTCTCTTTCCCATGCATTGACACACTCAGTGGCAGAGCTGCAAGTAGGCAAGAGGTTGGATTTTTAGCTTGGATTGAAAATGTTTGATTTCTAGCATAATGCATAATCCCTGAATTAAAGGCTGACTCGTTTCTCTTGAAGAATCTACAGTTCCAAATGTTCCTGTGTGAGATTTTAAGTGTCCCACCAGTTCCAAGTTTTGGTGTGAACAGCCACATGCTCCAAGTTAAATTAATGTATAGTGGGGTCTTGGCCCCTGCCCGTGCATCACCCCCTCCCCTCTGCTCTTTGGGTTGTGTTCCTGACCTTCCTAATTGTCTCCAGCTGAAACTCTCCCTTCAAAGTGAGCTCAGATGGAAAATATTTTTGTGTGAAGTGTTAACACATTCTTTTGGGGGAAAACCTCTTTTGAAAGGTGGAGTTAGCTAGAACATTAAATCAAAGATGCCTTATTTTAGTAAAGGCACCTGTTGATTACCTGTGAGGAGAAAAATGTTGTAAACCCAGCTGTGAGTTACAGTGTATTGACCACTACAAGGGACAATTTAACCAAAAGCGTCTTTTTTTTCGTCACCTCACTTGGTTTAGGCTATGGGGGAGAGACATTTGGGGATGTGTTTGCAAGGAATGGCATTAATTATTGAGGGCTGAGCTAAATAAAATTAATTTTGAACAGGAAATGAGTTGCTTTGTCCTTGTCATGACCTCCAGTCCACACAAACAGCACTCAGGTTATTAAAAGGCTGTTTTAAACTGAAGAAGAATTGCACCATCTTTCTTCTTGGTCGGAAGGAGGATGTTCTTTTAAAGATCAATGACCTTTCTTCAGGTGTTATTATACCATCTCAGAGACGCATAGAGTTTGGGATTTCTTTTATTTATTTAAAAAATATTTTGCAATCAACAATTTGAGTTTTTTTCCTCTAAAGCTTTTTTGGTTTCTTTTTGTGCTACATTTTTTCTTCTGTGCTATACCTTGGGGTACAATTAGGAGTGTGTTCTGCAGCTGAGTGGTGTCAGGACTGCAGCAAGCATTAAAGCCCTGGAAAGGTAAATATAGCAGAGGATGGAACAGCAGTAGTCCTGGCAAAGAAAAGGAAAGCCAACAGCATTTTTGGGATTTATTCACCCTTGGTGTTTGAAGACTGCAGAGGGAGGGTCTTGAAGGATCTTGCAGACCATGGACATCTGTCATAGAATCTCTGCAAAGATCACAGAAGCACAGAATGGTTTGGGTTGGAAGGGACCTTAAAGCTCACCCCATTCTGCCCCCTGCCATGGGCAGAGACACCTTCCACCATTCCAGGTTGCTCCAACCCTTGTCCAGCTTGGCCTTGGACACTTCCAGGGATCCAGGGGCAGCCACAGCTTCTCTGGGCACCCTGTGCCAGGGCCTCCCAACCCTCATAGGGAAGACTTTCTTCCCAATATCCCATCTAACCCTGCCCTCTGTCAGTTTAGAGCCCAAGATCTGTGTTGTGTTGGTAAGGATGGCCGAGTCAATAAGCAAAGGGCTAAACTGGTACCAGGGTGTGTTTCACCAAAAGCATAGGTTTGAGTATGGAGTGGGGAAATGCCACATTGTCCATGGGGGCACACGTGGGATGGAGAGCTGGACCAAGAGCAGTGAGGGACAGGTTTAAGGAGTGCGTCCCTCACCTCCCTCCCCACCTCGTGCTGTTATATAGGGCAGGGCTTGGTTAAGGTGCAGCACCGAGGGGCCCTGTAATATTAAAGGAGAACTGAGAATGCTTCCTTTGTTGAGTGCTTGGAGGCGTCCCTCGTTCCCCTGGCTGTTATCTGTGCAGCATCCCTGTCCCTCACCCCATCTCCTCTTAACGAAGCAATTACATGCACAGAACTGGGCTTGCTCCCAGTAACGAGCCTCGCCAGGCTGGGGAGGTGCCGTGGACAAAGCAACACTCTGAGCAGCAAAGACAATGTCTTAATATGAGTTCTCATGAATTTTAAGGTGAATTGCATTCATTGGCTTGTGATAGGCTTCAAAAGTTCCTGTCGTTTGATGTGTCGGAGGAGATCAGTCGCTATTTTGGAACGTTAATTTATACAATTCAGATCACACTTGTAGGGTTTTTTGTTTCCCAGCATTTCTTGTTTTACTAATTGCAATTGTGTCACGTCCTCTAATCTATTATACTTTTTAATAAGGCATATAATTCATTATTTAGGTGATAGTGTTCTGATAATTAGATGGGTTATTTTTGTCAGTGCTGATTAGTTGGTAAGTACAGATTAATATTTGAAGACTTGATGTGGTCTCTTGCTATTTGAGTTTCAAAGAGGTGATGTGGCACTTGTTTCATGATATTTCCAACAACTTCATCCCTTCCAGCCTGAGGAAAGTGCCGACAAATTGTAAAGAGGCTTTGAAAGCCTCTGGATCTTGTTTCCCCTGTAAAACTGATATTAGAAAAATGCCAGCGAGTGTAGGCTGGGGGTGATACACTGAAAGTGCAGCTCCCTGGGCAGGCAGCAGCACTGGGTGCCACGGGGGTCTGTACCCTAAATGGTTTTATTTGGGTGCCCAAGCAACATCCTGCATATTGCAGGCCAGGGACCTGCCGTTTGCTGGATATGTCCTAGAAAAGCCTTGCCCCTTCACAAATAGAAACCCTTGGCCTTTTTTTTCCCCTGGAGTTAATTGCAGTGTGGGACAATGTGGCCTTTGTGTGCCTGTCCCTGTGCTGGGGACGGCTTCTCCTCTCCCCCCCTGCAGAGCTGGCAGCGATTCCAGTCTCTCCCTCATACAGAAGCTGTTTGCAGGATTAAGGCTTTTTTCGTTCATTTGCGGACGGGTTAGTGAAGGATGTGGTGGCTGAGGGGACAGAGTGGGCACCTGCAAGCTGTCAGGAATCGGGTGTGGGTGTCTGGGGGGTGAAACATCCCAGTATTCCCCCTCCCCTGCAAACCAGACTGGGTGAGGCAGTGGATGCACCGCAGCATAATTAAGCATGTGTTTCTGGAGTTGCAGCCTTCTGCCTTGTCCAAGATAATATGAACCATGCTGCTGGGAGAGATGATGTCACTGGAGCTGAGCCATGGCATTATTTGAGACCAGATCTCTGGGAAGAGGGAATAAACCAAATGATTTTTAGTCACTTCCCCTACCAAGGAAACCACAGTGCTCTTTGGTGGCTCCTTCTTACTGCAGACTCCTTCAAGCCTCCCTGCTTTAGCAGATGGCTCCAAACACAAATAAGCCTCAGGGATGCCTGTCACTGCCTGTGACCCTGGGGAAAGTAGAAACCACATCGGAAATGAGCAGGGATAAGGAGATGCCGAACATTTTTCTTGAGCAAATAAATGTGGCAGAGGGAATGTCAGGATAAGCTCAGTGCATTTATCAGCACCGTGAGCACACCTCGGGCAATCCCTTCGCACCATCCCACAATGCCGGGGGGGGTTCCTGCTCCTTGGTGGTTCAAGGACACTTGTATTAATGATCTCTGTATCCACAAAGGTGGGGTTTGCGTGTTTCTAGAGCCCCTCTGCCTGAGGATGGGAGCTGAAGTGATGGAGATGCTCCCCTTCGAGTTGCTGGGGTGGGAATTTGGCACTCACTGTGCCTTTCAAGTGGTGATCCAGCTGTGAGCAACGGTGTGGTGGTTGTATGGATTTGGAGATGAGTTCACAGCCTAGTGGAAAAGCAGGGCAAGAAAAGGATTTACTGAAGTAGAAACAGGAGGGATGCTGAGAGCTTCCATACTACCCCTGGTTTCAAGTCTGTTGGGCTGTGGAAATAAATTAGGGGCTTGGAAACTGCAAATGGGCAACAGCAGGGTCTGCCAGGAGGGCAGAGCTGGAGCCAAGAAGACTAATGATGCCTCCATTGCCCCACTGCAGTTCTGCCAGGCAGCCTGGGAATTCCAGCCCCAATTCACTTGGGCTGTGGTGCTGGAATGGCACATCCTACGAGAAATGGCTCATGTTTATGCAAGACCTCGCTGCTGCTGGAGAGGGGGGTCAGAGTGTAAGTTGGTTAAGCGGCCGGATTGCCCTGGTGTGTTTGCCACAGGATAATGGAAAATTCCTGTGAGGAGCTGTGCTTGATCTGGAGCCAGAGGGAACAGGATGAAGTCTATTCCACCAGCGAAATGATAGAAGAGTACGCTGTGCATCTTCCGGCGCCTGCTGCCAATGTTTTTATAGGCTTGAGATTTTATTTTGGAGAAGAAGGCTATCCGCATGCAAGGCCAACCTGCAGCCGTGCCAGCTTCTTCCTTGTGTCCTCTCACGGTGCCTGGGAGCCATTCCCTTGTACAATTTTGGAGAACCACGTGCACAGAGCCTGTGACAGTTTCGTTTTCTGCTTCCCAAGAGGATGGGAGGAATTCAGGGCTGCAGGGTCCCTGTGGTCCTGACACAGCACACTGAGCACGTGAGCTCTGCTGACACCATGGGAGCCTTTCAGGGGCTGCAATAGCCGTTACATCCTCCTGCTCTCCCTCCGTGGGATTGGGTCCATCCTGCTGCAGGAATATTACTAATTACCATCAGAATTTGTGGAGTTAAAGGCAATCTTAGAAAACTAGTGTCTAGTGAAAGTCTATCAAGGAAGTTTTAATGTGTCTTAGTTCTTTGTGGCATCTTTGTGTTACAAACCCATTTGTGCCGTAAGGCTTTGGACTGAAGGATTCAACTTGCTGTTCTTAGAGTTCTTAGACTGTTACCACTAATAAAATGACTTTGCACTTTGATAGCGTTTCACTCCAGGATCTAAAAGTACTTAAAAAATGCTAATGAATTAAGCTTCTTGATAGCTCTTGAGTGCAGCTCTTTGTACAGGCATTTGGTCCAAAGCCTAGTAAAGTCAGTGCAAAGTTGTCTGTGTCATTAACTCAGGCAAATCCCTTAATCTGTCTGTGCCCGTTTGCCCCATTCTCAGCCAGAGCTGATGGCACAGACACCTTCTCATGCCAGGAGACCTCATCCTTTCCCCAGTGGGATTTGTTTTCTTGTTTTTCTGCCTGGTTTCACTGCTGAGGAACAGGTAGGGGTAGCAGTACTTTGAAGGTGAGGGAGGGGGACATGCAGATTTAGGGTTACCTCTCATGTCTAATGTTGTGCTCTGACTTGACTTTGGAGATTTAGGAGGAGTTTGGGTTGGAAATTACGTAAAATAATGCTGTAAGAGAAAGCCCTGTTATCCCAGCAGCGATGCAGTGCAGAGCCATAGCTCTGTGCTCTTCAGTTCCATTGTGGGCCTGCTCAAGGAGTGATGGTTTCTTCCAGTGGGAAGATTTCCAGTCCAAGACCATGCAGTGGGCTTTATTCATTCCCCCATTTTCAGTTTGTTGGAGATCTGCCATTGATTTAAACATTTGGGATCATGCTTTGGAGAAGATGGCTCCTTCTGCTGTGGGACGTAGCCATGGACAGGAGCAGGGGAGGGCAGGGCTGTGAGGAGGAGTGGTGCTGGTGGAAGTTCTTTTGATCCAGTTCATGGCTGTCAACTGAACTAGCAGGGGAATTCTTCTTGCTGTATTAAAGAAGATAAAAGCAGTTCTGCCCCTGGCAAAGCCATAGACAGAAGACACTGTGAACATCTTGACTCCCTTTCCTCTTCCAGACGTGTGATGGGTCATGTAATGTCCTTACATCTGATCAGCCATGACAATCTGTATTTTATGGATTTTCACTCCTTGTCACCCTGTTACAATCTCCCCTCTCCCCTACCTTTCATTAATTGTCTCTCAGAACTATCTTGTCGCTGCTCTGATGATTTTTTCCAGTGGATAAGCCTGTTACAGATAATCTAGTTTGCTGAATTTCCTTTCTGCTGGGCAATCTCCTTAATAGCTGACTCAAAGGATTTCATCCTGTTTGGTTTAAGGATGTGGCTTCAGATAAATGTTCTGTTTCTCCATGGTTCTTCTGCTGATTAAGGTCTGTTTTTCCTCCTAAATAGTCTCCTAAAATACTTCTGAGCGGGAGGAGTTTCATGGAGACTTTGTGTATGTTTGCTACTTCTGAGCAAACTGCGTTGGCTAAGATGGTCAAAATTCACTGTTGATTTTGGATGTGTCAGCTTGGACAGTTAAGGGGCCAAAACAAAAGGAAGAAGAAAGATGAGGGAGAGAAAAAAAAATCCTTAAACGTGACATTGCTCATACAGCAAGGTATCTGATTTTTGGGGTTTCTCCATGGGTTATCCCAAAGGGGATAAGAAAGTGGCCAAAAGGCACATGCATCCCCTGTTTATCCATTTCTCACCTATGCAATAATTAATGTAATAATTAATAGCATCATTTAATCTCCTTCAAAATTTAACAAACTTCAGATATTTGCCATCACTGCTCCTTTGGAAAAAGCTCTTTTTCAGCACTTCTAAAAACAAATTCTTTTCATACGTGCTTCGAGGAGGCTTTTTCTTTTCCCTGTCCAAATCTGCTCTGGATGGAGGGTCAGGAGATTACAGTTCTGTTCCCCGAGTTGCCAGCGAGCTGCTGAATGATCTTCAGCAATTCGTTTGATCTTTCTGCACCTCATTCTCACAAATAAGGATGCTGGTAATAACTTTCTATTGTTAAAGGTCTGGTAATAACTTCCCATTGTTAAAGCTCTAAAAGCTCTCGTATGGAAAATGCTATATGGGACTGAGAGTAATTATTGTCATCATTTGCAAGTGGAGGTGCTGGAAATAAAAAGTTTCTGCAATAGAGGACCTTGGTTCTTGTTAAAGGGAAGTATTAGAATAATTTTGGCTGGAATGACCAATAAAATGTGAGTAAGACAACTGCCTTTATTGATTTAATGATTGAGCTAGGTGTTAAGAGAAATGGAGGGAGGGTGTGGGTTTCCATTTGAGGCATCCTGGGAATAAAGGAAAGCCTGTGCTGACTCCAGCTGAATTTGGCCTTGTGAGCCATCTAAACAGTGCATGAGTTCATTTTACATAATGGCACTAAGCCATTATGGCCATTATTGATAAAAACCAACCAAAACAAAAACCCAACAACAGCCCAAAACCAAAACCCCAGCAAACAAACCCAAACCTGGGGAGTTTCTCCCACCACTGCTCCTTTGTCGTCTGTGGCTGCCCAGGTGATCTCACATATGAGGGCACCTCGCAGTGGAGGCAGTATAACACTGACTGTGACTGTCCATATGGTGTCCAGATCCAGCACTTAGAGGTGCATTAGGATAATGAGGACATAGATAAGTTTGCTCTGTACATTTCTCAACTCCTGGCATCCACCCTGTCCCTCATTGCCTCTAATTTTTATAGCTTGCTAAAAATAGGTCTTGGAGAATACTTGGAGCTGTTGAGATGGAGACAAAGCAAGACCGTAAATCACTTGACAGCTCATTTCCTTCTAGCAAATATCCTACTCTTATGACTTTATGTTTAGATTAAAGAAGGAATAAAATGTAGTGAGAGCTTGGTTTGGTTACTGTGTGTTTCAGTTGCATTTGTTTGTCCTTAATGAGTAACAATGTAAGGAGATACAAATCCTATTGGAAAGACCTGAACTGTCCATCAGTTTTTCTCCTTTATGTCAGATCTGGGGGTTTTGGGTGCTGGAATGGACAGGAGGATTGGCAGGGGGGTTGCAGGGTTGTGCATGGCTCTGTGGGAGGAGCAGCAATGCCACACTGAGTGCCACCAGCACGGCTGTGTCACCTCCTGGATGATGTGCCTCATCTTGTGTCTGCCCAGTCCTTTTACCCTTCCTTGTCACTGACTGTGCTCTGCAACCTTTTCAGTCCTGTTCCTTCAGCCAGCGGGAACTTTGCCAGCAATTCCAGTCAGGGATAGGATCAAGACCTTGACAGTCATTTCCTTTCCTTATGCATGCAAGGCTTTCCCGAGCTCTTTGCAAAGGTCCCTTGATCTGAGGTGCTCTCATTAGGCAGGTCAGAGCATTATGCAGTTGCCAGGTTGGTTTTATTCCCTTGGGATATTTGCTTTGTGCTCTGGCTGGGGATGAGAAAACAACAGCCACAGCTGGGGCTGGATTTTTGGAACACATGGGCAGATTTTCACAAGACCTACAGGTCTTCCTCAGTCCTCTGCAAAAGCTCTGTTTCAGAGGGATCTGGTGGAAGTTATCCATATTTTGATGTTGAAATTCCTCTGCACTGCACCCCACTCAGCCGCTGTTCCTGTTCCCCATCGCCGCTGCCTCAAAGGGCCCGGCCAGACAAGCACAGATTGTGCCAAAGCTCCACTGTGCAAACACAAGTCACGGGATCAAGGCTGTAATAACAGACTGCATCTTCTGCTGCGGCAATATGTGTTTCAGATGAGTGAAATTAGAGCCTTGTTTTGCTGGATGCAGCTCTGGATTATCAGATCCATTATCCAAAGGTCGTGCTGGTTGATCACAGCAAATATTTTGGTGGTGTTGTGCACAGCTGGGTGTTAGCAATGTTTAATGGCAGCTCAGGAGGGATGAGTCCTGACAAGAGCATGGACAATGCTCTTCTTTCACCTGAGCTGCTGTTTTTCAACCTTGACACCTTTGCACAAAAAATGCTCTGTGGCAGCCAGGGGTTGGAGCATTGCCTTAGACTTGCTCTATCTACCTGGCGCAACAACAAGAAAAAAGAGTTATCATTGTCCCAGGAGGCAGAGAACAAATTTAGGTCCTGGTCTTGCATATGCTTATCCAGCTAATTAGCTCTACTCAATGGAGCCCATTCAGCCTTTAGCACTTGTCCTTCATCTGTTCAGGGCCGTATGTGTGAATGCTCATTGAAACATGGTCAATCGTGGTATTGTTGCATGTACATTATTGCTTATGTTCTTGTTGGAGGCCAGGAACAGTCTCTCCATTGTAGAAACCTTTTTTTTTTTTTTTTTTTCTTTAAATATAATACAGCTATTGCTGTGAAATGATGCGCTCAGGTAAATTTATTCTTTTCAGAAAAATTCCTGGGTTTGAAATTGCTGAGCTCGACTGTTTAAACAGGAAGCAATATTTGTCATCACTTGGGTTGATGTGGCTCCAGATTTTGGTGTTGTGCCAGCTCCAGGACTTTGAGTAATAGACACATAATGAGTGATTACCCGATTGTTGTCGGGTGGTTGTGTATCAGGACCTTTCTGTCTTAGCAATTAATCTGCTCGTTGATGAACACTTGACCAGCTCCTGCTGGGATCTCTTCTCATTTCAGTCACTTGGCAGCAAAAATTGCAATGAGACTTGTACCACATTTTGAACTGGATTCTTGCTGATGCTGTTTAAGGCTATAGGAGCACATAAAAACGAGCAAATCTTATATTCAATAGGAGAATATGAATGCTGAGTGTGCTGAGCCTGGGTCAGTGCACCAGCTGCTTTTTCTTTGCTTCCAGATTAAAACTAACTTGTGATAGCGACAACTGAGCTTAAAAAACAGAATTTACATAATGATTCTGTGTTAATGATATTAAACATAATGGCACTAACAATAGCCTGTTAAAGGCAAATCCACAGAGATTTCTTTTTCCATTTGACCTTGAGTGCTGACGTTGGACTGGCTTGGCATTGCATTTTTTTCCCCATGTTTGAACTTGAAAGGTTGTTTAGTACTCAGCTCAGTGTTTCTGTTTTGCTTTTTAAATTCCTTATTATTTCCCATGGCTGCAGTGCAAAGTGATACCCCGTGCCAGGTCATTTCCAGGACTTGGACCTGAATTTGATTCAGTAGCTGGAAGGCGCTGGGCCTCAGAAATGTTTGTACATGATTCAGTTCCTGGAGGACAAAGACTCATCCTTGGCCATGGAGCATCCTACACTCCTTGTGCTTCCAGGCACTGTGAGAAGAGAATTGTGGAGGCAGGCTGTTCCCAGGATAGTCCTGCTTAAAATTTCCCGCCTGCATGGCTAATTCTGAGTTTTGTCTCCTTTCCCAGCCAGCTCCTCTCTCCCAATCTTTATCAGATGCTAATTTGCATTCATTCCCACCCAGCCCTGGGATGTTTATTAAGGTTTTGGGGAAAGCTTTGCTTCTGGTGCTGTTGCAACCCTGTCAGTGAAATCTCCCACAATCCCTTCACACCTCAGCTCTACCTCTTGTGTCCAGTCACCCTGAATTATTGAATTTCAGCCCTTCTTAGCTCAGGCATCTTGCGATGAGTAAGATTTTGGGATCAATAGGGGCATGGCAGGATCTGCAGCGCTGGCAGAACTTCCAGCCAGAGATGCTCCTGGTCCTGCAGAACCCAGGGGGTCACCAGTGGTGCTTGCAGACCAATTTCATCCTGTAGTTTGAAACTCCACCAGAAGCTGCTGCCTGCAGCATCCATGCTGCGTGTTACCCAATTCAGCAGATGCCATCAGGCACTTACTGGCTGTTGCTCCCCAACTATTTTTATTTGCATGCCTGGAATTCCTGCTTTCAGCTCAGCAGCAATAAATGAGCCATTTGCATAATGAATGGTTTTAAAATCTGCATCCCTGCAGTGGCTTGAGCCTTGCCCTTCAGAAGGGTTTGTTTGCTTGGAGAAGGTGGCATAACTTAAAAAGCTAAACTCTCTGGGAAATGGATATTTGGGTGGGAAATAGGCTATTTTTCAGCTAATTTCTTTTGTGGTTGCATAGTTTGAAGCAAGCAGAAAAAATGCAACGTATTGTCCTGTGACGCTGGAGCAGCTGGGTGGTGTGCTCAGAAACAGGTGAATGTGAAAAGAAATTTGGGCTAAAAAGGTGCAAGGAGTGCACCTGCAGAATAGTGGGGGAACACCAGGGGCACATGTGCTTTGTTGGGGTCTCCTTGGCAATTTTTTGTCAGGTCTGCTGGTGTTCAGGAGACAATAATATGCTGATCTTCAGTGCTTGGGAGGTGTCAGTCCCTTCTGGTTCCAAAAGGAGGAACACAGCTTGCTCTGAAATAATCCAGAGGAGGTGTGAGCTCTCCTGTGTCCCTGTGGATCCCTTTGGGATGACCCCACTTGTGACCATGAGACCACCAAGTGTCCGAGACCTCCATGTTCTCCACCTGAAACTGGGGCATCTCCCAAACATAGCGAGGTACTTCACTCCTCTCCTCCACTGGGATTACGGAGCAGGAAATGGGATTAGGAAACCCACCATCCCCAAAGATGCACGAACCCTTGGGCACAAGGAGTTTTCTTCTGTGTTAGCACTGCCAAGAAGCCCTGCAGCTCCGTGGGTTATGGGTTTCCTAATAATTCCTGATAAATACAAACCAGGAGGATGAATAATGTGCAGCAATAACTCTCCTGCAAACATTAACATCCCACTCCTGGTGATAAGACGCCGCTCTCTTTCAAGTCCCTTAAAATGCTTTGCGTGTTTCCAGGACTCTTCCTGCAAAAATTCTGCAAGGCATCAGTTTCTGTTTATTTTCCTTTAAACTGCTTTCAAATTCCTATTTGCCGAGTTTGCCGAGTGCGCAGTGAGCTTCACAGGAGGAAGAGGAGATGAGCGGAGCCGAGTCCTTAATGGAAAATAAATGTGAATCAAAATCCAGCACAAACCCTGTAATCTCTGCCCCACACAAGAAAGCTCCACTTTGAGGAATAAAAGTCATAAAAAATAGGTTGGATTTAATTGCTTTGGATGCCGTGGTACAGCAGAAGTGCGAGAAGGCAATAAAAGCTGCAATTTAAAGCTCGGCAGCAGCGGTTGGAAACGCCGGAGCTGGTGTGCAGGGAGATGGATACTTTATCCCTGGCACATCTCTGCTGAGTTAAGATAAATGTTGAGCTATTAAGCTCCTGAGAGCATTAAGAGGCTGGGAGAAGGTCACGTACTGCTTCCTCTGTTTTGGCTTTGCCTCTGTGCTGCGTCGCTTCCTTTGCTGAGCTGGAAGGAGGATTCTGTTCTCCTCTGAGATTCCCCAAATGAGCCCCCCAAAAATGTAGGGGAGCTCAGGACAGCCCAGATCAGGGCACAGGGGGCTGCTTCCTCCCTAAAAGCTCACAAAATCCAGGCTGGAGCCACCTGTGCCGTGTGGGCAAAAGTGCGGTAACAGCTGGGATCTGTCTGGCCTTGGTAAGATGCTTTTGAAGGACTTCAAAACTCCTGTTCACTCTCTCTGAGCAACTCCTGCTAGAGTCATGATGGTCAATATGGTTCAGCCAGATGGAAACTGAGTGTGAAGTGCCAGCAGCATCAAAAAACCTGGGGATATCCCCATTTCCTTGCTGTCTTGTCCCCTGAGGTGGAAAGAGCTGGAAGAGAGGGGAAATAGGACAAGAGGAAATGATAGGATGAGAGGAAATGGCCTCAGGTTGCACCAGGGGAGGTTTAGGCTGAATATTATGAAACATTTTTTCACCAAAAGTGTTGTTCAGCCCTGGCACAGCTGCCCAGGGCAGTGGTGGGGTTCCCATCCCTGGAGGGAACTAAGAGACAGGTACATGTGGCACCTGGGGGACATGGGCTGGCGGTCACCTTGGCAGTGCTGGGTTAAGGGTTGGACTCGATGGTTTTGCAGAGCTTTTCCAGCTAAAATGATTCTGTGACTCTGAGATTCCATGGAAAATGTGCACAGGCCAACAGCTCTGCTCTGTCTTCCTGCCCAGATCCTGAGTTCTCTGTCCTTGGGAGGCTGGGCCAGATAAAAGACTGAAGTGAGGGAGGACAGAGGAGGGGAAGAAGATGAATCTCCTGCATTCATTATTCTGTATGCAAAGAACATCAAAAGCACTAATGGAAAAGCCTTTTTATATTTTTCATCAAAGCAGTGGTTCAGATTTGGCAGGCTGAGTTTGAATCGGTGAAATATTTATGAATGGAGCAGCTGTGGGGCACTGCTTTAGGAGGACAGCGAGCCCTCCCTCCTTCCCTCCCTCCTTCCCTAAATATGTTTTTCCACTTGGTGCTTTTTTTCTCCCCTTCTGCTTTAGCTGTGTTACTTCTATTAGAGGAACTCGTAGATGAGTCAGGACTGAGTTTGCACACCGCAGGTAGTAAAATGTGTTTATTTTTTTGCTTCGCTTAAGTCAGGAGAAAAGAGGGGGAAAGGGATAAACCAAACCTCAGGCGTGGATGGGGACAGCAGTGGAGGTTGTTCCCTCATTTCTCTCTGTTGCTGTTTCCATATTTAACCTGAAAACCTTTTGCCTTGTTTCTGTAGCTAATAATTCATCATGGTTTGTTTTATTTTTTCTGCTGAGAAAGATGATTGCACTGACCCAAATGAGGTTTATCTTTTATTCTTCTCTAGTAATTAGACCCATCCACATGTAGGGAGCATGGAATGATTTATTAAGGTGTTTTAATCCCAGTTTATTAATTCCTAATCCAGATGTATTCTTTCTAATTTTGCATCATCACTTGGTGAGTAAGGTGGTACAGAAAGCGCAGAAGAGCTAATACTCAATTTATATTGAAATATCGGGTAGTTAGAAATAACAGGTTCACAGAGGGAAACTTGGAGCACCCCTGTTCATCCGAAGGTATGGGAGAGCAGCAGTTTGGATCGGTGTAAACCAGTGTGTCCAACTCACAGGCAGTGATGTTCTCAATTTATTTTAATAAAAATAAACTGCTTTTCCTTCTGGCTTTGTGCAGAAGATGGTAAGCCCAGTGCTGTTATAAATCTGTGTTTTTCACAGTGTTACTGTCACTGCCCTTCCCTCCTGGAGATGATGGGCAGGTACCCAGCTGTCACCAGGGATGCTCAGTTTGGGATGCAGGGTGCTGAGGTGGAGTGATGGAAAGGAGCTGCCGTGGCTTTGAGGAGAATATGGGAATTCTGGAGTATCTCCAATGGCTTGGGGTGTGTGTGTGTGTGTGTGTGCAATGTGTGAGGAGGAAGACTGCTATTTAAAATTTAAAGCTGCATTTCCATCAGTGTATTGTGTTCTTTAAATATAGATCCTTTGAAATGTGATAACTTTGGTCATTGAAGGATAGTAACAGTAATTGTATAAATATTTATGTCACGTAAGACAGCACAAATCAGTGGTGCAGAACTGGGATAGCTCTTTGCAATTTTGAAAAGTTGGCTTGAAATCTCAAGTTGTGACCAAATGTGTAGGTGGATCAGTCCATAAAAATAGGAACCATTGTCTGAGCTCATTTCTATTTTAAAAAGTGCATTAATACACTTGAAGAGCGTGAAGTTCCAAACCTGCAGTTTATGAAGCAGAGTTGCAGACTGCAGTTCACATGGGGACAGTGCTCCCCAGTATTCAAAGTTTGCAGACTGAGGTTCACATGGGGACAGTGCTCCCCAGTATTCAAAGTGGGCACACAAAGGGCTCTGTGTGAGTGGAAAGCCCTGCCTGGTGTCCTAAGGTGCTGTGAAGCCTCATCTCTGCAGGGCAAACAGAGGAAACATAATGACACTTTGTGTTTGTTTGCTCTCTTAATGTTTGTTTTTTCTTTCCTTTATATTATAATATTATAAAGCCTCCTAGCAGACTTTCTTATTCGATCCTCGTGTTGATTTATCATCTGGTCAAACTCCCTGTCATCATTCGCCCTTGTTCAAATCCCCTCTGGTAGGATGAGGTCTCCATTGAGGAGCCATCACTGGCCTTAATGACCATCAGCCATGTTTGGTTCCATCAGTCATGGTAAAAAATACCCTTGGCGATGCTTTGCCAGGGATGTGGTGCCAAACGGGGAGCACTGGTGATCATCCCATTCCCAGCCCCTCCCGGTGTCAGCAGTGCCGAGTGGGAGCTGTCCCTCGTGTCACCACCATGGTCATGGAGAGGAGAAATCCTTCCCCCACCAGCCCAGCAATGGCTGGTGCCTAAGGAAGATGTAAAACCTCGCACTCTCAGCACGGCATCAACTCTCCAGTCCCAACACGGCTTCAGCTGGAAGGAGCAGGGCTGTTAATCCTCCTGACATCCCCTTTGAATACCGTCATATTTCAGCCCTGTTAAGCTGTTGGGCTGTTGTTTATGGGCTTTGTGCTGAAAAGAAGAGCTGTGCTGAGCTTGCAAAATGCTGCTTTACTTCTGGAATGCTCGTCCTCACCACAGCAACCAATCCCAAATCCTGCCCCATGCCCAGCTGAGTTCTTGCCCCATGCAAATCCTTGCATGGTCAAGCATCGCCTGCTGCATGGAAATAATCACAACTTCATGCAGATCTCCTTGCTTGAGGGAAATACCAGTTTGTCAGGGGATAACCCTATTTTCACTTCCTTTTTGGGCTGAAAAAGCCAAGCCAAGAGGTTCTTCTCTGCCTCCTTTCTCCCAGCCATTGTCTCACTGAGTGTCCTTCACAGACAGATTGATTGAATTTGATCTTCTGTGGAGTCATGGGTAGGCGTGTTCATTAACCTGCATGCTGCTTTTCTCCCTGCGCTTGCACCCTCTGCATCCACAGCATCTTCCACAGCCTGTGCTATATTAGTCAGGTTTTATTTCTTCCAGTTGGCATTCCAAACCCTGGGCTTTTCTCGCGTCCATCTTGCTTGCACATGCTTTCCTTAGCCTGTGGGGAGGAAAAATACCTTTCTGCTGGTCTCTGCCACATCTCAGTGCCAGCTTGGACATCTGTGCCAGGAAAACTGGGGCATGGTGGTGCTGGAATGGGGGTAGGTGGAAGGTGCTCCATGGTCAGTTGTGTTTCCAGCCACAAAAGTTGCATTTAGCTCAAAGCCAGACTTCAGCTGGGACCCAGTGACCCCAGACAGGCTGCGGAGTCACCAAGCTGCAGCCACATTCAAGTCGCATTTTTGTCAGGAGTGTTGCAGTGAGTTTGAGATAATGCCCAGGTAAAAGGTGGGAGAGGTGAATCCCAGTCATGGCAAAGCCCTGCCTGGTGAATTTGCAGGTGCCTCCCCAGGCTGCAGCTCGAGCTGCTGACAGGAGATGCTGGCAGTGATTTGTGGGGCAGGGAGTTTTCCTCCTTCCCCCTGCACAGTCTGTAATTCCCTGGTATTATAACATGTCATTTTTCTAGCATACCTGAGGAGTCAGGAAATAATGTCTGAGCCTAGAGGGACAGCAACGACAGGACCCACAAAGGGACGAGAGATGGAGAGATTAGAGTGAGGAACGAAGGTTGTAATTTATTTCACTTCTCCGTCCCTCTTAGCCTGAAAAAGTGCCCACATTCCTGGCGATCCCTTTATTTTACAGCTTTGAGCTCGTGGTTTTTTTTTAAAAGCCAGCGGATGCTGCCAGTTCCCATCACCTAATCAAAGCTGCTCTGTGGAAGGGCCGCCTCGTTATTACATCCCATTATAGCCTCCGGCAGCGGCTGTACTTCATAACCGCCCAGGAAAGCTGACAGGTAACCAATGAGATGCATATTCCAGTGACAACCTCCTGCCCCCCAGGGAGCCGGGACCCTCTCCAGAACCGGAGCCGGGCTCATTGTGGCTGGGTGCTTCCCGGGAGCAGCTGGGACCATTGTCTGCCCGCCGAGCGCCAGGCCATGGAGCAGCGAGGTTTGCTCTTTTGTTCCCTTCTAATTTCATTGTCCGTGGGGTAGGGATTGCCATGAAACGCCTGCGTGTGTGTTGGCTTGATGGAAAAGGGAAGAAGAATCGCCCAGAGATGCAGGAATGGCTGAGCTGGAGAGGTGGAGAAGGGGGTGGGGGGAGCTGGGAGTCTGGGGAGGGATTGGGGGGGAAAACTGGCTAAGTAATTTTATCATTGCAGGTTGGTATTGCACCTCAGCATGGCCTGAGAGAGTATTAATTCCTACTTCATTTCACTGATGGGATCCTGCCCACAGCCTAATGACCCCCACCTTTAAATCAATATAACCCAGTGCATGCCAGGCCTTGGGTATCAAAGGAAAAGGAATTTTGCTGATTTTGAATCAGTGTCTTCCCTCCATCCCTCCCCATGCTTGTTCATTGTGTTTTACTGTTTGTCATGAAATATGGAGAAACTGAAATATTTGGGTAATTTATATTTTTGAGGCTCATGTCAGGGGCAGGTTGGGAGTGTCAGCCTGGATGTAAAGGGATGAGGGATAAAATGGGATTGGAAGGGATTTTGGAGTTGGCTGGAGTGGAGTGTGGCAGCTGTGATAACTCGGTGGATTTGAGTTATTTTGTGGTTTATTACTGAGTTACTTGTGGGTTGTTTTTCTACTTATTTTCTTATATTGCAAAAATCCAAGTGATGCTGAGCTGGTTCTGGTCTGGAGCTGGGTGCTGGTACTTCCAGGGATGGTGATGCAGCAGAGAGCTGTGAGCAGTGTGTCCATCCAGGCACACGGGCCTGGGGGACAATATCGGCTGTGGCCTCTCATTCTGCAAGGAATAGAGATGTCATTATAGCAGCCCAAAGAACTGTTAGTGAGCACTGGGCAGCGTCAGATGAGACCTGTGCATCTGTCTTGGGTGGTTTTGAGCATCCTTTGGCCTGTGTGGAGGGCTGGGAGTGTCAGTTCAGGGCTATAAACTGAGTGTGTGGACAAGTAAAGTCTTTCTGCCATAAAAGTGAATTTTGCCTCCTCTGTCTCTGGTGGGTGTGGCAGCCAGAGGGATTCCAGGAGCACATTTTACTCAACAGACTTTGCCTTCAAATCCTCCAGCCCCTGGATGTGACAGCTGCTAAATCACCTGTTATTATGCAGAGAACAAAGCTGTCCTCCAGGGACAAAGAAAGCAGAACGGTCTGTGACTGGGGGGATGGCATAGCATGGCTGTGGGAAGGAGATGAAGCCAAGAGCCACCAGCAAAGCTGCCAGGACACAATGAGCAGAGAAACCTCCCGGTGTGGTGAATAAAACCTCAGTTGATGGTTGAAATAATGGCTGGATCCATCAGCTCTGCTCCAAACAGTGCCTGGCCATGTGCTGCAGCATCTAAAGACCAAGGAAGAGCCACATCCAGGCTTGGCTGCAGTTGTTCAGTTTCTTCAAGACCATCCTGTGTGGTCATATGGAAAAACAGGGCTTAGCCCTGGGTTTCCAGTGGCTGTGCCTGGTTTTGCTGCCCTGCCCTCACGCTGTCTGATGCCAGCCTGGCCATCAGGGCTTTGCTTGCAGCCCCAGCTCTCAGCTCATCATGAAATGGCACAACCAAAACCCCGACACTGATTTCCCCTGACAGTGTGTTTTGTGCCACCTGAGGCTTCCCTGCCAGCTCAGCCAGCAAAGCAAGAGATGCCTTTTGATGCTGAGATGTCAATCCCTGGTCCCAGGCTGCCGTGGCTGTTGGACACGAGCACAGAGCAGTGCAGCCGGCGGGAGCTGCTTGAGGCCTGGCCATGGCGCTCAGCGGTGCATTGAGCCTTCCTCTCTCACTTCTGCAAGTGCTATCTAAATATTATTAATAATTAAGGGCTCAGGCTGGGCTGGATATGCTTCCTGGGGGCTACCATCGTGTGCTTAAGCAACTGCACCCGAGCCGGCAGATGTCACCTCCTCTGCTTGATGGCCTTGGCCGTCCCCAGCAGCAGCACAGGGGCTGAGAGGAGCAGCGATGGCAGCGGGAGCCCTCCTCAATATTTAAAGACTATTGATGGGTGAGTCAGGCTGGGATGGTACAAAACACAAGTGTCTAGACATAGCAGAAAGCAGAGAGGCTGCTTTCCCCCGATACATGAAGTCCAGCAGGAAAAAACAAGCTGATTTATTAATTCTTCTTTTCTTTATCAACAAAAATGTTTTGGGCTTGTTGACGATGCTGGAGGAAGAGCATCATTTTGCAGGAAAACCTGGCTGGTGGCTCTAGATACCTTCAAATCTCCATCTTCACCCACCCCAGCAGCAGCGGGACATCTTCCCAGTGTGCCCAAAGTGAGAGCAACACTTCACATTTTGCTGTTTTGTCAGTAATAATTAACTGAGAAGTAGGAGGAAGACTTGCAAAATAGCTCTGGAAACTGAGCTCTTCAAGGAATTAAATGCATTGACGGAAAGAGAGAATCATTAGTCTGGAATTAAAATAAACGGCTCTTCCTGTAAATCTACATTTCAGGGGCAAAGGCAGACTGTAAATTCTTCTGCTACTGCTGCAGCAGACAGTGTTCTGAAATAAAGCTCCTGCAAGGGAAATACTGTTTGTGACCACTGTAATTTAGATTATATATGTTAGAGAAGAGAGGGAGGCAGCTGCTGAAAGCCTGGTCTAAAAGTCACCGCTGAGCATTCTCTGAAGAAGAGGCTTTTTAAAGTTGCTGTAAAACATAAGGATAAAAGAAATTGAGCTCATTTTTCTCCAAGGATCATAACATCCTTTAAGGCTTAATTCTGCTTAATATTTTGTCTATCCTCTCTGGGCTGTGTTGTTACAGTTTAATCTGTTGCAGTGCAGTTTGGTGAGTTCAGAGGCATTTTGAGATACATTTCCATTTTGTTGCTGGGTTGTTTTCTCTTTTGGTGTGGGAGCAAAAAGCAGGATTTTAGTGTAAATACTAAATGACAAGTGGTGTCCTGCTTGGGTGACTTCTGCCTGCCCCGAGTGGCCCTTGGCTTTGATTCCCTACTCAGTTATCCTGCTTTTTCCCTTTCTCCTGCCCCCGTTCAGATGTTGCTTGTCTCTCCATGCTATCAGGGCAGGGAGATGAATAAATTTTATGTATCTGTCTCTGCTGTCAATATTTGTGTCAGGAAAGCACTTGTGCCGTTTCTTAGAGGAGTCACCGTCTCCCTTCACTGACCTTTTATTTCTTCTGTGCATAGAGAGTTTCTTCTCAAATATCCTCTGCAATCTCTGTTTCAGCCACCACTTATTCCCTTATCACTTTTAATACACTCACTATTATGCTCCCTACTTTGCATCCACAAGAGCCTCCCTGCTCTTTAACCCTTGAGGGGCTGCCCGTGGTTCCTCTTGGGGATGGCAATAGCCCACTCTGGGCACTTCTGCTGAAGGGCATCATTAACAGCTGAGCATATTCATGTATTTTAAAACTGTTTTACTGCTTAATTGCATTTGTCTTGGAGCAAAACGTGTCCTGGCTGAGAGCACCTCGCAGCCCGGGGAGGAGAGATGTCACCCCTGCTTTCCATTGATGCGGCATCTTGCTCATGTCCAAGTCACTTGGAGCTACTGAAGTGACATGAAATCAGCCATTGCCCTCAGATCGTTCCCAGGCTGGGGTGATGGAGTGACAGGAGCAGGACCACGCTGTCTGTGCATGTGTGGTTCTTGCTGTTGTCCCCACAGCACTGCAAAGCCAGTGGTACTGCTGCCCTGAAGCCTGGTGGGCCACGCAGAGCTGTGTCCTTAACTTTCAGAGCAGGAATTTCCTGGTAGATGCTTTTTGTTTCTTTTTGTGGTCTTTCTTCTTAATTATTTTATTCCATTTTTTCCCAGCCCTTCAGTATCAAGTTGGTAGGTTTCTTGTAAACACTGAAGAAAGAAGGCATGAGGGATTGTACACAACATTTTTGGCAAAGAAATGTTTGAGGTCACCTTTGGTTTGGCTTTTATTTCAGGAAGAAAGAGAAATTATTGGTTCTTCATTAAAACTTCAAAGCAATAAGGGTTTGTTGCTCCAGTGGCCATCCACAGGAACCAAGTTTTCCCACATCTGGGATGGCCCTTTTTGCCCTCTGCATGCCACACATTCCTCGTGTCCAGATGAGATGGGGTCTGGGAAGTCTCATTAGTTCCTTGTGACCCCCTGGCTTTGTGCCACTTTCCCAATACTTCTGACCTTGGAAAAATTCCCCTTCTCTCTCAGATTCCTCTGTTCAGCTTTCAGTTGAGGAGGAGATGTCCTGACACAGAGCAATGGGAATAACTCTTGACTTTAATGGAATTTGAGGAGCTGACAGGGAGTTTCCTGGGTTGCTGATGGGAACAGATCGCTCTCTTCCCATTCAGAATCCTGATTAAACCCACCCCCAGTGACCACTGCATGTATTACCCTTCTTTCAGAGGGTAATGTCCACTCTGGGTTTCTGTGAACAACACTTTAGGTCGTTAAGATGACACAGTGGAGCCCACTGATCAGATAACCACCGAAAGGAAGGATGATTTGTCCTTGAAAAGCTCCGTGGGCGGTTCATGAGGAAAGGGGAGATGCATTGACTTGGACAGCTACTTATAGAAAACAGATGTGCAAGTTAGGAAACACAAGTGATAAATCTGAGCCCATATGGCGGCTCTCTCACAAGCATTTACAGGCACAGCAGCCACGAAGGGTGCTCAGTTGCTCTTCTGAAAGAAGAATTCCTCATCTCTTGTAAAACACGAGGATGGGTTTGTTTGTGTGGGTGCCCCCCAAGCTCCATTCTTGCTGGATGGGGCGACCTGCACCCTTCAGATATTCCCTGTGTGCCAGGTGGGGAAGGAAGAGCAGGGATGTAAATCACTGGGATGGGTTTGTGATGTTTCCTTGCCAAATGCCAGGGCTGAAGGCACGAACAAGTGCAGGACCTGTGCTGGTTTATGTCAGTGCCTGGTGCTTTCAGCAGCACTCAGAGTTGGGTAGGATTTTAAGTCTAGTGTCTTGCAAAAAACGGGATTTCTTGCTGTCTCAGGGCCCTCCAGAGCTTCCCTGCAAGGCTGAGGTATTTCTGTCCCTCCCTGCCAAATCAGTGATGGGTGCTTCAGACGCACCACCAGGAGGATCCACATTCTGCTGGTTGGAATTTCAGCCCTTTTTCCCTTTCTTCTACCATTTCTTGAGCTTATAAGAAAGGCAATTTCCAAGCTAACTCTGATTCTGTTGTTTTTCTCATACCCGTCTGAAAACTGCTTTTCAAGCAAGCTGGGGCTTAGTGGGCTGTGTAACCTCCTCTGCATTGGAAAGCCTCTTCCGCAGTCCTTCGCCTCCTCTCATCTTGTGGCATCTCCTCCTCATCAGCTCTTCTGAAGTCCTTTGTATGGGAATCTGTTGGGTTTTATTGGCTATTGTCTTAAGTGCACAGTTTATGAAATGAGAGTCCTTCCCCCACAATATCATAAGGAGATTAAAAAGAAAGCCTGGATTTATGGGAAACAGAGAATGAATACATTTAAAACCTGAAGAAAGGCTGTAGAAAAGGAGGCATTTTAAACTTTGTATCCCACTTTAACCCAATGATTACCATTAAAGTGTGGGTTGGTTTGGGTTTTTTTCCCTGGGATTTGGTTTGTAGAGATGACTATGGTGCAGTTTCCATGGTTTTTATCATTACCATGGTCCTCCTGCTGGTGCCCTGGAGAGCTGACATTCCTGGTGCAGCAGGGCCGGGCTCTTCTTTTATTTCCATCTCCTTTTTGATGTATTACTGCACCTTAAATTAATTTCTTACCAATCACATTTGCAGCCCTGTTGAGTGAATGGGTCTCTGGAGGGGACTACATTATTAACACTGACAAATCTCATGTGCACAAACAGACCTAGCCTGGGAAAAGAAGAGCCAACAAGTAATTGAGGAGCTTGGTGCTCATTGCAGCCTGGCTGAAGTCCATGTCCTCTCCCAGTGCTTTCAGAGAGTCCTGGTTTAGAAGGAAAACCACAAAGCACTCACTGAGGCCACAGGTAGGAGGAGTGGCATGGAATGAGGGCCCAGGCAGAGCTCTGGCTTGCCAAGGTTCATGGTTACCCTGGAGCAGCTCTACTCAGAGTCAGACCTTGCTTGGAAGCTCACATGGGCTCATCCAAGGATTTCTTCCACTCCCAGAACAGCAGGTCCCTGCTGTCCTTCAGTGTAGGTGGGGCAATGGGGAATGGCTTTAACCTGACAGAGGTTTAGGTGAGATTTGAGGAAGAAATTCTTCCCTGTGAGGGTGGTGAGGCCCTGGCACAGGTTGTGGCTGCCGCATCCCTGGCAGTGTCCAAGGCCAGGTTAGATGGGGCTTCCCAAGTCCTTTCCAGCCCAAACTATTCTATGATTCTGTGATATGTTTTTTCTTAATATATATCTATGATTGGTCTGTTGCAAGCCTAATGTGCTGCCACTGCTGTGCTTGCCAGCACTGCCTTGTCTACTCCTCCTTCTCTGCCATCCCTCTGTGTTAATCTGGCATCCCACACCTTATCCTGTGTCATTTGGAGAGAAGCCACCTGTTTGTCTTGCTTGCACCCTGCTCAGGTGTGTAACTCTGATACCTCGCACGTGGTCCTGGGATGCTCTGAAAATCCCACCCGTGGCCCTCTGGGCTGCTCTGGGGACTGGAAAGGAAACACACGTGTGGCACTTGTGAATGAAGGCACATTAAACTCAGAGGTGATGACAGCTATGCCAAATTACCTGTTAAAATGATCTCAGTAATTATAACAGGAGAGTCAAATGAGGATAACGGGCCATCTAATAGCATAGGCAAGGCTGTAATTACTGAATGGAAGCCCTTTAGAAACTTGCAGGGCTAAGGACTTGCCTGTGATAGAGCCTGGGAGAACTGTTTAATAAACCTGGTGAAACCCTATCAATTAACATATTTTTAAAGACAATTTAGTGTTCACTTCAGATAAAAGTAGTATCATCCTCAAGAACTGCTTAACCCTGGATTTTTCAGATACATTTCTGGCATTGCTGTGTTTTCTCCAGGTCTGAAGTAGGATTTTGTAATGTGAGGGAAGACTCTTCTCTTGTGCTTTGTTCAAGTTAAGCTGGCTTAAGGCTCACTCTGAAGTATCCCAGGAACTGAGATGATCCGGGAGCTCGGATTGCCCCACCATCTTTGGAAATCCCAGCTGCTGTACCTCCCACTGGGTATAAGTTCAGATGCTTTGCAGATGGCATTAAATCAAAATTCTTGTGGTCAGTCCTCTCGGGTTTGGTTTGTTGGTGGCAGCAGTTCGTGTAAGGGCAGGAATAACTCGTATTCTCTGCATCCTGCCTGGCAGCAGTGCTCCCAGGGCTTCCTTGTTATTATTGTGGCCAAGGGAGAGAGCTGGGCACGTGCAGGGATTGGTGTCAGCTCTCTCCACCCTTCAGAAGAGCAGTGACTGGTGGTTGATGTCCCGGATGGTTCCACATAAATCTTGCCTCAGCTTGGATCTTTGTCCTCGGCAGCAGGGTTTGGTGGGCTCATCCTGGAAGCAATAGATCCAGTACCTTCTGCCTGCTTTCTTTTGCAGTGCAAACAGTAAGAGAACGTGGAAATCGTGCCACTGGGGAGCCAGCATTCACTGTGGTGGTTGGCATTGCCGAGCACTGTTTGTATTGATTGGAGCAGAGGCAATTAAGAGCCTCCCACTGCTTTCACTGGAGCATTTTCTGCATAAGGAGGCTTGAAGCAGAGGGGAGGGCCATTACAGCATATAAACACTGCACAGACTGGGGTCTAGAGGCATCTCACAGACTCGTTGAAGTCTGAAATATTCTGTACTGGCTGGCCAGGGGGCCAGCACCAAACAACATGTGTCTCGTTGGCTTTGCAACGCATGGCTGGGGAAAGTGCCACCTCCTCCTCCTCTTCCTTGGGGTGATGAGGTGAGGAAGTAGGGCCAGATCCTTCCTCACTGAGCTTCATATTAGGGGGTGTTCCTACAGTGCAGATTTCTCAAAAGTTCCTTATTCCTGAACTTGTTCTTAAATCAGCCCATATCCCACAAACGTCTCTTCTTTTTTGGGGTGGAAAATTATGTCTGTCTGTGAGGAAGCTGAAGCTGTGAGAGGATTGCTTGCACAGAAGAGAGGAATCCCATTGCCTATAAATTGTCCACATGGAGAATTTCATGGCGTTGCTTCTTTCTGCTCCATTCCATGCTCTGGGTTAGGTGTTGGTGTTGGCCACTGGCTCTGTCCTTGGCCGCTGGGACTGTTTCATTCCCAGCTAGGAAATAGTTCCTTGTGTTTCCTGGCAAGAGTTCACAAGTGTGAAATATAAGATTTGGGATGTGTTGTAGGAAGTTAATTTGATCACTTGGCAAGAGAGTGGGGTGATCCAGTTCTCATGTGTTTCTTCTAATCTGCCTAATTTTGTCTGGGAAGAAGAGAGTGGCAGTGAAGGAACTTGGCTCTCTGCATTAACACATCCCTTATTGTTCTGAGGTTTAACATCTCTCTTTAAACATGATATTCTTCAGCGGCCCTTAGAGACCCCAAATCCTGTTTAGACAAAGTAAGCTTTGATGAAGCTGGATGTTTCTGATTCAATAATGTGGCTGGGAGAGGGATGGTGTGAAAAGGCTGGAGAAATGAGTAAAATGCAGCCTCCTCACACTCGGGCTACAATAGTCCTTCCCTTTTATGCCAGATTACTTGCTGGAATTTAAAAATCTGTGTTTATTGTAGTAAAAATGTGGATAGTTGTTTGTCTGACCTCTCCTGTGATGCTGCCAAACTCTTGGAAAGGGCACCAGAGCTGCAGGTGTTCCCAGAAATGCCGTGTGATGGGAGGTGGGCTGCAGCCCTGGGGCTTCGTGGGTGATGTCAGAGCTGTGAAATCAGTGAGAGCTGGTGGTGATGGGGTGGGAATCAAAGAGTCATAAAATAGTTTGGGTTGGAAGGGACCTTCAAAGGTCATCTATTCCAGCTCCCAAGGGAGGGAATGGCTGGAGAAGGGTGTTAATGAGGCAGAAACCTCCCTGGCTTTGGGAGAGGAAACACAGCCCCTGTGAGCTGGGTCAGGCAGGTAGGATGTGGTTGTGCACTCCTCCAGAGAAAGGAAGTTCTGAAATTAAACTGGAATTGCAAAAATGCATCTGCATATTTGCAACAAAGCAAACCACCCAAGCTGGCTCTCATTTTCACATTAAAACGATGTCTTTGGTCTCAGTTCTAATTCTGCTGGCGTGAAAACTCATTTGCTGCTATAATTGAGAAAAGGTGGAGGAAAACATGTTTTCTTTTGCTTTGCCTTCTTGTGCATTCAACAACTTTGGGTACTTACTCTGAGTTTTCTGCTGTGAACTTCGTTTCCTTTTAGTGTGGGATGAAGAGACAGGGTTGACACCTGGGAGTGCTTAAAACTCATCTTGGGACCCAAGGCCAGGTTGGATAGGGCTTTGAACAACCTGGTTTAGTGAAAGATGTCCCTGCCCGGGGCAGGGGGAGGAACTGGATGATCTTTAAGGTCCCTTCCAACTCAAACTATGCTTCTAGGAAACTGAGGATGGCTCTGCACACGGAGCACAGGAGCATCCAATTTATTCTTACTGCTTTGATCTGTGCAGAAGAAACTCTGCCCAAGTCTATAGTGCACCAAAGCAAAGGAAAGGAAAATCCAGCTGCACGCAGTGCTGGGTGACCCAAAGGGCTGAAACCAGGGCAGGTCTCTGGGCTGTGCAGAGGGAGCAGGAGAGGCTGGGCTTGGTGGCCTCAGCCATGGCCAGCCCCAGCCAGAAAATATAAAGTACTGGCACACTAAGCCTCTTGTTTGCTCTAAGCTGTTTATTTTTCTGCTGAAGGATTGTGTAATCTATTTGTCTGAATGGAAGCAGCCAGGAAACCTCATGCTCCGAAATTCCACCTACCTGTGCAACACATATATATATCTATTCATATATTTATAATTTGCTAAGCATGTATTTACTAAATACGTGTGTATTTACTGATGGGGAGCAGGGGGTGTTTGTCTTTGATAGCACGGTGGGACACAAACCCCAGGTCCAAGGCCAGGTCAGCACAAAGCAGGAATACAAAAAGGTCTCTGGAAGGCTGGCTCACATCCATTATAATATTACTAAATACCATAATCCTGTGAGCCTTCGCATCATAATACGATAATGAGTTATTAAAGCTAAGGAGGGTACTTTGGGGAGGGAGTGTTGGAGGTTTTGGGTCCTTTTTTTTTCCCCCTCCTGCCAGGACTGAGCCGTTTCTCTTGGTCCTTCTCCATTCATAAGAGAATGGCTGCAGCAGTTTCAGAAGTGAACAATTTTAAAGGCTATAAAAATGCCAGTTTCTGAACACTGTGTGCCTTTTCCAGACAAGATGAGCTGTTGTGCTCTGTTCCCTCAGCTACCAGCTCATTCCACAGCCCTTAGCTCCTCTCCAGGAAAATACCCAAGGCATTAGCTAAGAGACAGCCATGCATTATACCAGAGTTTGAGAGCGCAGCGTGGGTGATGAGAAAGGTGTTCCCAGGGCCACACGTGTGCTCTGCCCACTGTCAGCACACAGCAAAAGGATCTGTTTGAATTAAAATGTTGGAAGCATCTTGCAGCCACCTCCCTGTCTCAGGTCAAGGACTGTGTGTGTTTCCAGGAAATCCTGGTGAGGAAATTGTGTCGTGTAAAGTGCCAGGACTGCGGAGGAGGAAGGAGCCAGTTTTTGCGTGCTTGGAAAATACAGCAAGAATGGAAAAAAAAAAAAAATCCAGAGGAGTGTGCCAGCCATAATTTGCAAGCTTGTTCACTTTGGTTTTGGGAGCACTTGGCAGCTCTGGGCTATATCCAAAGCAAAGGCAGACACATAACCCTTCCACCACAGAGTGGAGGAAAACCTAGATGCTTTTTCATTGCAAAATACCCATTATTTTACCTTCCTTTTCTCTGATCAAAAATAAATACCTTGCAAATTCAGGTCTGTTGCTGGTTTTTGCTTTGCTTGGGGTTTCCAAACCCTTTGGATGAGGATGTGGCTGCATCCATTGGCCCAGCAGCCAGCTCCTCCAGCCCGATGCTGCAGCACAAGGCACCGCTCTCCAAATACCATTGTCCAAGAGCACTAGGACGTGTATTATTAACCATCGGTGGCAAGCTGGAAGCTGATAAAGATCTTTATTATTTTACAAGCACAATAATTACTACCTAGAGTTGTTTTCCTATAGCTTAAGTGCTCTGTCTCTCCTTTGGATATACAGTATATACACATTCGTCCTCAGTTCCTTGAATATCTGCAGAAACCAGGATTTCTCCCAGCACTCTGAATATAAAAGCTTCACCTTCGAGGAGCTATTTTTCTTGTCCCCCTAACAGTCAATGAAAAAGTCAAAGCAAGGGCAGAAGATGAGATTTGGCTTGATTTGCTCCAGCACTTGTTAATTAAAGTACTGAAGGATCCCTCCACTTTGCTATCAGGGAAAAGACAGTGCATTGAGGCAGAGCTCTGGGGTGGGGCAGAGCTCTGGGATGGGGGGACATTGCAGAAGAAACCTGTAGCCATTGTCTTATCAGGAGGGTTGTTAGATGTGGCAACATATGTGTGCCACCTTCCCGGGCAATTTGTGTGCTCCTCACTGGGGAGTGGGGGATATTTCCAATGGAAAGTGATGGACGAATGATAAAGTCCAAGTCCGGCTGCAAAGTGATCGGTGGGAGCTGGCAAAAAGCAAGGAGTTGTTCTCCATAATACAAATAATAATATTACCCATGTAAGTGTGAATACACATTGAAAGTAGTAATTTCCAGGTAAGGCTGCACAGATGCATCACTGGCCCCAGAGAGCAGCGGTGTGTGGGTGTAGGAATGGCAGTGCTTGGAGCGTGCGGGCAGGAACGTGGGAGGGAGAAAGAGAGATAAATCCAGGGCTTTGTCCGTGGCAGGGCTGTGGAAAGGGCATTCCTGGACATCATTTTTGAAATGTTTGTGCTTTGACCTGCCTCTCCTGATAAGGGGAGCAAAAAATAAAGGGATTTATCCAGAAGTGCAGTGGCCATCGCACCTGACAGCACATCTGGGGGCAGGGATGCACAGCATGCTGGGCATCTCCAGTTCACCCATGCTGGGTGGCCATGAGGCCTTTGCAGTCACGGGGTCTCTGCCATCATTCTCCTTCCAAGGCCATCACTTTGCCACACGTGTCCTGGCATTTTAGGCAGGCACTGAGAAGCTGCCTTGGGCACAGTGGGGCTGGAGGAAAGGTGGGAGAGCCTGTGCCAAGGGCCTGATTGAAGGGGACAGGGGGTTTGCAGAAGGTGGCACAGGGATGAAGATTCGATGCTTGTGTTGGTACAGGGCAACTCTTCCCCATTATGCCAGTTTTTCCTTTTTTTGTTTTTTGTTGGAATACCAATATGTTCTGGGTTTTATCTGGTTTTATCAGGGAACAGCAGGTGATATGTAAAAGACTCCCTGCTGGGTTTGGCTGATGTAAATATTGACCGCACAGACATCTCAACCATGGAATGCATCTCAATTGCTCCCAAGGCACAGGGACACAGTGGAAACCAAAGGGTGGGTGCAGAGGGCTGAAAAAGGTGCAGCTGAGCTATTCCTTCCAGCTTTCCAGGCTCTGCTTCCCACAGCAAAGCCCCTTGTTGGGCATCACCCACATTGGTCCCACTGCCACTGCCTTGTCCAGCATGGCTGCAAGGGACCATCGCCATCCAGGTGACACTTCAGGCACCCATTCCAGCTGAATACTGACATAAATAGAGCTTGAGTGCATTTTTCCCTCTGGATTTCAGAAATGTGGTCTGTACCATTATAGCTGGCAAATGAGCAGATCAGAGTTCCCCCGTGATAATGTATCTCTATCAATTTATTTCTCATTAAAAATCTTACGCACTGCAATAAAGCCGATAGTGAGAAAACAGTGGAGCTTTATAACCTGTTAAATCAGGCTTCTGCTTCTACACAAAACCACCTTAGGCTGGCATCAGGGTTTAGAGGGAAACCAAATCAATCCAGCATCCCCTGTCCTGCAGCTGTGCAGTGCTGGGTGCTGAATAAGAGGGTAAATCACTGCCTCTCAGTGATTCTTACTAAAGAGTTTGGCAAGGCGAGAGGGATCGATCTCCAGATGATCTGCATTACAGACAGCTTTTTTTTTTTTTTAAATGTCTTTTGTGCAGCTAAAAAGCCAAAGAGGTTTGGGTTTTATGGAACCTATAGTGAAAATCTTTTTAATTAACAGCAGATTAGAACCAGAGCCATGTTTTAGCTGGAATGGCAGATGCTTGTTTTTTCTGCACAGCCAGACAGGCTCCTAATTATCACTTGATGAAGGCAGAAGGGTGCAGAGGCTTTGTCCTCCATCCCATCCCATCCCATCCCATCCCATCCCATCCCATCCCATCCCAATCTCTGGATTCACCCCTTACAGCATTTGCTCTGCTTGTGTTAAAGAGAATTTTTCCCCCTATTTTTATCTGGATGAGATTTCATTCATTGCCAGCTAAAGTTCACTTGTGCCCTTTACTTTTGGGAAGGGCTTTGCTCTCTGTAACCCCCTGACAGGAAGTTAGAGGCAGGTGGGGGTCAATCTCTTCTCCTGGGTAACAAGTGATAGGACGAGTGAAAATGGCCTCAAGTTGCACCAGGGTTTAGGTTGGATATTAGGGAAAGTTTCTTTACCAGAAGGGTTATCCAGCCCTGGCACAGCTGCCCAGGGCAGTGGTGGAGTCCCTATCCCTTGGAGATTTAAAAGACAGTAGATGTGGCACTTGGGGATGTGGTTTAGTGCTGGTCTGGTAGTGCTGGGTTAGTGGTTGGAGTGGGTGATCTTAGAGGGCTTTTCCAACCTCAATTCCATTCCCTGAGTCTCTCCATCGGGGCTCAGGGCAGGAGCAGGGTGCCCTGGCTGCAGGAGGGTCAGAGGTGCTGTGTGCCAGAGCCGTGTCCCCACCGCATCCCCTCCCTGCCATCGATTGGGCCCCGTCACGTCTGGGGGCTCTCGCCACGGTCCCGCCTCGCTCTAAGTGCAAAGGAAGGGAGAAAAATCAATTCCCATCAGCTGAACAGCGCCCTTTGATTTATTGCCAGTGGTGGAAGAAATTCTTTATCTCCTCCTGGAAGGGATTGCTTTGGTGTTTGTTATTAGGGAGCACTGCTGGAACATCCCCCTTCCTCCAAACCCTGGTATTTTGATAACCTTTACCAGCTCAAGGACATTTGGACCACAGAAATGCTCTCCCAGTGTGCAGTGAAAGGGGGCAGGTGTTAACCTGGTCTGCAAAGGTCCAGCTCTTCCCCAAACCTTGTGGTGGCTTTGGCACTGCATTCCCCCAGCAGATGAAATTACTCGTATTCCTTAGATTTCAGAATCTGTTCTGGCACCTGACTGGGGTTATTTAGTGTGGCTTTTTGGCCTGCAAATTAAAAATAGCATCCCTGTGCAGAGCAGAGGGGTTGCCTTGGTCCCCCTCACCTTCCAACAGCAGTCATCTCTCCCATGGGTGTGAGTCGTGCTGCTGCAGAGAATAGATGGAAACACCCTGATCTACACCTGTGAGGGTTTCCTCCATCCTTCATCTTCCAGCTGAGCTCCAGAGCAGAAGAAGGAGATGGGCACACCAGAAATCAGAATGACTGCAGGGCGATGTTTTAATTACCTGTAATTGCTAAAGCAGGTTAGTGGCCAAATGAGCAAGTGCAGACGCACAACTGGCCTGATGTGTTGGCAGCGAGTGTGAGCTGATACTCTGACAACGTGATTGGAGCTGATTTTGCTTTTCTGCCGAAAAAATCCCTTCTTTTTTTTGAAGTCTGAGGTTGCTTCTGGTCTCAGTTAAAGACCAGCAGTGGTGGGAGATGGGTGGCCATGACTTCGTGTCCTCAACTGAAACACAAAGGGAATTCTCTGTGCTGAAGTTGCTCCAATCCCTTTTCCTACAGGATGACGGATTTACAGGTGCTTTTGTACATGGGTGATACCAGGCCTGTTTGATTTAGGGAAGAGGGAGAAAATTCAGACAATCTCAATCCCATTTAGTGTCCAAATCAGCTTGTCTCCCCTTTTAGTTACTCTGATAACATTTATTTGTGCAGCTTCCTAGGAAATCAAGGTTTTGCATCATCCACAATCCATCAGTTTAATTCCCTCTTTAAAGCAGCGATCATGAGTCTTAAAATGGAAAAAAAGCCAGCAGCCTGAGAGGCAGCAGGGAACTTGTTTCCAGCCTCAGGCAATGCAGCCGCA
Organism: Pardalotus punctatus; assembly: GCA_013400915.1. Taxonomy (NCBI): domain Eukaryota; kingdom Metazoa; phylum Chordata; class Aves; order Passeriformes; family Pardalotidae; genus Pardalotus; species Pardalotus punctatus. Next base: position 46,121 of record VZTX01027509.1, read on the forward strand.
GGCACAAAGTTCTCCTGGCAGAGAACCAGCTGGGGTGGTTGTGCCACACCCACAGCCCTAGGTTTTGGGGGCAAATCCCAGTTTTTTGGAGCAGAAGCTCAGTGCAAATGAACTTCAGAGCTTTGTGAACAAAGGGAATTTTGTTATAAACCAGCTGTGGGTTGGTTTTGCATAGCTGGAGGTGATATCGACCCTGTCTGGGCTTAGATGAAGCTCCTGATTTCCAGCAACTGCTTTGAATATCTTCCCTGGGGTCTTTCCTCGTTGGTTGTTAGCAGGCAACAGGGAAAGTGGGAACACTGAAAGGGAAGGGTGGGTTTTGGAAGACCTGGGTGGCAGATGTTGCTGCCCACAGCAATGGAAGAGAGCAGAGCTGGCTGAGTGCTCACCCCTCCCTGGGCTCTCCTCTAATTGACAGCCAGAGGTCAACTCAAGGTAGGTTTGTGACAAAATCTGTGTTTTACGAGTGGGGCATTCGAGATTTTTGATAGGGTTGCCAGTGAAGATAAATGGAACACAAGGGTGGTGACCCCAGGGGGTCTGAGCATCAGTCTGGGCTGTGGAGGTGAGTAAACCTCAGGAATCTGAGGCTGGTGTTAGTCTGGGCTGGATTCCAGTTTGAGGGTGAAGGCAGCTCAATTTAAACTATTGCAGTTGATTTAATCCACATTTCCATTGTGTGATTTCATGTGATTTTTGGTCCCAAGGAGCCTGTATTGTGGTCTCAGTCATTTCACTGGTGCTTTCTGTCCCTGTGCATGAAACAAGCTGAATCCTGCTGTGGTAACGATATAGAAAACCCCAAAAAAGTAAAATTTAAAGGGGAGGAAGGCCAGGAGAGTCCACTAGACTTGTGAAGAGCTTGGCCAAGGACCAGAACATATCAAATGTGCTTCAGGGCAAGTTTTTTTCTGCAGGATTTTTCAATGTAAGGCAATTACTGAGCTGAACAGCGTTCCTTAAGAAGATTATAATTCTGTCTCCGGTGTGGACCAAGGGCATCCCAATTGGGCTGCAGCAGCTCTCTGGTGTATTGGAATCCAACCAGGTCGTTAGTGGTGTTGCAGCATTAATTACTCTGAAAGCAAAAGGTTAATTTGAAGTTTTATGGGTTGCAGAAGGTACTGGGGAGAGCAAAGCCTTTAATTTTGTGCCATCGTGTAGATGAAATAGGAAAATGTATTTTTGCAGGAATGGTTGGTGGAAATGGTTGGATGTGCTGGGTACAAGGAGAAGCAGGGTCTGTGAGGCCCGCTGCTTTCTGGAAGATAAAATAAAAGCAAAACTCTGTATTTCTTGTATTGATTTTCCTAGCATATCCTGGATTTTTAAAAAAAGGCTGGAAGGATGGAGACTTGTCAAAATGAATTATTAACGAAGTCATACTTCACACTTCCTTCCAGTCTGAGGAAGCAAAGCATGTCCTTTGCTATGATACAGCCACCTTTTTATCTCCTTTTTTGTTCCAAGGAAGCATTTCCAACCAGTGGGCATCCAGTTATTGCTCTGCAGCAACTGAGGAACTTCAGCTTTCTGCCAAAAATCTTCAGAGAACAGTCAGAATCAATAGATAGTGTTTGTTTATTTTGATACAGCAAAGCAAGAGGCGAAGAATAATCAGACAGGTAAGGGAGAACAGGAACTTTGGCAGATTTTGTTTACATAGAGTTGTATGGCTGTTTTGGAAAAAATAAAATGAAAGCACCCATCAGCTTGGATTCAGATTTCCAGCACGGATTCCAAAGGCACACGATGCTCCTGAGCACAAAGACTGCCTTTCACACGCGACTCAAAGGGAAGATTTGTGCTTTTCTTGCCAGCACACCCTGAAGGATATTTGAATTATTAACATTCCCACCTGCCAGTTCTGGACCTGCAGAGGTGGTGGGCACTGGGGGGAAAATCCAAAGGGGAGCAGATACCTTGGGGGCCTGGACCAGGGTATTTTGCCCAGGGTGGTGGCTACCTGTGCTAAATGCTGCCTAAAACTCACCCCTGCTTGCTTGGGGCAGGAGGAGCTGCTGTGGCTCCATCCCAGGCTCCTTGGATGGTCCTGTGGCTTATCCCGGCACAGAGCCCCCAAAACCAGCACCCCCCTAATACTGCCCTTGCAGGAGCACAGTGCTGGTGAGAGCCACTCTGAGGAGAGGGAGAGGGCAGAGACCTCAATGCTGTGGAGCATCCATCTGGCCATGGTGTAATTAAAGCTGGCCAAATGAATCAAGAAATAAAAATATCCCATAAATTCAGCTCTGTGTGTGTGCGTGAGGATGTGTGTGTGTGAATTAATCACAACCCCATTCAGGTTTCTGGCTGCTCATCCACTCGTAGCCCAGGTCGATAACTCCTCGCCCAGCAGATAATTCCCAAACCATCCGTGTCAGCGCTGATTTGCTGCGGGGGCTCCGTCCCCTCTGGGTTTACTGTGTTTGTTCCCTGGTCAAAGGGAGGGAGAAGCAAACAGCAGGTGCCTTCATCTGCCTCTGGATGTGAATAAGGCTATTGATCAAAATATTGCAGCCTGGAGGAGGTGATGGAGAGCTGTGCAGCCTCCCCTGAGCATCAGGTGTCTGGTGGGGGTGGGGTTGGCTGCTGTGCCTGAACGTGGGATAAAATGGGAATGTGCCCCCCCAGGTGCTGCTTTAATGCCACGTGTCCCTCCCTTTCAGCTCAGGAAGGGGACAATCTCCCCAAATCCCTCACAGTTATTAAAACAGGAGTTTGCTCCCAGGTTGGAGCTGAGTTTAAACATTTCATGATGCTTTTGGGAGATCCGCCCTTTAAAAGCTGATTTTTTTATTCCCTGTGCTCCAGCCCCTTGTTTTTAATACGAACTCGCCTGAGGAGTATTAACCTGCAGAGCAGAGGAGCACACAGGATTCATTTTCACCTGGATATACCAGGCATGCAGGAATTATCACCAATTAAAACGTATTTGACATGATAGAAGCCAAATACATGCCTTGGCATGTTCTTTCCCTGTATTATCAGAGAGGTTCATGGAATTAAAATGGCTTAAGGGTGCAGGAAAGAAACTGGGAGGATCTACACCCCCAAGAGCACCCCTTGCAGCCACATCCTCTCTCCTTGCAACCTCAAAAAGGGAAAAATCACCCCAAATTTGAGGTGATGATGTCTTTGTTGGGGGGGATTTGCAGCACCCACCGCTGGAGCACTGGGCACCTCCAAGAACCTGCGGCTCCATCCGTGGGTCTGGGGTGCTGCTGCATCATCCTCGTGGGTTGTCCCTTGGTTTACAGGTTTGTCCCACACTGGGACAGGGCTGGGGGCCTCTGTGGAGCAGGAGGAAATGCAGGGGGGTTTGTTTTATAACCATTTCAAAGAGGCTTTGTGGATAGTGATCTCCCTTTCACCCTGATGCTCACACAGATAGAGCAAGAGGGGGGAAAAAAGGAGAAGCCTGAACTCGCAGGTCAGGGTTGGAGGTGGAACAAGTTGGAGGTGCCCAAATGGGGATTCCTTGCCCACGTATTCCACATACTGCAGAGCTGGGGCAGCTGGTGATGGTCAGTGGTTCCCAGCCCTGGGATTAGAATGTGTGCCTGGGGTGTTGAAGTGTCTAGTGACACCAATAAACAGCGGCTGGGATTTACGAAGGTAGCAGTGTTCAAAGGGACTCTCAGCGGGATTTAGGCACCTAAACGGCTTAGGTGCTCCTGAAAATCCTGCTTAATCTTAAATAGCTGCTGAAAATGCACCCTGAAGTGAGAGATCCCAGCTCTCCAACACCTCCGGGCATGTGGCCTGCAGGGGTGAAAAGGGGGACGTTCTCTGTGCTCCCCAAATTATCTCCAGGCTGCCAGTAGGGAATAAAACTGAGCTGTGTGCTCCATGCCTGCCAGTCTTTTCCAGAATTGCCCCATCCTTAGCTCAAACAGCATCCGGGGAGCGGATGTATTCTTAATTCTTAAGTTAAAATAATGTTTTTTTCCCCTCATGCCACCCTTGGCACAGCTTTTTCCATTTATTCTCACTCCCCTACAGCATCTCCTTTTCTCCTGCCTTTTGGCTGAAGTGGAACTGTTGCAAAAAAAAGCCCCAAACAAGCAGGAATTTTTGGGATAAGCTGCAGAATCGACCTTGCCTGAATACAGGGGGAGTGAGAGGGAGACAAAAGCGATGCCAGAGATAGTTGTAATTAGGTTAATGTCTTCAACTGAACTTGGAAGCCAAGTAAAGAGGGGAAAGGTTGCTCTGGAAATGAAAGGTGGAACCGGATGGCTGTGGGAATTGCCAGTGGGGTTTGGGAGCTTCCCAGATGGAGGTCAGTAGTTCTAGTCTGGCTATGGGGCTGCTGGGGAGGGGGAGTCTCACAATGAGGGGTCAGGGAGTTGATGTTGGGAGTGTGTGTTGTCCTGGGGGTGCTTTTTCCCTTGCTGGCTGTCCAAGCAGGCGCTGGAGCTGCTTTTCCCATAGGAATAGCCCCTGGTGAGGGTTTGGAGGAGTTTCGTGTGGGAGCATGTTCCAGCTGGAGGAGCAGAATACAGGCAGGAAATGGGGGAAGAAATTGAATTAAAATCTAGGGGGAAAAAAAAAGGCTTTTTAAGCTTACTGATGCTGGATGATGGGACTTCATGAGTTGGCTGCTCCCCTTTCCCAGGATCTCTTCCCATGTGTGTTCAGAGCTTTGCTTCTGCTGCGCTGGGGATGCGGGAAAGGCTCGGCTGCTGGAGCTGGGTCAGAGGAAAGAGAAAATAACTCAAACAAGCCCTTTCCTCTGTCTGTTTCTTCATGTGTTTGATGTGCAGATCACTAAGGGGAGAAAAAAAAAACACTTGAGGAACCACAAATGTCTGCTTTGGGCATTTTCAGGGAGTCTTGTTTAAATGATATCCTAGGCAAAAGAGCTGGGGCATGAGCTGAAAGCGGCTTGGTTTAATCCCAGGGTTACGGTGTCCAGGAGCTGGGCTGAGCTTGGGAAGCTGCAGGAAGACAAAACTCCAGGGAGCCCCAGGCCTGGCAGGGACCGGCGTTTGCTCAGGCAGTGGTGCAGGGGGCAGCTCGGGCTGGAGCTGGAGGGCTTTTCCTCTTTTCCACCCCAAATCCAACATGAGCTTTTTAACCATGCTCTGGTGCAGCCAATTTTCCCCTTATCCCCACCACCTTTTATCCCGGGCCAGGAGAGAGGCTGGGATGCTCTTGGCGGTGGCTGTGGTGACACCTCCTTGCCCCCACCCTTGTGTTGAACTCTCAGACCCGTGTGAAGGAGAGTTTATTCAGGTGGGGCTTATGGAGGTGTCCTTTTGCAGGAACAAACCTCGTACCTGCAGCGAAACGTTGGGCACGGCCGCTTACGGGTTTTATCTGGCAGCGGATAAAATATTCCCTTCCAATGCACTTGGCAAACAAATGAGCCAGGCAGAAATACAGATTGTGTTTGCTAATGGTAACAGGCTGCCAAAGAATGTATAAACCGCTATTCACTGGGAGGGAAATTCCTCCCTTTCATGTGAGATGTCGGAGCTGCAAAGCCCGGGATTGCAGCTCTTCTGAAACGCTGTTCCTCACTCTGGGTTTTGCTGCAGGTTTTTTTTTTTTGGGGGGGAGGGGAATTAATGCTGCTGTGCTGAAGGGGGGCTTGACCGAGCCAAACCCTGGCTGATGCTGATTCATGGTAAGATCCTCAGGGCTCCAGCGGATCTTTAGGCAGCAGAGATAAATGCCAGGGGTCTGTTGCATGGAGAGGAATTAGGTCTGTGCTTGCATCTGTAGTGCCCTGGCCACTCTGGGGAGAGCTGCCACTTAGCTGCATGTCCAAAGATTATTTTAGAGCTTAATCCAGTTAGATGGAGCATTCCCCACCTCCCCACATGCTCCTGGGGCTTATTTCTGGGATGCTGAATGTCTTGTGCTGAGGACCATGAAGTTCCCTGTCCTTGGGTGTCCGTACTGCAGTGCCAAGGGCAGGTCGGGCTCCTCGGCATTTTCCATGGGAAGATGCAGCAGCTGGGGCAGTGTATTCATGTGTTTATATGTGCAAGAGTGGGGATTTTAGGGAGAGTGATCCCTGAGGAAAGGGGACTCACCGGTTCCCAGGACACACTGGCTGGGGCTGAGCATCTTGGCTACCCCTCAGCTCCCACATCCACTGGGGACCAGTCCATGGAGTTCCAGTTGGAAGCAGTGTTTGGCTTTGAAGTTAAGGTTTGCAGCTTTGGGGATAGATAAGATGAGAACTGGAGGATAGGGAGATGATGGAGAGTATTCACGTGTGGAATTATCCCTTGCAAATATTTGCAAATATTTCTTTTTTTTGGAGTGTGCTTCATCCCCCCCCCCCNGTGGTTTTCACCCCCCCCCCCCCCCCCATTGTGGGTATTAATTTAAAACATGCTTTTGGTTTCAAATCAAACAATTTAATTTAAAAAGGCCTCCATGTATAAGTGAGTAACATTAGACTGCATTAAATTGATCTTGGGAATTCCTCCAGAAGGTGGAGAGGACCTGGGAAGTGCAGAGCCCGTGGTGCATTGCAGGATCCACAGGGGCTGGTGGGAATGTCCACATGGGAGCTGAGGGTAAGGACATGTATCCTGAGACAGTAAAATACTACACAAGTGAGTCCAAGGAGCAAGACATAATTGTTCTGCAGAAAACAAGGGGGGAACAATCAATTTTCAGCCTTTAGGTGGGCTGAACATCCCCTTGGTCAACCTGGTCCCTCCCTCGCTGGGTGTTGCAGAGTATAAAAGGGCAGTAATTATGAAAATGGGGTGTGCAGGAGAATTTAGCCTCTCATTTGGCTTGTCCTAATGACCCTTCAACAACTGCTGTGGAAGGTAATAGGTTTTGTGGCAATTACCTAGCCAGGGAAATGCCATATGCGGATGGCTGGGATTCAGGCTGGGAGTCGGGATGATTCTCCGTGTTTTCGGTAAGGCACAGCTGCTCCCTGAAATATTTTGGCAGTGCTTGCAGAGCCATCAGCCCACGTTCCCTTGTGGGGTTTTCTTCCTCCATCACCCCACACGGGGTGCTTGCTCAGGTGATCCCTGTGCCGAAGGAAACGCTGCTGGCACTGAGGGCTCAGCCTCTGAGGGTTACCTCTATGCCCCATTATTGCTTCATCAGGGTGGGAGCTGTTATTACTCTGTCAAAAAAAAACAAACAAAACAAAACAAAACCCTGGGTTATCTAAAAATTGAGCTTTTAATTCACATTTGCAACAGGTTTGCAGTTCCTCTGGGTTTGCCTGTATCTTTCCTCAAATACCTGGTGTATTCCAAAGCCCAGTAGTAGGTAAAAGAAACTCAGTATCATGTATGGATTTCTCTGTTCCTGCCTCACTCTGTTTTGTACCTCGTGCCGCCAGCATGGTCCAAACTCATTATTTTCCCCATATGGCTCTTTTGATCTGTTTTTCTTCCCTGCCTCTGCTGCAATGGCAGAGCAAAGACCATGAGAAGTGGCTGGATCAAATGCCATTTGTCTGGTCCTCTGGTCCAGACAATTTAGATTAAAATATGTCCTAAAATTAAAAACACAGCCCTTAAAATATGGTTATCTCCCCAAGGATATCCTTTTCCTCCCTGGAGCACATTTGGAGAGAGACTCCTGCACGTAAATCTCCTTGTGCTCCTGTTGCAGGGTGGTGGAAGCTTACAAACCCCCTTGAAGGTATAAATGGGACCTGGTGGTATTAAGTGTGCCCAGATAATGACAGCTGCTAAGGAGGAGGGAAGGGAACCTGCTCCCAAACATGCAATTCCCAGAGAAAAGGTGGCTTTGGGACAAACCTTATTGTCCTGCACCACATCCTCATCTCCGTTTAGGTTGAAGAGAGCTTTGTGTGGTGCTGCCCCCTCACAAGAAGGCTCAGGGCCACGAATAGCTGCAGGGAGCTTGATTGCTGACCCTAAATCTAAAAATAAAGTGTTAAAAAAATTTAAAATTAAAAAAAAATCTTTCCTCAACTGCAAATCGTTTCCCAGTGGTTCCCAGCTGAAGCAACTGTTAAGCATCACAGGTAACATCCAGTCCTGCTCTATTTACAGCTGTGAAGGCAGAGGAGAGTTTCTTTCGGACACGTTTTCTCTGGAAATGCTGCTTGGGATGCTGTAAGGATTTCTCCGCAGGGCAGCCGGCGCTTCCAGCCCTCCTGGGAGTGCAGCCTCCCCTTGGGGCTGCTTTCAGCCTGTCCAGCTCGGTTACTTCCACTAAGGAAGGGAATTTATGATGCCTTGCAGGTGGCATGGTTTATAGGTGCTTTTTGCCATATAATAAACCAGAGTCCCAGGACACCCAATTCCCAGGTGTCTGTTCCCAACACTCCCAGCATCCAGGTCTCGCTGTACATCTCTGCTGCTGGATTTTGATTTTCTCCGCAGTGCTTAGAGCTGCCAATGCCTGGAAAAACTGCCTTTGCTGAATTCCCCTGGAGCTCTGCTTTCCTTCCCCGGCCGGAGCTGGATCAAATAATATCTCTGCCATGCTTTGGAGATAAGGCAGGAGCTGAGTAAACCTGCCACTATCTCTGCTTTAATTTTTCTTTGCAAATAGCATGGAGCCAATGCCTCTCCGCCCAGATCAGCTTCTCTTATCAGAGGGATAATAACTGGCTCACTAACCAACATAATTCCTCTATAACCCCCAGCAATCTTTTGGGAGGATTTTGCAAGTGGCTGAAGAACAGAGGAAAATCTCTGGCTGTAGGATTAATTGGTACAAAATCAAGGCAGTACCTGACCATGTGCTTAAAAAAAAAATAATTAAAAAATTAAAATACTCTGTGTGTATAAATACAGTGACTGCATTTCCACTTGTTTCCTCTTAAGTAGTCCCTCAGTGGCTCCTGCAGATGCAGAGCCTGGTCGATGTGTGCAGGAAATGAAGGTGCACAGGATCATGATCAAGTTTGGGATTTCAGGCTTCCAAAGCTCCCAGGGCAGTGCTGCAGGTCTGAGGGAAGCACTTTGTGTTCATGGGCCATGTCTCACTGCGGATGCTCCGGGGCTGCTCTGCAGCTGCATCACCTCCTCCCTGCCCCGTGCCCGCTCCAGGCTGTGCTGTGCTGCTGCTCCTCAGCTCTCCCAGGCAGACACATCCACGTCTGGGCAGGTCTGACAGCCCAGGGGAGGATTTTGTCTCCCAATCTGTATTTTTCCTATGTTTTTGAGTTCTGTTTGCCAGCGGTTTCCTTTCTGCTTGCTGAGCCACGGGTGTTGGAAGCGAGCTGGGCTGGCCAGGCTGCGAAGAGGTTTGGGTTTCCCTGTTGATCCTTCTCCCTTTTTTTCCCCTTCCAGTAAGAGGAAATCGATAGCAGTGAGCAGCACCAAATCTCTGTGTGTTGCACGATCGGATTCTTGTCCCAGCAACAGGCTGGGATTATCGGCTGTCTTTGCACTTTGAATTTTAATAGCATTAACTCTGGCCTAGTCATGTTCTCCTAAAATCCCATTTAAAGTTGCCTTTGTAAGGCAGGAGCAGACACTGCTCGGGCTGTGTTTTTTCTCCTCCCTTGCCTGCAGAAATCACAACCAGAATTAAGAGACAGATTTTGAAGGTTAAAACTTCCCAGATTGTTTCCCTCTCAGTTGTCATTTCGGGACAGTTTTGTTTTCTTTCTGATAGCATCAAATATTTGTATTCCTGTGGGGACTGTGGTGCGAGGGTGAATCTCCCTTAAGAAAATAAAGGGATTTTTTCCATCATTTTTGTGGCATAGCTGGGGGGAAATTGGTGAAAAGAGCAGTTACCAAAAGTGCCTCAACTTGGGGCTGCGCTGTGCCTCTCCTAATGCTTCTGAATTGTTTGAGACATCGCTGAGGCTTTTATATTTAGAAATATTGGAATGGAGACCCTTTCACCCAGCCTTAATTTTAGATACTTTTTCTTCTGGTCTTGCAGGCGGCCCCTGAGAGAGGGGACTTGGCCAGTATCCTGTCCCAGCACAAAACAGCTGGATTATTTTAAAAACTCCCTGTTTTACCAAGTAAAAAAAAGCTTTGAAGAATTTTGAGTCTTTGAATCTTTTGGGTGTGCTTGGCAGTGTATAGGCAGGGAGGGGTGGGTGTCTGGTGTGTGAATGACCAGTTATTTCTTTAATTTTCCCGGTTTTAAACCTGCTCCTGGAGTCATTTGGGTGCCCCTTCTCACATCCTGGTCCCACACGCTGGTGCTTGCACCAAGTAGAAAGAATTGCATTTGCCTGTGGCTTTTTTTTATCTCCTCCAAATCCCCCTGTTGCTTTGGGTATGTTTTTGTTATTATTGGCCTCATTTTTTCAGTACAATGATGTTTTTTCTGGGGAAATGCCCAGTGCTGGGCATACCTCTGGAGAGGTCCTGTGAGGGCAGTGTAGAAAAGGTGGACGACTTCGGAGCCTTTATGTGAATAAATAGCAGGAAATAACATCTTTTTTCTCTTCCTCAAGTACCACATTGAAAACCCATACTAGAATTATTACTCTTGATCATATTTAGCTTTGAGTTAATATGATTGCTTCTTGGGTACCTGTCTCTTAGGATCATGTATTCCTTATTTTCATTTTCTAGCTCTGGCTATTCGAAAATCGTGGTTTGGGTTATAAAGTGCATGTGGAAGGGATAAGGGTTCCTGCTATTTTCTTTGCTTGCTGAGCCTTGTGCAGCACGAGGGGAATTGCAGGAGACTTTTCTCTACTGGTCATGGAAATTTATTTACGAGATTTTCATGAGTCTGAGTTTAAAAAATTGAGTTTGGGAGGGGAAGAAAGAAAAGAAGAATCCAGATGCAATCATTACTGTGAGATTTGCGATGAAGTGATGAAAACTGGCAGCTGCTGCTGGTTCATGTCTTGCTCCAGTAAACTCTCCCTTCTTTTCCTCTTTACTCCTGTCCCACTCTCTTCCCTGCTGCCCATTGTTTATCCCTGGATGATCCCGGGAATATTAAGGATGTCACATTGGAGCCAGGTTTCTTCCTCATGGCAGTGTCACTGTCCTCCGGCTGCCATCCCATGCACGAGTGGCAGGAGCTTTCCAGGTTTCCCAGAGCAGCTGTGGCTGCCCCTGGATCCCTGGGAGTGCCCGAGGCCAGGTTGGATGGGGCTTGGAGCAACCTGGGATAGTGGAAGGTGTCTCTGCCATGGCAGGGGAAGGTTCCTTCCAGCCCAAACCACTCTGGGATTCTATGACCAAGTAAAACAGGGCGTGGAAGGGTTTGCACATCCCCCCTGTAACCTTAACGGAGCACTGGATATTTCCTGGGGAGCTTGGGAAGGCATTTTAAAGTGCAGTTTAAAAATCAAATTGATCATTCCACCACCTATTTCCAGCCACAGAGCAGTGTCTGGGGCTGTTGGGATTGTGTTTTCTTGGAGCTTGATGTTCTCACCTGCTCCCTGCTCACTCACCTGGCACTTTGCTGTGGCAGGAGTTGAGATGCTCGACTTCCCTGGGCTCTCCAGATAAAACATTGCAGAGAGTGGCTTCCCCCAGGTTTGCTTCATCTGTGTGGAAATAAAACACATGGTTTTTCTTTTTTCTGCTCAGCTGGGTTTCAGTGCATCCTCGTGTGCCCACCTCCAGGATGTGTTTTTCCACCCTACCAAGAGCTGATCCACAGAGTGTTAAGCTCATTCCACAGGGATCCAGCCCCACATTCCAACCCACATGTCCTCACCCTGATGCTGCCAGAACCTGAGCTTGTGCTGCTGGCTTTGACATACAGCTTCTGTGCCTTCTGTTGCGCCCTTTGGTTTTAATTTATTTATTTTATTTTATTTAAAATTTCAATTTTATTCTGTTCTCCCCACCCCGGGTTTGCCTGGTGCAGTGCCTTGATAACTCCATGAGAGCAGCTCCCTGCCGGCTCCGAGTGCTGCAGCACAAGCCAAGATTAATAAAAGGCTGTCACTTTTATTAACTTTGCTACCTAGTGCAGTGTTTAATTCCAGGCAGGCACCCAGTGCAGCCGTCCCAGCTTTAAATGGCTTTTCCTGCCTTTGGGAATGTGTGTAAAATAGATGGGGCAGCATTACACCATCCATTGCAGCACTCTCATCCAGTAATACTGTGGGTATATGGAGGGGGGAAAAGCATATTTTTGGTACTGGTTGGCATTTGCCTCCACATTTTCAGACTGAAAAACTTAATTTCTAGTACTGAGTTGGGGTCAGTTTGGTCATTTTGCCCAGAGAGGTTGCAAAATCCTGATCCCTGGAAGTGCCCAAGGCCAGGTTGGACAGGGCTTGGAGCAACCTGGGATAGTGGGATGTGTCTCTGCCCACGGCAGGGGGTGGAACCAGATGAGCTTTAAAGTCCCTTCCAACCCAAACTATTCTGTGATTTTATGGGCACAGGTGTATTTGTTTCATCACAGTCACGTGTGCCATGATATTTAGTGTGGTGGTAAGATTTTGGTGGGAAAAAATGGTTTAAAACCTCCAGGCATTCAATTTTTGTCCTGAACCTCCTGGCAGGGTAGAACAGATTTTGCTGTGAAAAGTTTTAATAAGCATAGATTAGAAGTTCAATAAATGGTGCATAATAGATAAGTAAAATATTATACCTCTTGCTGCTTAGGCACTTGAAAAGACCTTCAAGTTTATTTTATTTCTTTTTTAAAAATATTAAAAATAAGAGGGGAAAAGTAAGGTTTTTGAAACAGGACTGTGGGTCCTTCAGGGTGGAGGGCAGTGGAGTGGGAGCAGGATGCACTGGAGCTTCTGGAGAGCCTGATGTGGGCTCAGCCTGTGGATTCCCACCTGCCAGGCAGGCATTATCCTGTTAAATCAACATTAGCACCCTAAGCATCAGGACTGGGGGAGTTTTCCTGCTGTCAGCCCGTCACCTGCCATGAAATCAATGGGCAGGGAGGAAACTGCTCGTGCCATCCGTGTCCGTGCTGCAGTGCAGTTATTTTTATCTATTATATATTGTTCTCAGTGGAATTATTCTGCCCCCAGCCTGTAGATAAGGGCTGTTACTAAACGAATGTGAGCTTTACCTTGAAGATTAAATTGCTGCCTTGAAGGTTGGTGAGGAAAGTGGGGAGATGTTTACCCTCCTCCTCTGGAAGAAACCTGTGAGCTCCAGCCCTGACCTGGCAATTTTGTTGAGTACTACTTGAAAAAGGCAAGTATTGCACAGAAATGCTCTGTTTAGTCCTCTGAATGGGTGGGTCTCCTGATTAAGATGCCCACCCACTGCCAGCTCTCAGGTGGGATCCCACAGCACTGGAGGAGGCTGCCAATTTCCCCATAAATTTGGGAAAGCTCCTCACAGACATCCCCGGGATGCAGGTGACAGCTGGGGGTGGGGTGTTCCTGGGTGCTCCTCAAAAATGAAGTGGCAGATTCAGGATGTTATTTTGGCCAAAAGCACCCAGTTCTTGGTGATGCCATCGTGGTGGTGCTGGTCCTGTGGACTGGATTTAGCTCAGCCCTGGTGTTGGCATAGTCTGGATGGGAAATAAATAATTATTGGCAGCAATACGGCTGAGGAAAGTGCTGCTGGTCCTGCCCTGAGCCAGCCCTCACCAGCGTTTGGTGTGGAAGGATTAGGGTGGAAAAATCAGTATGAAAACATACAGAAAATGGCAGAAATGTTGACTGCCCTGCCCAGAGGTTAATTTTTCAACTGGAAACCAGCCCAGCAGTGTATTTAGTCCCAGTTTAGCCCACAGGGAATACACTGGGTGGGTGATGTTAGGATTTACATCCCTGGAGGCTTCTCCTCACGTCCTGGAGTCATTTCTCTGTTATTGTTTATAACTCAGCTCGAAGGGTTGGTCAGTTAAGTGAATCCAGCGGGATGATGGCCCTGCACAGCTCTCAGCGTCCGTGTGAGCCTCCCTGGCCACCGCACCGGGGAGTGCGGGAGTGTGGGGGTCTGTGCGGGAGTGTGGGGCTCTGTGCGGGAGTGTGGGGGTCCGTGCATGAGTGTGGGGGTCTGTGCGGGAGTGTGGGGGTCCGTGCGGGAGTGTGGGGGTCCGTGCATGAGTGTGGGGGTCCGTGCAGGAGTGTGGGGGTCCGTGCAGGAGTGTGGGGCTCCGTGCAGGAGTGTGGGGGTCCATACAGGAATGAGGGCCTCCGTGAAGGAATGTGGGGCTGCGTACAGGAATGTGGAGCTGCGTACAGGAATGTGGGGCTCTGTGCAGGAATGTGGGGCTCCAGCTGTGGCCATGGAGCAGTGGTTTATCTGCTGGTCCCTTTGGTTAACAAACACGGCTGCTGCAAGTTTTTAGAAGCTGTTAGCATGAACCATTAACTCTTCCTTTTAATTATTCAGGTTGCCTCTTTTAAATTTCTTTTTTAAGTGGAGCTAATAGGCTTTGCAGAGGAGGCTTCCAACCACAGCGGTTCCTCCCCGGAGGAGCCCTGTTTGTGCATCGCCAGCTAATCTCTTTTCTTCGTTATCCCTTATCTTTCTCTAGCTGATTAATTGCTTTCAATTGATTTATAAATATTCTGTTGATACACACAGTGACAGGAGGGGAACGGGATATGTCCAGGCTCACGGGGTCATTGATCCGTGCAGCCTCTTGGGCTTTCCTAACGTGCCTCACAAATCCCAGCCATCCCACCCAGGCTTTATTCCCACTTTTTTTTGTTCTTGCAATTCCTGCAAGCAACCAAAAATTGTGCTGTAACATCACTTGGAGTCTATGCACGTGAAGAAGCCTCGTGCCTGGTGTGTGGCAGGTTTTGGCTGTAAAGAAATGGGGTTTGGGTAACTTTGGTTGTGTTGAATGCAGCAGGTTGCGTGGGTGTCATAAAAAGCTGCTTTCTATGTTGAATTCCCTAATATACATATATATGTAGAGATGGAGTGGTTGATGAAGAAGGAGCATTAGAATTGCTTATTTGAAACTCTGTGGAAGCTACAGGGCAGCTTAAAAAATAGTTTAAAAAGGCAATAATACCTGGGTATAAAGATAGTGGCCAAATTCAGCTGCCCACTTTCAGCCCCATTCAGATTACACGTGGCATTGAGGCTGCAATGCCATTTTTAGAAATAGCAGCACATTTATACACAGGGATAAATCATTAACCTTTCCCAACAGACTTCCCATTTTCCCTGTTATTTCTCTGCATGCAGCCTGTTCCCTGCAAGTGCCCCCATGGTCCCTGCCAGGGTGGGCTGAGCTGGGAGGCTCTGGGGACACGATGGCCCTTGGTGGCCTTGCAGTGACATTCCTGGATGTGCCGTGGGGGAGATAAGACTTCAAGAAGAAAATGTTTCCCAAAGTTTGAGACCCACCACACAGGTCTTAGTGTTTGTTGCAGCCTGACTTATTATTTTGCATTATTTATTATTATTATTATTATTATTATTATTACTACTACTACTACTCTTTTCCTTCTCTTTCTCCATGAAGTAGCTGGTGGCACAGGCACAACCCCAACGTATGGCAGCGTAATTACACGTTGCTAATGAGCGATTGCAGCTCCTTTAGCAGCCCAGCCTGACACTTTATCGGGTATTTGCAGGAGTCATGTAATTTTTTTACCGTCATATATGGTAATATATTCACTGCAGCATGACATGGGATGAGGTTCAATGAATAATGTAAAACCCAGAATAACACTGAATCTATATGAGATGTGCTTTTCCCCCCAGCGTTGTTTTAAAAAGGAAAATATTGATTCTGGTGGGGTTCAGCGGTTCAAAAGCTCTCAGAGAACTCACGTTTTGCTGATCAATGCCCACCCTGTCCCTCCACAGCCACAAACGTGCAGCTGTCTGTGCCATCCCTCACCTCGTTAGCGCTGATGAAGCTGGGGAGGGCAGGGAGGAGTCAGTGACATTTGCAGCTGGATCCAGATGTTGCAGAAGCACAGCATGTTCTGTTGGGTTCAAGTACCAGGTGAAACTTCCCTCTCCATAATACATTAACTTTTTTCCTCAGTCACTGTGTTTGAATGCAAATTAGGATGGATAATTTGTATTTGTTTTCCTTTTTAACCAATTTCCCCCTATTCTGATCTGTGTCATTTATATTTGCGGGCCATTATCTTAGTCTCATTACAGCCTTTTAGCATTTGAATGAAAATATTGTAAAGAACCCAGAAGTTAGGCATAAAATGTCTGTGATGATAACTATAATCCTCGTGATAAAATTAAAAAACACAATAGAAATAACTGTGATGAGCTCAAGAAGTTGTACAAAATGAGATTGGAACCAGTACAATGATGTTTGCCCTTTTCCTGTTGCTTTTTTGCCTCTTTACATTGCAAACAGCTTTTAAAGAAGGGGAAAGTCACTGTGTATGGTCTGGGGAGGGAGCTAACAAAAAAATTAAGATTTTTCTCTCTATTGAGGCTTTAATTAATAACTGCAAAAACTCTTGGTGATGCACGTGTGATTTTCAGGAGCTTAAAATACTCTGGCAGCATTGGAGGAGGAGGAGGAGGTGCCAAGCGGTGCCAAGTTCCTCAATGAAAATTGCTCTCACCACCTCTGGTTCCGGAGCCAGATCGATGTTAATTAATCCTTGCCTCACACGTTACGTTCTCCAACCTCACCGCCGTCGGATTTTAACTCAGTAAAAGCAGATGGAGGTTCCCAAAATGCCTCCGAAATTCCCAGCCGAGTGCTCTCCTCGATGACAATGCCAATTTGTCATGAGTGAAATGTTTGACAAAAATCTGTCATTTTTGAGAGAAGTTTTTCCTTGAAAGAAAAACCAGGGGGAAAAAAGAAATCAGCTCTGTTTTGAAACATCTCTCTGTTATCTTTATTTTGCGAGAGACAGGGATGGAGAAGGGGGTTTCCATGGGCGTGGGAGAGAAGTTTCAGTCACTTTTCCTGGAAGCAGGTGGCATTTTGAAGCAGGAGACCTTGTAGAAAGTCTTCAGATTTTTCTGTTTGGGGGGGTTTTATGGACAGCTCTGTCCTTCAGGTCAAATGTGGCTCTCAAGGGCCATCTCCTGTCTGATGGTGCATGGATGCATTGCTGGCCTTCTGCAGAGATTCTTCAGGCAGGCTGAGGTTACTCAGCAGTGGCTGCAGGTGCCGGTGCCCCCAGGGCAGTGACACACAGCACCAGCCATAGGCTCAAGCTGCATTTGAGCAGCCACCAGCTCCTATTCTGTGTTGTAGGGAGGGAAAACAGTTCCCGTTGGAGTGGCGATGCTGAAGCTGAGTTGCTTTTTCACAGAATTGTAAGATCGTCAAGGTTGCAAAAGCTCTCTGAGATCATCCAGTCCAACCAGCCCTGCCAAGGCCACCATTAACCCATGTCCCCAAGTGCCACATCCACATGTCTGTTAAATCCCTTCAGGGATGACAACTCCACCATTGCCCTGGGCAGCCTGTGCCAGAGCTGGACAACTTTTTGACCCCAACTAGACTCTCTGTTGCTCATCTCTGGTGGGCCTGCTGTTTGGGGTGATGGCTGGGATTTTTGGCAGAGTTGGGACATTTTTTGGCAGTGACCACCTGTAGCTCACTTGCTTCAGAGCTGTAGCCCTGGTGAGACCTCCAAGCCTAGGAAACTTGATATGGAACACACAATGCAGATATGTCATCTGATGGAGGTTGTCAAGTTTGGATCAGCCTGCAGAGACGTTCTGAGCCAGGCTTGGGTGAGAAGGGTCTCTCCTACCCCTGCAGCAGGGTCTTGGTTAGGGAGGGCTGAAGGAGCCCAGCCAGTTTGGAATGAAGGGCCAGACCTACCTGTGCTGACACCAGCACTTGTCCCTTTCCCAGTGCCAGCAGCAGCCAGGATCCACGGGAAGTGACTCCAAGGACAGAAATACCTCCCTGGCCTCAACTTCCTCCTGGCTAAGGCCGGGGACCACCACTGCCCACACAGCAATGGCCTGATCCCAGAGCAAGGAGAGGAGACCAAGACCCCAATCCCAATTTAACCACAGCCAAAGAGCAACTGCTGATTGACACAGGGACACACTCGGTGCCCGGAGCCCGGCAGCACCACACAAACATGGTCGAGCCATCTTTGACTTAAGCAGCACCATTTTTCCGTGTCCTCTCCAAAAGGATTATTAATCACAAAGGAAGGGGCAGGGGAATCCTTGCTTGTCCATCGCCGGGTCAAAGAGCAGCCGAGCTGCACTGTCTCAGCACGGACGGGTGCTGCGGGTGTGAGTAACGCTGCCGTGCCACCATTAGTCAGCAGAAGTCAGGACTCAGCCCAGCCCAGCATTCCCGCTCGCTCTCCGGCCTCCCCTGCCAGGGAGGAGGCTCCAAGGGGAGCTCTTGGGGAGCTCTGGGCTTGTGCAATGCCTGTGACGTGGAGAACCTCCCTCGGCTTTGGTTCCGGGCACGGCAACTCAGCACCTTCCCGTGGCAGGTCACACCTAGGTACACGGCTACCTTTGCACTGGGATTACGTAGAGAGCAGGATTAAACCCGCAGGTGCTCCCGAAGCCGGCGGTGTTTCCCGGCTCGCGTGGCGTGGCTCCGGCCCGGCAGCGTTCCCGCTCATCGGGAGCTGAGTCTGCACGGGCGCGCTCCGACTTGATCCCCGGGGAGGGGAGTTGTGCAAACAGGGAGCCATGGGAGGTGACGCAGAGCTTTCCTGGGCTTCCCGGAGCTGAGGTAGGTGATGGCAGGGGCTGGGGCGCTGGGGCACCGCACACCTGGCAGCAGAGCCGTGCCCGGCTGTGTGGCAGTGCCAGCTTGTTGCATGCACTGAGTTTATTGCAATGAGAACCAGGGCTTGTTGCACAACAAAACCGACTCCCGTCCCGTTCCCAAGCCGCTGGCGAGGAAGCAGCAGGATAGGGAAGGGGCAATGCCCGCCAGCGCAGTGTGAGGCCAGGAGGGTCACGGGGTGGGTGACAACCTGGTTTGTTGACACGGGTGTACCAGGTGGCCATGGCTGCATCCCTTCCTACCCAGGGCAGCTCCTCCCGCAGTTATATTGTCACCCACTTCCCAAAAACGTCAAAGCCCATGGACACGGGGTGTGCCTCAGTTTCCCCGTGCCTGAGATACTGCTGCTGTAGGGCGGGGAAGCTGGGTTCACCGTGGCTTATGACGGCTTGCTGCTGTTGGAAAGTGGAATATGGTGATTTTTTTTTGTCTTGGATTGCGTTTTCTGAGCTTTGTGCAAGCACTGCCTTCCTGAGCAGAGTGAGAGGTGTGTCAGCAGCATGCTGGGGCTGCCTCCAGAGCATCCCCGAGTCAGCAGCTGACCAGGAAGTGCTCACCTACTGAGGATAACAGCGAAGAGACAGGCAAAAATTCATAAACCCAAAGGGCCCAGTTCTTCATCACTTTGGTGGGGTGAAAAAATGTATAAAGCAGGTCTGCCGTGGGGGGGCTTGGAAACGGGCAGCCCAGGTAGCAGGGTGAGGGCAGGTAATAGTGCACTGTGGACTTTAGGGAACAAAAATATTTATTTTAGGAAGAGTTTCTTCACTCACGGAGTGGTTAAGCGTTGGAACGGGCTCCCCAGGAGTCGCCATCCCTGAAAGTGTTCAAAAAACAAGCAGATGTGATGCTTTGCTATAAGGTTTAGTGGGCATGGTGGTATTTGGTTGAAGGTAGGACTTGATCTTGGAAGTCTTTACCAACTTTAGTGATTCTGTGGAAAAGCTACACGAATGTGCTGGGTTTCAGAGAGTTTGGTTGTTCTGGTGTATTTTTCTGTGGCTTTTATCACAGAAAGGCAGGTGGTCTCTGCGTTCTCACAGGGTTTTGCTGTGTCCCTGCTCACCCCACCCCATATAAAATAAGTAACAACTGCATTGCAAGGAAAAATATTGCACGTGTTTGCCTTGCGAGGACGAGCTGGCCCGAGCCGTGCGCTGGCACCGGGGCTGCCTCGCCACCCTCGTGCCTGTTTCCCCCCGTGCTGCCGGCGCTGGCCGAGTATCGCGAACAGCGGCGGCGATGGAGCCTCCGGGACGTGGCTGTGGCCGCCGCCCGCTCGGTGGGTGGCAGCGGCGGGAGCGATGGATCAGCCGGGAATCATTTCCGCCGCCGGCCGGCCGCGGGTTCCTGCGCGGCCCCGGGGCTCCGGGAGAGTTGTGGGGCCCCCGTCCCGCGCACCCCGGGCTGTGCGGGGCAGAGCCACTCCTCCGAGCCGTGACATCAAGCGACCGGCAAGGGGTCAAATTCCCGGCGCAGGTAGCGCTGGCCGCACTTCCGCGCAGTGCCGGGTGGTACCGGCGAGGAGCCGCCCACCCGGGGACCCCCCCGCGCCCCCGGCCACCC
>VZTX01027510.1:0-14036 GCA_013400915.1 Pardalotus punctatus
TCGCCCCCGTCCCCGCCCCGCCCCACGCGTGCCCGCGGCGGGCTGACCCCGGTCCCGCCTGGCCCCGCGCCTGACCGCAAATATTTGCTCGGGGCCGTCCCGGAGCTCCAGCGGCCTGGGGACGCGGGGCCGCCGCCATGCAGCCCGTGCTGGGGGTCCTGCTCGCCCTGGCCGCGGCTCTGGGCTCAGGTAGGGCCCCAGGCTGGGTCGCCGTGGGGCTGGAGGGCGCGGGGTAGTGCGGGGCACAAGGCAGAGCCAGGGGCCAGGCCGCGAGGCTGCAGGCCATGCCCTGTTCCACAGGAGAGGAGGGCAGCCGGAACCAGGGGAGTTAATCGGGTGATGTAGGCCGAGGACCCTCCTGCTCCACAGCACATGGATCAGGACATAGGACAGAGATCATCTCCTCTATGGGACATGGATCCTATGCTCTGTGGAGCAGGGAGCGCATGCTCTGTGGGACAGGAATATCCTGCTCCATAGGGCAGGGATCCGACACTCCACAGGGCCCCAGTGCTCACTCTGTGTCCCCATGGGCACGCTGAGCTCCTGCCACACTCCCCAGGCCACCGCTCGCCCCTCAATGACTTCCAGCGCCTGCGAGCCACCGAGCTGCTGGCAGTGCCCATGGACCCAGTGCCACCGCTGCCGGAGAAGGGCACTGCGGAGCAGTGTGCCCAGCGCTGTGTCTCCAGCCTGGCTTGCCGGTGAGCAGGACACAGTGCCACCGCGGGGTGGATGGGAGTGCAGGGGCCACAACACTGGGTCACTCTCTGCCCTTGGATACTGGGTATTCATGTGTGTGACCCAGGTTCCGCGGGCTCTGGCCTTGCACGGTGCCATGCCAGACTCCTGCTGTACCTTCCAGGGCTTTCCACCATGATCAGCAGAGCCAGCTGTGCCAGCTGCTGCCCTGGACCCAGCATTCACCCCGCATCCAGCTGCAGAAAAACATCCACTATGACCTCTACCAGAAGAAAGGTGGGCTGGTGCCATGGGTGGGCATGGGGACACCACAGACTGGGCACAGGCCACCCAGCACAGGACTCCTCATTGCCCATGTGCCCTGGCCTGGCACTGGGGCTCTGAAGAGGTGCCTGGCTCTGCCCAGACTACCTGCGGGACTGCATCGTGGGCGATGGCTCCAGCTACCACGGCACACGGGCCACAACAGAGAAGGGGCTGCGCTGCCAACATTGGCAAGCCACAACACCGCATGACCACAGGTGTCCCTGTGTCCCTGGCTGCCCCATGGCACCTGCCAGTTACCCTGGGCAGCATGGGGCAATGGGGAATGGGATGGGGATAGTGTGGGATAGCGCAGGAGCAATGGGGACAGCTTGGGGCAATGGCACTGGCAGAGGTAGCACATCATCGTGGCTGTGCCCACTCCAGGGCAAAGGATTCCTGGCAGCCCTCCTACCTATTCTGCTGCCAGCAGGTTCCTGCCGTCCCCCCGTAATGGGCTGGAGGAGAATTACTGCCGAAACCCTGACCGGGACAAGCGGGGCCCGTGGTGTTACACAGTTGATCCCAATGTCCGGCACCAGAGTTGTGGCATAAAGAAGTGCGAGGATGGTGAGTGTCACATCCCAGGGTCACTGTGTGCTGTATATTTCCCCCACATTAAGCCCTGCAGTTCTTGGCAGCTGTCTGCATGACCTGCAATGGGGAGGACTACCGTGGCACCGTGGACTACACCGAGTCAGGGACAGAGTGCCAGCGCTGGGACCTGCAGCACCCGCACAAGCACCCCTACCACCCCAACAAGTACCAACCCCAGCCCCCAGCAGTGCAGTACCCTGGCTGTACCAGGTGCTGGGGTGATGGTGCCACCTCAACTTCTGCTCCCTGTCTCTGGCCCAGGTACCCTGACAAGGGGCTGGATGACAACTACTGCCGCAACCCCGATAGCTCTGAGCGGCCCTGGTGCTACACCACCGACCCTGGGCGGGAGCGTGAATACTGCCGCATCCGCATCTGTAGTAAGTCCCCACCAGCATCATGCAATGCTGAGCCTGAGGGTCCTGGGTGCCACCCTGACCCTGCCACTCTCTCTGGCCACACAAGCAGAAAAACGCCCACGGGCTGTCAACATCACCCACAACTGCTTCAGGGGCAAGGGCGAAGGCTACCGTGGCCGGGTGAACATCACCGTGTCGGGGATCCCCTGCCAGCGCTGGGACTCCCAGGTGCCCCATAAGCACCACTTTGTGCCTGAGAAGTACCCATGCAAGTAAGGGGGAAGGCCATGCACCCCAGGAGGGCGGTGATGGGCTGCACCCATGAGTGTGGGATTTAGGGGGGTCAACCACATGGCCCTTCCTCCAGGGACCTGCAGGAGAACTACTGCCGCAACCCTGATGGCTCAGAGGCACCGTGGTGCTTCACTTCCCTCTCCACTGTCCGCATTGCCTTCTGCTTCCACATCCGCCGCTGCCCTGATGAGCAGGATGCCCAAGGTGAGTTACCCCGGGCACCTGTCCCTGAGTGCCCACCCTGGTGTCCCTGCCAGGGGTGCCAGCCCTCACTGCCTGTCTCCAGAGTGCTACCACGGCCACGGCAAGCACTACCACGGCCATGTCAGCAAGACGCGCAAGGGCATCACCTGCCAGCCCTGGGCTGCCCAGACACCCCACGTGCCCCAGTGAGTGTGCAAGGGAGGGGGGGTGGGGACAGGCATGGGGATGGAGTCGGGGTGGGGATGGAGATGAAGATGGGGATGGTGACAGCAGTGATGGTCACTTCCTCCTGACAGGATCTCACCCACCACCCACCCAGAGGCACACCTGGAGAAGAACTACTGCCGCAACCCCGATAACGACAGCCATGGCCCTTGGTGCTACACCATGGACCCCCACACCCCCTTTGACTATTGCGCCATCAAGCCCTGTTGTGAGCCCCTACCCACATCCCTGCAGAGCTAGAGGGGACCCTGGCCACACACAGGGTAGTTTTGGTCCCCTTAGGGTGGCTGGATCCTGTGCCAGTGCCACTCTCTGTTTTCTCTCTGCAGCTGGCAGCAGAGTGCCCTCCATCATGGAGAATGCAGGTGGGGGCCCGCAGGCACTGGGTGGGCACCCTGGGGCAGGTGCTGGTGGCACAGCCCTAGCTGATGCCCACCCTGCCCACAGATGCAGTGGCATTTGAGCAGTGTGGCCAGCGGGACGAGAGGCTGCAGCAGAAGGGGCGCATTGTTGGCGGCCAGCCCGGCAACTCACCCTGGACTGTCAGCATCCGCAACCGGTGAGTGGGTGTCCCAGCTGCACTGACATGTGGTCAGCGTCCCCTCAGAGCTCACCCCCCAACCCTGCAGGGCCGGCATACACTTCTGCGGGGGGTCCCTGGTGAAGGAGCAGTGGGTGATCAGCACGCGCCAGTGCTTCTCCTCCTGGTAAGGCTGGGGGCTGGGATGTGGGGTGCTGGGACCCCCCTGTGCCCTCATGTCCCTGTCCCGCAGCGATGCCGACCTGACAGGCTATGAGGTGCAGCTGGGGACGCTTTTCAAGGACCCTGGCCCTGGGGACCCTGACCAAGAGACCATCCCCATCATGCGTATTGTCTGTGGCCCCTCTGAGTCCCAGCTGGTGATGCTGAAGCTGGTGAGGTGAGTGACCATGCCTTGGCCTCTGCTGTGCTCCACCACTGGCCAGGCTGGCACCTTGTCCCACTGCCTCTCTTGCCACAGGCCAGCCACTCTGACCAAGCGTGTAGCCCTGATCTGCCTGCCCCCTGAGCGCTATGTTGTGCCTGCTGGCACTGTCTGCGAGATCGCCGGCTGGGGGGAAACCAGAGGTACCTGCCACGGCCAGCCCCTGCCAGGGGATTCCCTGTCCTATACAGCTTCTGCTCATGCCATTCCATTCCCCTGCACGCAGCATCCTCTGCCCACAGCAGCACCATATCCATGGCATCTCCCTGCCCATAGCATCCTTTGCTTGAAGTATCCCCTGCCCCCAGCAATGCGAAGGTCCCTGGCATACCCCTGCTCACAGCATCTCCCTTCCATGGTGTTTTCCTGCCCATTCCAGCCTCCTCCCCACAGCATCCCTTGCCCATGGTATCACCCCGTCCAAGGCATCCTTGTTCCACAACATCTCCCTTCCACATCCCTCTGACAGCCCCCTGCCATGACATCTTCCTGTCCATGCCATTCGCCCGTATCCCTGTATCTCTGCTGGTGCATCCCATGCCTACTGCTTTGTGCTCTCTGCTTGCAGGCACAGCGGATGGCAGCGTGCTGAACGTGGCACAGCTGCCAGTGCTGGCCCACAGCGAGTGCAGTGCGGCGCTGCGTGGGCGCCTGAAGGAGAGTGAGCTGTGCACTGCCCCGCTGCGTGCTGGCGTGGGTGCCTGCGAGGTGAGCTGGGCTGGGGCCACATACCCCAGGGAGCCAACAGGTGGTGGCACCAGGATGACACTGCTCTCTTCATGCCACAGGGCGATTACGGCGGACCACTGGCTTGCCTCACCGCGGACTGCTGGGTGCTGGAGGGGGTGATCACCCCCTCCCGTGTCTGTGCCCGCACTGACCAGCCCGCCCTCTTCATCCGCGTTTCCCTTTATGTCGACTGGATCTACAAGGTGATGAAGATGGGCTGAGCTGGCATTCCCAGCCTGGCACAGCTGCCATTGCACAATAAAGGTGCAGCCATGGCCATGGGGGTTGGCACTGCACAGGGTCTCACATTTATTTAAACACCAAACCCCAACCCACAGGCCAACCTGCCCCCAGCTACACTCGCTCCATCTGCCTCTGGTCCTGGTGTGGTCCCCAGGGCCAGCAGTCACTCTGGGGCTGGCATAGCCCAGGACCACCGCAGGCACTAGGGGCTGTGCTGGTTTGTCCCATCCCGCCTGGGCTGCCCTAGGTGCTGGAGGAGCCAGTGGGCACAGTTCTTGAAGACATCGGCCTCCGTCTCCACACCGGTCAGTGCGTGGCTGCCTTCTGGGTACCACAGCAGCCTGTGGGGAGGCACAGGATGGGAGGATACTCATCCAGCAGCCCAGAGCTCCCTCCCTGCTCCCGCCTGCACCCCACTCACCGTGCTGGCACACCCCTGGCCCGCAGCACCCGGTACAGCTCCAGTGACTGCGTGGGGCTGACACGCCGGTCCCGGGCGCCCACACACAGCAACACCGGTGTCTGCACCTGCAGTACTGCCCTTGGTGGGTGCCTGGCACCCCACAGCTGGCACCCAACACCCATCCTGACCCTGCCTTACCTGGGCTGCCTGGGCGATGGGCGAGCGCAGTAGCATGGTGGCCACCTCCTCGGCACATGGCACCCGCTCGAAGGAGTAGGGCAGCCCCAGGGAAGTGTAGCGCCTGTGGCATGGAGACACTGATGGGTGTCATAGGGACACGGCCTGGCACAGTACAGGATTGAGGGTGGCACTCACCAGTCAGGGATGTCAGAGGTGCCCAGCAGTGCAGGCAGATTGGAGACGGGGCTGCGCAGAGCACAGGCTTGGTAACGCTTGGGCTCACGGGTGAGGAGGTGGAGGGCAATGAAGGCTCCGTGGGAGCCAGCCAGCAGGGCCAGGCGGTGTGGGTCCAGGGGCTCTCTGCGCAGTGCCTGCTCCACTGCCAGCTGCATCCATGTGGCACCCACCATCAGCACCCAAACACCATCCTCCCACCAGCATCCCCCCAGCACCCCCAGCCCAGCACCCCTCACCTGGGTGTCTGCCACATCCTGCTCACCCACACGGGAAAGCAGGGAGCTGATTCTGGCCTGGCCGAAGCCCAGGGAGCCACGGTAGTTCACTGAGGAGACAGGGCTGTGGGTGCCATGTCTCCACCAGGACACAGGGTCACATGTCCCTGAGCTCCCTAGCACTCACCCAGGAGCACGGCAAAGCCCAGCTGGCACAGTGCAGCCATGCTTGGGCGCCAGCGGGCATCGAAGACGGCGTGGGGGCCACCTGGGACCAGCATGGACATCACCCGGGGTGCCATCAGCACTGCCAGGGTGTCCCCACCATCTTCTCACTCACCATGGGGGCACACAATGAGGGGATGCGGTGGTGTGCCATCTGAGGGGCTCAGCAGCAGGGCCTCAAAAGCCTGGGTGTCTGTGCCAGGGACAAGTCCCTCTCAGCAGCCACCACACTGGGCACCCAGCACCCTGCCCAACGCCCACTCCCGAGGGTCCCCAGCACCCAGGCAGCGCTGAGGTGCAGCAGGGGTCTCCGGGGGCTCACCCTGCACAGCACAGCCCTGCCCACTGCAGGGTGGCTGGACCATCAGAGTCTTCCAGGTGACATCAGGCACTGTTGGGGTGTCCTCCACTGGCACCCAGCCGAGGTGCAGCTCCTGGCCTGCTGATGGCAGCATGGCCACCACCTGGGCACAGGCAGTGGATAGCACTGGGACCATGCTGTGGCAAGGCTGTGCCATGCCAAGGCTGTGTCATATTAGATGTGGCTGTGCCACACCACACTATGCCATATGTACCACACCATTCTGCGCCTGGCTATGCCACACCACACCATGCCATGTGTGCCACACTGCACTGTGCCTGGCTGCACATCACCATGCCATATCCCGCTGTGCCACATCCCACTGTGCCACACCGTGCGGTCCGGCCGCTCACCAGGCTGGGAGGGTGGTTTGGGGATGAGCAGGTGGCCACCAGCATGTCCCACTGGAGAGTGAGCAGCTCCCAACACCCTTCAGGTGACCCTGGGGACAGAACACATGTTGGTGATCATAGCTGCTCACTAGGGCACTGTGGGTGGGCCAGTGCCATGTACCTGCTGTCAGGTTGATGACAGTGGCCGCCTCCACATCCACAAGCAGCAGGTCCTGTGGGGGTGCAGAGCACACACAATGGTGTCACCATGGGGCGTGTGTCACGTCCCTGGCTCTGCCATCCCCAGGACTCACTGTGCGGCTCCTCTGTGGGGTGCCCAGCACAGCTCGCCGGCTGTCAGCTGCCCAGCACCGCAGTGGCAGCACCTCTGCGTAGAGCCCAGCGAAGGCTGTGAGTGGGGCAGAGCACCAGGCTAGTGAGCTGGGGTCATGGGCACCTGGTAGGGGTGGTCCCAGCCCTCCATCAGCACCCAGCCCTGCCCACTGTGCCATGCTCACCCTCTGTGGGCTCCTGCACCACGTCGAGCACTGTCACTGTCTGCCTTGTCTGCCAGGTGAGCTGGGGAGAGCCAGTGGTCAGGGATGGACCCATACCAGGGAAAACTGAGGCAGGGAGGCTTGGGGACACCCCTCCCCTAGCTGGGCATTGTGAGAGGCTGTGACACCCAGGCTGGGCACTGTGCTGGAAGCACAGGGTGGCACAGCCACCTCCAGTGCCTGTGGGGCCCAACTCACCATGCGCAGGCGCAGGCACTGCCGGTGGGGCCCCCCCACAGCCCCCTCCAAGTAGAGCAGGCGCTGGCCATCGGGGCTTAACCGTGGGGAGCAGGCAGAACCATTTTCTGCTGACAACAGCTCTGTGGGCAGCAGGGGGGTCAGCATCCCAGGGACCCCCAGGGCATCCCCAGGGCCCCAGTGCTCACCGCAGCACCCGCTGGCCAGGTCCAAGTGGAAAATCCCTGACCTGGGGGGAAAGTGTGGGTCATGTTGGACGCCCCCCATACTGATACTGCACAAACATCCTGGCATAGCACTGGATGCTGGTTGGGACCCACCTCCTGTTGGAGCAGGCATTCAGCCCCAGGCGGAAGGGCTCATGCCACCAGCCCACGAACACCACGCCACAGTCATCTGGGGACCACAGGGCCTGTGTGACAGCCAGGCTCATCCCACAGCCCCAGGCTTGGTCCCCCGGGGTGTTCCCTGTGCACCCTCATCCTGACCTGTCCAGGGGAGAGGTGCTCTGGGACTCCCTCCAGCACAGACAGGCTGAGGCCCTCGAGGTCCAGGACGCAGAGGATGGGCGTGCTGCGTGTACTCAGGGCCTCCCCCCAGTCCTCATGATACACAAACTGCTTGCCCTGTGGCACAGACCTGTCAGCACCGTGGCTGGTGGCCACAGTCATAGAGCTCTGTCCATGACAGAGCTCATGGGTTGTATGACACTCATTGGGTGCACAGCATGCTCAGGGAGCACATGGTGTGCCCATGGAGCACATGCCATGCACACAGTGCACATGGCATGCTTGGGGGTGCACTGAACACACTCATGGGGCACAGAGCACCTACCTCCTCATCCTCTGCTGCTGGCCAGGCTGCTCCCGGTACATCCCAAGGGCAGGGGGGCTGTTGTTTGAGCCGGTTCTTCTCAGCCACGTAGAGGAGCTGTGTCTCTGAGTGTGACCAGGCCAGGCAGGCAAAGGGCCCTGGCATGGCATGAGGGTTCCAAAGCCCAGCCTGGCACAGGCACAACTGAGCACCGGGCAGACACCAGGGCTCACCCCTGCTGTGGGCAGGGACTATGGGGAAGGGGCCCTACCCTCCGTGTAGACCTCTCCGTGCTTCCCCAGCGCCGTGAGATCCACGCTATGGCTGCGTCCCCTGCTGTCCCACACCTGGGGGGATGGGGGTCTGCACTGGCACACCGTGTCCACAGTGCTCACCACCCTGCACTAGCACTCCAGCCACCCCGCTGAGTGACCGGGACCGCCGCGTTACCTCCAGCAGCTCTTGGCCCTGCCGCGGGCAGCGGCTGAGCACGGCACGGCGCTGCCCTGTGGGCGAGTCCTGGCTGAGGAGCCTGAGGGCGGGAGGGAGCGAGGCTGCGGCGGGCGAAGCGGCGTGGGCAGCGGCCGTGCTGTGCGCACTGGGAACTCCACAGGCGCTGGCCGTGCCACGGGAACAGCGTCCCATCCTGCAGCCCGCCCGAGCCGTACTGGTTGTGGATCTCGGCGCTGAGAGCGGTCCCGGTGACGGCGAGGCCCTCGCGGCCGGCTGTGCGCTGCAGGCTGTAGTGGCGGCCGAAGCGCAGGAGCCGCCGGCGGGCCAGGTCGGGGCGGCTGCACTCTGAGGGACGGGGCCGTGAGCGCCCGCTCACACCGGCCCCGCGGGCCGAAGGCGCGGGCGTGGCCGAGCCCGCCACTCACCGGTGTAGAGCAGGAAGGTCTGTCCCCCAGCCGCGGCCCTGAGGGCGGCACGGGTGACGGCAGGGAACCGGCTCAGCTCCCGGTAGCACGCAGCAGGGCGATCGGCTGCCTGGATGAAGGAAGGGGCATGCTGGACGGGGGTAAGCTCAGCGCCCTGCCCCTGCCCACCGCCCGAAACGGGGCTGTGCCCACCCACACAGCCCCCCGAGCCTCCTTGCCTACCTGCACACCCTTCTCTCTCCCTGTGGCCATGGGGCCGCTCTCTGCTGGGCTGGGCCGCCTGCGCCTGCCGCCCTCAGTGGGACACCGGCCAAGGCACGCGGGAGCGGCTCGGCGCCAGCGCCCCGGCCGCTGCCAGCGCTCCGGCAGCTCCCCGCTGCCGGACAGCCGGCGCCGGACACCGGACACGGTCCGGACACACAGGGACATGGCATGGGTCACCCTTCCTACGGCCCAACACATCCCTGGCGGCACAACCACCCAACCAGGTGGGTGAAAGGTCCGGCGGCCACCAGCTCCTGGGCCACCAGGAGTGGAGAGGACACTGGTAGTGGCACTATTACTAGAGACACGGGGGTGCTGAGCTACATCGTTTATTGGGGGTTAGCAGCAGGGTGTTCCCTTAGCGCTGCAGGTGCTTGAGCAGCCACAGTGCCATGTTCATGAAACCATCGGCTTCAGCTTCGACACCAGCCAGCGCGTGGTTGTTCCCTGGGTACCAGAGCAGCCTAGAGGGGAAACAGGGATTAGTGCTGTGTTTGCACCCCAAAACTCAAGCCCCCAGCACCCCACTCACCGTGTGGGCACCCCCCGGGCCTTGAGGGCACGGTAATACTCCAGCCCCTGCTTGGGGGGCACACGCCGGTCATCCTCCCCCAGCATCAGCAGCACGGGTGCACGGACCTGCAGAAGTAGCACAGCCTCAGCACTGGCACTGTTAGGGACAGGGACAGGGATGGGGACAGGGACATACCTGGTCAACATAGCACATGGGTGATTTGTGCAGCATCTCTGTCCACTGGGCTGGGTCTGGCAGGGCATCAGGTTTGTAGGGAAGCCCTGTCTCTGTCAGGCACCTACAGGCAAGACAGTTGGGGGCACATGTGTGGCTGGGATGTCAGGGAGCCTGGGAGGCTGGGGACAGCAGTACTCACCAGTCTGGGATGTCAGTGGTGGCCACCATGGAGGCGATGTTCACCACAGGGTTGCGGACCACGCAGCTGTAGTAGGTGTCAGGGAACTGCCCGATGAGGTGGCACGCCAGGAAGCCCCCATGTGAGCCACCGACCAGTGCCACCTGGCTGGCATCCAGCATCTCCTCCTGCAGCACCCGCTCCACGCAGAACTGCCGCCATGGGGAACATCCACTGAGCAGGCAGCCCCACTTCCCCTACTTGGGGCAGCTGCAGGAGCACAGGGTGCCCCAGGACCACGTGTTGGGCCATACCTGCACATCACGTACGTCCTGTGTGCCCACGTTGCCTGGCAGGGAGGCCACGCTGTCCTGGCCAAAGCCCAGTGAGCCGCGGTAATTCACTGCATGGGAGGCAGCGTCAGAGCCCTTCCTCCTTCGTGCCTCTACCCTGGCCCCTCCACGGGTGCTGTGTCACCCAGAGCCCCGGTGTCACTCACCCAGCAGCACAGCAAAGCCCACGCGGCACAGCGCTGCCGGGTACAGCATCCACCCGGCCGTGAAGACAGAGTGGGGACCCCCTGCAAAGGGCAAAGGCAAAGAGGGGGTGATGCCGCCTGGCTGGGGTACAGTGGGGTGGGGACAAGCTCTTACCATGAGGCATCACGACCAAGGGGGGCTTCTGGGCTGTGGGACCCTCGCTTGGGCGCATCAGGATGGCATCGAAGTCCAGGCCCCCTGAGGAGGCAGAGAGGGGGGTGTCAGGGATCAGTGAGGGTGGTGGGGCACAGCCTGACCCCACCTTGGGCACTCACTGTACTGGGGGTGCTCCTGCTCTGGCGGGGGCTGCAGGGTGCGGATGTTCCAGCTGATGCCGGGCACAGGGGGCGCGTCCTGCAGGCAGATCCACTGTGTCTGTGCCTCGTGGCCAGCGACGGGCAGGACAGCCACTTTCTGTGCAGGGAGAGGGGTCAGTGCCCACACCAAGGGGCTGGTGGGCACTGGGGAGAGGGGTCAGTGCCCGTGCCAAGGGGCTGGTGGGCACTGGGGAGGCGGACATGACCTTACCAACATGGGGGGGCAGCTAGGGGTGGAGAACTTGGCCACCAAGAGGTCCCGGTCGATGGTGAGGACAGACCAGCTTCCCTGGGGGGCATCTGGGGAGGAAGGGGGTCAGGCCTGCAAGTGTGGCTCTCTCCCCACCCCTGGCACCAGCATGGCCCCATTGCCCTGTCACTCACCAGCTGTCAGCGAGGTTGTGGTGCCTGTCGCTGTGTCCACCACAAACACATCCTAGGGGCATGAGGGCAGAGTCCAGTGGAGCCCTGACCCAGCCAGGCCCCCCCATATGTCCCCTGCCACCCCCTCACCTGCTGGCTGCGCTGGGCTGTGTCCAGCAGGATCCTGCGGCTGTCAGCTGCCCAGCACATTGCCGGCAGTGCGCTGCAGTAGATTCCCGGGAAGGTACCTGTGATGAGAGTGGTGGCACTCAGCACCCCCCTGAGTCCCTCCCAACACCCCCAGAACTGTACTCACCCCATGCTTGCCGTGGCACAGTGTCCAGCACTGTGCTGGTGTGTTTGGTGTACCAATCATACTGTGGGAGAGACAGCACAGGTCAAATTTTGCAGGGTATCAGTCTGCCTGCCCCCACTGCAGCCCAGGGAAGGGGCACCAATACCCTCCTGCCAGCCACCACCCCAAGATAGACACCCTGGCACCTCCGTGGTGCCTGCCAGTGTCCCCCCCTGGTGCTGCTTACCATGCGGAGGCGGCTGCACTGCTGGTGGGGGCCCAGCACGTTGTTCTCCAAGTAGACGATGCGGCAGCCATCAGGGCTGAGTCGTGGTGACCACACGGCCCTGTTGTCCTCAGAGAGTGGCTCTGCATGGGCACGAGGGGATGGTGAGGGGCTGGCTGCAAGGAGCTGGGGCACCGGCAGGGTCAGGGCGTGCGCCACTCACCGCATTTCCCGCCCGTCAGGTCCACATAGAAGAGCGCTGACCTGTTGGCACAGAGGGGTGTCACAGCAGGGCCGGGAGGCCAGGCTGTGGGGTGGGTGCCCTGCAGGGTCTTACCAGCAGGGCTGGGTTGTGGGGTGCCCTACGGGAACTCACCGGCGGTTTGTGCAGTGCCGCAGCCCCAGACGGAAGGGCTCGTGCCACCAGCCCACGAACACCACGCCGGTGTCCTCTGGCGACCAGAAAGCCTGTGGGGAGAGGGGAGATAAAGCAACTTAAAATGCTGCTAGCTCCTGAAACCTCCCTTCTCTGGTTCCCTGCAGCTCCCCATCCTGACCTGGCCAGGAGAGAGGTGCTCCGGGATGCCCTCCAGCACCGAGATGCTGTTGCCCTCGATGTCCAGCACGCAGAGGACGGGCACACTGCGGGTGCTCAGCGTCTCCCCCCAGTCGTCATGGTACACGAACTGCTCACCCTGTGGCACAGCCCAGTCAGCCCCACAGTCCCACAGCCAGCCCCCATCTGACCCAGGGTGGGGAGACTCCACCTTGACGGCTGCATCCTCCTTCTTGGGGTGCCCCACGTCCTCGTCAGAGGTGCCCAGCTCGGGGGCTTTGCTCTGGAAGAAGGACTCAGCCTTGGGACGCTTCTTCTCCGCCACATAGACCAGGTGAGTCTCCGAGTGAGACCAGGCAAGGCACCCAAACTGGTCTGCAGGGGCAGGTCAGCACCGGCCACCCTGTCCTCTGGAACCCCACATTCCCTGGCATCCCCCCGCCCCTCACCATCATCATAGATGCTGCCATGCTTGTCCAGCGCTGTCAGGTCAATGCTCTTCACCTTGCGGTTCTGATCCCAGACCTGAGGGCAGAGATGCCAGCATGGCCCCAAGACACAGCGTGGATCCAGCTCCGAGTCCCAGTGAGTATCCATTTTCCCCCAGACCCCTCCTCACCTCCAGGAATTGCTTCTCCTTCTCCTTCTCCTTGCCAGGGACCTTGCGCAGGACAGCCTTCAGTGTCCCACTGGGGGACTCGCGGCTCAGCAGCCTATGTGTGAGTGGGTGGGTGCCCATCAGCCCCCCACTGTCAGCACCCCAAGGGACCCCGTGTGGGAAGTGGGATGGGACTCACTCGCCCTTGATCTCAGAGCAGGTGCCAGCAGGCCCTGAGTAGACAATGGAGGCTCCATCGTGGAAGATGAGGTACTGACGGCAGAACTTGATGTTCTCAGCCCTTGCCAGGTCCCGCTGTGACCATTCTGCGGGGAGCAGGGTGAGGACACCAGCTGCATCCCCACCAGGCAGGCAGGGACTCCCCGGACCCCTCTGGGCCCCCACAGTCCTCCCCATTCCCCGTACCAGTGTAGAGGCTGCAGTACTTGCCCCCGTACTGGGTGGTGAGGTCGGGGCCGAGGCAGGCGGTGCTGAGTCCCGGGTGCTGGCTCAGCTCTCGGTACACCTCCGAGAGCTCCTCCGCACGTGGCTGTACCTGCGGGACCCGCGGGGTAGCTGGAGGGGTGGGGACGTGCGGGGCGAGGGCTGGAGGGCACGAACCGCGGAGTGATGGGGCACAGGGGGCACTTACTGGGGCACCAGCATAGATGGGGGGGATGTTGGGGGTTACCGAGGGCAGCACTTGCAGGTGAAGAGCTGGGGCATCTACGGGGGTGCATGGCGGGAGGAGGGCAGAGGGGCTCGTGCGGGACTGGGGCAGTACGGGGGGCGCAGAGCCAGGGCGTTACTGGGGTGCCAGGGAGCAGGAGGGCACTGCAGGGTAGATTCTGGGGTACATAGTGGGGGTCAGGAGGGTACTGGGGCAGTTGCGGGGGCACCAGGATACTGGGTGCGGGTCCTGGGGTGCAAGGGGCGCCTAGGAGGGTCCTGGGGACAGTGACTGGGGTCTACGGGAGGGGACAGAAGGG
>VZTX01027513.1:0-12451 GCA_013400915.1 Pardalotus punctatus
TAGGTCCCTGGCATTTGGCCGGCCAGGGTCAAGCCTCGACAATACCACAGAGAATTTTCTAGTGATCTGTCTTAATAAGACTCATAACCTGTGTGGCATAAGATAAACAGAGAAATTTGAAAATAGTTATAACTAGTTATGTGCTCTTAACTGTAGCAAATAGCTTTAGGTAAGTGATCTGATTTAGTTAAAGCTTTTAAAATTTTGCTTTTATATTCCTACTCTCTTAACTTTACTGCCATTAGCATTGTATCCATTAGTTGTGGTTTAACCCCAGCCAGCAGCCAAGCCTGACACAGAGCTACTTGCTGCCTGGCCCCCCCAGCAGGATCAGGGAGAGAATCAGAAGGGTAAAAGCTGGAGAATTTGTGGGTTGAGACAAAGACAGTATGATGTGGAAAGCAAAAGCCACACACACAAGCACAGAAAAGCAAAGAAGTCATTCGCTGCTTCCCAGGGTGTCTTGGTTTGAAAGACAGGTGTCTGCCAAGGAAGGCGGAAACCTCCCTTGGAACTGAGAATATGACCCCCCTTCCCTCCGAATTACTACAACTTTGAAATTAAGGCAAAGATCTGGGGAAAGGAACAACAGTTCTTTACTAGTATGTATAACAAGGCAAACAACAACAATGGCAGCAATGGCAAACAAACCAGAATCCCAGTAACAGCCTGCTCTGAGCTGCCAGGCGCCTTCTCCTTTCGTGCAGTTCCGATCACAGCCGGCAGGGGCGCTGTTGGCTCCCGGCAGGGCCGGGCAGGGCAGGTGCGATGATTCCCCTGCGGCTGCTGGGGGCGCTGTGGAGCGCGTTCCGTCGAGTCTCCCTCACGCGGTAATGGTGGGCAGGCTGGGTGGCGGAATGGGCTGTAGCAGGGACCTCAGAGCAGCAAGCTGGAATGACAGAGCAGGTTCACCCGGGGTAGCAAGCAGGAGATAGCAGGAACGGCGCAGTGGTGATGGTTGGTCCCTGGGTCAAGCTGTGCAGAGGGGAGGGCAGCGTCCAGGCGAGGAATGGGGTGCTCCCGGTCCCAGCATGGCACGCTCTGGCTCTGGGCTCCCAAACAGCAGAGAGGCAGAGAAACAGCCCAGTAAGCCCAGTCACAGTGGCGAAGGAAAAAGGCAGAAAGAACCAGGCAAAAGTCATCTGTAACAATGAGAGTAAGTGTGCTAGACAGAGCATGCCGCCTGGCTAGCCAAATCCGCTGCCCAGGAGGAAAGGAAGGAGCTGCCCCTTGCCCCCCCCCCAACTCTTCCACGGAAATCTCAGGCTNAATGCCATCACTCCAAATGCCCCCTCCTTCCTTCTTCTTGTGCTCAGCTTTAAATACTGAGCAGGATGTCAAATGGTGTGGAATATCCCTGTGGTCGTTTTGGGTCACCTGTGCTGGCTGTGTCTCTCACCATCCTCCCATGCACCCGCAAGTTCCTCACCAGCCTGGCAGTATGAAAAACAGAAAAGGCCTTGGCTCAGTGTGAGCCCTGCTCAGCAATAACTAAAACGTCTCTATATGATCAGCCCTGTGTGCAACACAAACTCAAAATACAGCCCCATGCTTTACACTGTGAAGAAAATTAACTCTACCACAGCCAAAACCAGCACACAAGTGTGAAGGAATTCTTTTTTTAGATGTTTCTGTTTAAGTGTTTGTGAACATGAAACACATGAAATCACATGTTGTATTTAGGTATTACTGATGCACAGATTTTTTTTTTGTTTCTGGTTCATTGAAGGTTCTGAATGGCTTTCCTCACATGGATTTGAAAGTTTGAAAGTTTTTACTGTTTTGTGTGGTGTGACTTGTTTGGTGGCCATTTTTTTGAATACCAATAAGTCTACAGTTTGTTTCTCTGAACATTTTTATAATGTATCTTAAAAGGCACAGCTGAAGTTCATAAAATACACAAGATTGTTCTTTATTCTTCAAAAATGCTTTTGAAATTTGTTTTAGAAGTCTAGTGTTTTAAGCTGTAGAGCTTTTAAATCCAGATGGAGATACTGAACTTTCTTCCATTTTTCTGTTTACTTCTAATGACTTAGCTTAATACTACAAATACTCTTGTTTATGATGTTCATGCCCGATACTAAAATTAATGACTTTTCCTGGATTCTTTATCATAATGAAGATAAAAAAGAGGGTTTAGATGGAGTTACCTTTTCTAAGCAAATGATTGACATCATTAAATGTAAAATAATTTTAATCACTTGGTTTGGACTGATTATGTCTTAAAATAAACTTTCTTGAAAGGAAATAAAAGTTTTCAGGCAAGTACTAAATGTTGTGGGTGTGCAGTAGGAGACCTGTTCTCAGAAGTAAGCATGCATGTGTATTAACCCATGGTGAAATAAGTACATACACTTCATTGGTAAAAATTACAATAGTTGGACTCCAAATTCTGATATCGTTTACTGATGAATAGCTATTTTTGTTACCAGATATCACTGGCGTCAGTTGAATCTGAACTCATGATGGTGAGAGTTGCTCTTCCTTTTGTTTCCAAGAAGGGATGGAAAATAAAAAATAAAAAAAATAAATTGGAGTTACTAAAACATTTTTTTGTGTTGAATTCTTTATGAAAGTTTCTTATTCAGCATCAACCAGGAGCAGCAGATTTACTGGAGAAGGAGGCAGTAAACATTTTAAAAGTTCTTCTTCCAAGTTTATGTATCTGAAATTAATCAGCTTATTTTTTGGCAATCATAAAGAACTGTCATAGCTAGCTTGAACAGAAGATCGTCATTCTATTATGAGTTCTAAAATTATGCTGATTATGGAATGGCTGATAAAGATGAAAATTGTCTTTGTAGGTCCTCTAATTTGACTTAATCTTTACATTCAAAATCATCCTCTTTCCTACAGCAGGATAGTTAACTTAAGGGATTAACTCCTATGACACTCCCACCGTTCACATGAACATATTTCTTACTGATTCTGGGGTAGGGTTGGTGCTAGAAGCAGCAGGTGTGAATTAAACCAAGATTAAAAACCCCTCTGTGTTCTTACAAAGTATAGCAAAGGGCAGTGCATGCCTGTGCTGGCAGAATTAACAGTAAAACCCCCAATGCTTTTGTAAATTCCATGAAGCTGTGACTTCGTCTATGGACACTTTTACCATTAGCAAGGATGTGACTCAAAGCATCTAGTTTGCCTGATAGTTGAACTGGCAAAAGTGCAAAATATTCCTGTTACATCTATGAACACGGAGAAATGTGAGTGGAGGAGGGACTGTGCCACAACTCAGAGAGAGGTTCTTGAGTGCAGTGAAGACACGGAGCATGGGGAGCCGTGTGTGTTTGTGGTTGACTCAGTTAGGAGTCTTCAGCTTCAGTGAGGTGGTAGATTATGTCTGCTGTGGGGTTAGAATTGCACTGTGTTAGTTCTGATCACCTCTTCTAGAGTCCAGAGAGATTTCAAATTTAGTATTATTCTCTACATAAATTAATAACACTGTTTTCAAGATACTTTCAGATAATGTGCTAATGTGTGCAGGTCCCACCTTCCAATGTTCAGGTTATGGTTCTCATGTTTTTGTGATATGCTTAGAGAAATAACCTTCACCAAAACTGAAAAAATATTTGAAAAATTTGGTGCTTGTCTCTTGCTTTCATTTATTCAATGAAAAATCGGATGCCTTCCCAGAGCAATACAAGTATTTAAAGCAGCTACAGGAGGATCTTTTTCATCCATCTCTGTCTCTGAGGCCTGTGGAGAACCCTCCTAACTCTTGAAGTGATGAAACTAGGTATTGAGATCTTTTAGTTCTTTAGTTTGTTGTTCTGGGTGTTTTTTTTGGTAACTCATCCTTTGCAGCGTAACTGCAGATTCTTTTCTTTCACATCTGGTATTTCAAGTCAGCTTTTAAATAATGATGGTACTTTAAATCCAAAACTTGTCTAAACCTTTAAGGGGTCACTAAAACCTCTTCCACCTACAGTACCTGCAATATTTTGGAAGGCAATGTTAAACTTACCTAGCAGTACTCTAAAAAAAAATTTCCTTTTTTTGGCAATGAAATGGTGATTTACCTTATATGTGATGATTGAATCAAAGCAGACTTCAGGCACAGTTATATTGGAGTAGGCAGCAGTTCCTGTGAGATTGTGAGACAAAGCCACGCTGTTGTACAAATTTAACTTGCTGTAATTGGAGGAAGTATGGCAGGTGCTGCTTATGAGCAAAATTAGGTCAGCCTTTTCTTTATATTTGTTGCATCTTTTTAACACAGAAGAAGTGGAGGAACACACAGAACAAGGCTGGTAAACTTCTTTGTGTATATTTGCTAAATGTTAAGAGCATGAAGGAGGGAAAGTATGGTGTAGAAAGGGAGTGGAGGAGTATTGAAGGGAGGGAGGGAGGGAGGGAGGAAAGAGATGCAAAAAAAGCCCTGGGGTTTCCAGCCTAAAGAAGTTTTCTTGTTTTTGTGCTTCTAGTATGTGAGCTACATGTGCACACAGACTGTATCCTGTTTGCTTGCAGTGACTGCCGGCAGTGTCACCAGGATGGGCATCTGGACCATGTAAGTGCAGATGCCTCTGCAGGGGATGGTGGTCGTGCATTTTGTGGACTAGAGAAGCCTTGGCCTTTACTTCCACATGCTGCCAGTTACCAATGCACTTCTGTTGCTTATTGGCAGGCAAAGGACATGTGTGACTTCAGAATGTACTGCAAATAGTGAGATGAACTTAAATGCTAATATATTCATTATGCTTTTGAACTCTTGCTGAAAAGTGTGGAATGTGTACAACATCCAAATTAAAAATTAAAACAAAAAAAAATTAAGCATCTTATATACAAGTTTGCTTTGCAGAAGCTGTTACGGAACTCTTTCTATATGTTGAGCTGTTGGGTGCATTGCATCCGTGGCAAACATTCTCTAGTCCTCATGTTTCCTGTAGTCTGACTGAGGCAAGGCTGCCTATTTTCTTATCTTCTCACAGTACAGTACATGCAGAATACTGATATTGCAGGATTTCTTTAGAAGAATTATTTTACTGGACTGTGAAGGAAAAATACTGTGATAAAATTTTTGATAGTTTGATAAAACTTCTTTTTCTAGTGAAATGTAAGACTGTTAAGATTCATATTTATCTTGAGAAACACTTAATGCCCTAGTCTCTGTTGCTATTTGCTCAGAGCTGTTTGAATTACTGATTTTCAAGTTGAATTGAAGATGCATCTGTATCTGGTTCATGTAATGCTAAGTCATGATGTATTCCCTCAGGATACTTACCACCACCACTGGAGGGAGGGAAACCTTTCTTCAAGTGCTCGTTGCGAAGTTTGCAAAAAAACCTGTGGGTCTTCTGAGGTGCTCTCTGGCATGAGATGTGAATGGTGTGGCATCCTGGTATGTTGTGCTGCTGTGTGTATTTGTGGGAACCGCACAGATTACATTTGATATAAACATAATTTATTTGCATACTGTGTAAATATATTCTGTGTACACTTTGCAAATACACCTAATTTATACACTTATTTAGGTAAATATATATATATTTATGTGCTAGATGGAAAATCTGATTTTTTTTAATCCTCCTCATAGTCATTTTATTGAGCAGCTCTCAAAGTCGCAGTGAAGCTTATGTAAATCCAGTGGAATTTAACAGGGACTAATAATTATAGATTTGTGGTTAGAAGCCTACAGTCACTTTCTGTGTTAAATCAGAATTTCTTTCAAATCATGAATTCTGCAAGTTCAAAATACCATTCTAATATGTTTACTCTTATTTCAGTATAGAATAGCTCTTAGCCTGTGTGGTTGGGGTTTTTTTTAAGCTGTCAATATCAGTTTCTGTGGTTTTCCATTCACATGACACATGTCTTATTTCCTGTGCAAGCTGATGGTACCCTTCAATAATTCTTATGGAGACCACAGCTTTTCACACACTGATACACAATGTGCTATGCAGATAACAATTAGTCCATCCACTTCATGGTACCTCATATTAAAATATGTTGGAAGTGCAAAGTAGTACCAGATGGGGTGGGAACTGGAAAGTATATGTAAGAAATCATTATCTTACTACTTAAGGGTAGATGAGGTGCTCCATGTAATAATGATTTAAAATAAAACTCGAGAGGTTGTTCAATATTTCAGGTATGATTTCAATGATTTTATTTTTTCTAATATTGTGGGGTTTGTATTTTAATCTGCGACATAATTTCTGAGGTGGGAGGGATGGTCTTTGAGAACAGTCTAGAAACATAACATGCTATATGGCCATACATACAAAGGTGTTTGTATTCAATAATGACAGAAGATTTGCAACAGTGTAAAGGCAGAAACTATCCAGTCACCCTTCAGAATAAAACTGAAAACAGTCTCACCTCTGAATCTGCAAGTGGGTATGGCTATGTAAGAGGATACTGCTATTTTCAAAATATTCAATATAACCTGTGCACTTTTCGCATTTCCCCCAGTAAATATCCATGTAGAATGGAAGATGAGAGTTTGAAACCAAAACTTTAAACTTCTCCATGTAGCTGTATAAAACCCTTCCATTTTTAAGAGAGTAGGTTTGTGATCCTTGAAAGTCTCTTGACGTATTAAACTCCCCATTATTGGTTATACAAAACCTGAATCAAACAAATTAAAATCTAGGGTCAAATTTATTTCATTTATTTAATGAAGGTGATTTACAAAAGGTTTATGTAATCCCTAACCTGAGTTACACAATTTCAGTCCCAGTGTGTTACAAACAAATTTAATTTCTTTGTGTATCACAAGTTCTTAGCTGATGCTGTTATTTATAGGCTCATGCTGCTTGTTACGTAATCGTCACACCGGAATGTACCTTTGGAAGATTAAGGAATATGATTCTTCCTCCAAGTTGTGTGCAATTGTTTTCTCGCAACTTCAGCAAATTGCATTGTTTTCGAATATCGGAAAATTTGCAAACAGAATCAGGTAAAAATTTTGAAGCTGAATGTGACTAATTGATGAGCATATTTAACCTAGTGTCATAATTCAATTAAATATGTTATTGCTAATTTTTACTGGCTTTTGTGTCAATACTATAGCTTGGTATTTCTGGGACAGGTTAGAGATTTTTAAATGGACACTGCCAAATGCAGAAACTTCTGTTTACTGGTGCAGAGCAATTTGTGCACTGTTCTTGAAACAAAGAAAGTGAAAACCTAAAATCGAAAAATTTAGGGTGTTAGTGTTATCATTGCTGCAAACATGTACTTGTCATATCATGTGTACAGGTACTTTTATTTGTCTCTGGGATTAAGCATCTGTCCTTCTTAAGATTTCTGTGCCGAAACGACACTGTGTGTCTAGCCAGGGTAATGTTCTGCTGCCATCTAGAGTGAATGTTTGTTTAACAGCTCTTCAGGAGCAAGAATTTTTTTAAGCCTGAAGTATGCTGTAGTATTTTTTAATTTATATTTTGATTGTTGTGCTCTGGTAAAGACTTTCTTTAGGTGCTTGAGTGGAATAGGAAAGGAAATAAAAGGTAGGCAAAATATAGCTCATGGAAGTTAAATATTTGTAACTGCTCTTTTCTCAATCTGGCAGATTGCTCTTGAGCTTTCTGCTCTAAATACAGGTTTGGTTTTGGTGAGGAGAGTTGATCACGAGCAAGAGCCCTGTGTTCTGTGTGGTGCAGAAGCTGTAGCAGGAGTCCTGCTACTGCATGAAGGGCGTGACCCAAGGCCTGTGTAACCCAGACACGCTCCAGTGACCTGTGAGAGTGTAAAGGCGGAGAGGAGGCATTAAGTTGCTTTTGTGGATTGGCTTTTTTTCACTGAGTTGTTTTTCTTGTTAGTGAATTTGCTTGCTAGTGGGCAAAGATGAAGTAAAACACCCATTTGAAAGTCATGGAGTTCCTAATGCTTCCAGCCTAAGAAATAACAGAAATAAACAGTCTGGATGAATTTGATTTTGCT
This sequence comes from Pardalotus punctatus, assembly GCA_013400915.1. Lineage (NCBI taxonomy): Eukaryota > Metazoa > Chordata > Aves > Passeriformes > Pardalotidae > Pardalotus > Pardalotus punctatus. The sequence continues at coordinate 7,891 of VZTX01027513.1, forward strand.
GCAAGACTCACTGTGAACTTTGGTTCAGGTCTATTGTTAGGTATTTTACAAATGTCCTGAAGACTTAAGTGAAGCTGTATTATTAAGAGAAATTAATCACAAACATTTAAAATAGAGTCTTTAGTCTGAATTTTCTGATGTTAACTAAGTTCTTCTCTTAAACGGTGTGTTCTTTTAATATGTCAGTCTTTAACCTTCTCTTTTTTTTATTTTAAAATCGCCTCTTAATAAATATTGAACATGGAGCATCTTAAGTGAAAGAATCCAAGGTTTTAGTTGCACCTCCTAGTCTCTTCCTTCAATATTTTAAGTGATGGAAGAGATGGTTTTCTATTTCAGGACTTACGTTACATACTAAGTGTGTGAGTTCCTGTTACGCATAGTCAAGGCTTTTTAAAATAAGAATGGGTTTTTTTGCATTTCTTTAATGAAACAGTATGTCTGGTGTTTTGAATTGAGAGAATACAGCCATTAGCTCATGGTCAGAAGCAGATACATAGGGATGGAGAAATATTCACTCACTTACTTTGGACTATTACCAGTGCTTTATTGTGATATGAAGGGAGGGGGGGGAATCAATTTGCATAAAACCCACCTTGCTTGGAAAGCCAGAATGCTTTTTTTTAGTCCTCAGCCTGCATATAACAGAGGTATGATATAGCAACACCCAAAAAAAATCTCTTTCCTAACACAGAATCTCTTTTCTGTGGCTCATGAGAATTTCTGCCCCTTGGGCTCAGCTCCCCATCATCCAGTGGGCAGCGGCCTCCCAGGGTGGTGGGGTTGCTGATAGCCAGGGGAGCAGGGGCCAAGCCATGGGGATGCTCCCCTGTCCTCTTATTTCTGATCTCTTGCATACCTATGAACTTGAGAGCTGCCCCAGCAATTGACATCTTCCTTTTTTTTCATGGTCAATGGGCCACAGTTGTGGCTCATCACAAGGTATGGTGAGTAATATTTGTGGTGTAGTACCCGCATTGCACTCCACTGTGCATAAAGTATTTTGTTCTGTGTTTCCTTAGCTGACAGTGCTATGTTTAGCACCTTGGTTTAGCACTTGGGTCCTGACTGTGCAGATACTAGTCTGGTGTCTTCACACATGACTTCTTTTACACCATCTACATCCTGTTGAGCCCTATTGAGACCTATTGCTGGATGTTTGCCATTCTCAGTCGTCTGCTGAAGATCAGGTGATGCAGGTCACTGCCAAAAGCACCAAATACCATTGCTATATGCTATTTTTGTCTGCCCAGATTCTTCCTCAAAGGCAGAGCCAAGAATTTTCTTGAACTAATTTTCATCAGTTTTGGTGTCACTCATCATCCGGTGTCAAGGAAACTCAGTGCTCTGTTCTTTTAGTCCTTATTACCCATGTTCACAGAACAGACCTGCATTTTCTTACAAAACCCCACTAGTTCCTGGCACGTGCTGGAAGTTACCAAGATGTGTTATGAGTCCAGCAGCTCCCCACTAGCTCCTGGCATGTGCTGAAAGTTGCCAAGATGTGTTACGAGTCCAGCCCTGATACTCTGTTAGGATGTATTTGATGCTACTCTGACCATGAGGTGGGTCAGGACAGCTGCCCCAGGAATTGTTGCTGTTTTTCTAGGGGAAAGACATAGGCTCTGGATGGCAGATCTCATTAAAGATTGTGTGCATGTTCAGGATGTTTTAGGGGAGCAAGGAACTCCTTTTTTGGAGGATAATTAGTATATCTGGCTGAGGGCAGGCTCATTCAGAAGTTCTCCTGATGTGGTGTGCACAGAGGGTGCTCCTCTGTTGCCACAACTGAGGGAGGGCATCACTCAGAAGATTGTGAAAAGACCAATCTGAGGTACCAAAGAAGTGTTGGCAGTCACCTGGATGAGTTGACTGCTGCAGGCATAGCTCTTCCCAAGCTGGTGGTTGGGAAGCGCCACATGACTTGTCCTATGCAGTGAATGAGCACATCCGTCATTGCTGACCTACTGGGGACCATTTGTCCAAAGTAGCTTTTGCCATTGCATAGATCCTGAGCTTCATGACCAGTATTCAGCAAACATCTCTGTACTGAAAGAGGCTTCTTTAAAACTCTTGAGCTATCTGAGCATGTAATGATAGAGCAGTTTGGAGCCCCTTCCTCCAAATGATTCCTGTCATAATATCGAAGAAGTCATTGAACTTCCCTGGAGTAGTTTCAAGATGCCGTTGGTGTAGATTTCCCTGCTATTCAGACCGAAGAAGAAAGTGTAATAAAAGAAGCCAGCTTCTTCCCATCTAAGCTGAGAAAGAAGAGGGTTGGAAGCAATCAAGAGCAGTAATTTTCCTATTGTTATATTTACTTCTTTTTTTTTTTTTAACTTGACTTTGTCTGGAGTGAAATTCAAGAAGGCATTCAGTTTTCATTTATTTCAGGGTGTTTCAAGACTATACTGTCTAAATTTCTCTCCAGTTTGCAACTTGATCTGTCTGTCTGTCAGCTATAACAGGGAGAAGGAAAATTGATTGTTTGGATTTGCACCCATCTTGTATGGCCCTGAGTGTCAGGAATGAGAATGCAATCAGGATGTTCTTCACAGAAGCAAATGCATATGTTCATAGCATTTATTTTAATATTTTCCTAGTATTTTTTGTGTGGTTTTACAGGGTGCATTATTTTCTGGCATGTTAGCTGCTAGCTTTAGTGAGAGTGATGAGCCTACTGTCAAACTCCTCTTCTGGAGACCAGCAGTTTCTTTCCCATTGGGTGTCAGTAACTTTGTTTTTCAGTTGTGGAAATTACTTCTATAACATCATTATTTCTGACTGGAAGGCTGTTACTGCAAATCCTGGAATGATTTGGTAATTTAAAACTTAATGGAAACCATCCATACATCAGTCATAGGCAAACATCATGGCTTTAGAAAAGAATTAAATGCAGTAGTTGCAATATTAAAGCTAATAGTATAAGGATCTCAAGTATGCCTTCACTGTAGTTACATGACAATGCAAATTTTTTTTTTTTTAATGCAGTTTTAATAGTATGAATTATTATCATAAAGTAGGTAGAAAAAGAAAGTGTGCTTTTCTGACTGGTTTCTTCTGTGTTAACTTGTTCGATGGAAACTGTTCTTAAATGACACCTTCTCCCCTCCCCTCCATTCAAATTAACAAGAGTCCTTTCTTAAAATGTTTCTGCTTTTACAGATGAAGATGATGATGTTGATGGGTCAACACAAGGATCAACAAAAGAAATCCAAATTTCAACCGATTCAAGTAAGAAAAATTTTAATAAGTGGTGAATAGTCACCCATTTCAGTCTTTATTCATATAATCTTAACTTGCATTGCCTTGTGACAAAATGTTAAATGACTGTTTTTCTAATGTTAGGTTTTAATTTCAGGTCCAAAGTTTTCATCCAACACATTTATCCAGGGCCTTAAAAATATCTCCTTGGTATTTTCCATTGGTAGGTTGGCGTAAGTGACAATCTGTTCATTACCTTGACAAATAGGTAATTTCTCTCAATTTTCTTGGTAATTGAAGAAAGGAAACATGGTGTTAATAATCCATAGATAAGCAATGAATTTAAATTGCAGGCAGCATGTCTTTTCAAAGCCTTTTGCTTGTAAGTTTGCTGCGTCAAAACTTTACTGAGGATACTGAGTGAATTTGTGTTTGTCTTGGGCATGTTGCGGTAAACAGGACTGAGCTGGACTGGTTGCTTCCTTTGCAGTTAAGTTTTTTAAGGATGTGGCATTTTCTAAGGTTGGTATCAACCAAATTCTTACTTTTCAGAAGATGAAGTAGAACTGCAATATAAGAATTTCCCACCCCCATATCCATATTAGTTACTAGAGCAGCATGGTACTTGCTACCTAAGGTAACTACATGGATTGTTGTAAAAAAGGACAGTTCAAAACAATAAATACTAATTCTTTTTTAATCCTGAAGTTCTTACAAAATTAAGAGGCTCACTGTGCAAATGCTATTTGGATTTTTTTTTAAAAACAGCTCAATAGGTAATTTAATTAGTTATAGAAGAGATCTCAAGCATCCTCTTGTTTCACTTTCATAGTTCCTAAATGACTCTAAGTTATGATCCGCCACCATACTTCCGTATTATGGGAAAATGCTCTGACTAACTGCAGTTTATCTAAAAACTTTCACTTTTTCCAGTGTTTTAAGTGACTTAAGTGGTTGAATGTGAGGACTTCTCCATTTCAACAATTAAGCCTATTTCCATTATGACTGTCAAAATGAGCAAATTATGTATCCAGATATTTCAGCTGGATTTGTTGAAAGCATTAGTATAGGCCAGTTCAGCTTTAGTTTATCTTTCCCAACAGAAGAAAAAAGATACAAAAATTTGGGTCAGGATACAAACTTTAATATGTCATTTGTTTGGTCCTTCTTTGGACTGGAGAAAGCAGCAATAGATGGTGTATTTTCAAGGGTCATGTAAAGTATCATTAGTTGTGTTTTAAATAGAACAGTAGCATAAAAAATTGTTTTCTCATAATGTATTTTCACAAAGTATGGGACAGTGTAGAGCTCAGTAACTTCGCTGTTATTTAGCAAGCTCAACTAAAACCACACTCAC
>VZTX01027516.1:0-13837 GCA_013400915.1 Pardalotus punctatus
CATTTTTAGATTTATTTATTTATATATATAAATAGCTTCAAACAGAAAGCCCATTTCTGTTTGACACTGCATTTCTAATCACATCCACTGCAGAGTAAGACACACGGCCTGGCCACAGCGCCCACTTCACTGCCCTGCTCCGAGTGTTTCAGAGCATACGCCAAATGCTGTGACCCTGAAGTGAGCCCTGTATCAGGAAGAGTTCATAAATTTACAGTAATAAAGCCAGTCTTTGAGAACTTTGAGGGTCTTTGTTTCCCTTCTGAACGGAGATTTCAGAACATACTCAGACCTCGTTCCTCTTCTTTGGGCATATAAAAGAAAAAATTAAAAACTCATTAAGAAAAGGAAACCAGACTGCCAGTCCCGTGTCCTCAGAAAACGGGGCTGGAATAAGTGCCAGATGTTGTGGAAACCCACAGCAATATTTTGTATAAATGGTGTGAAGAGGGTGAGACTCTGGGTGTCTGTTCCTTGCGCTCGGTACAATGGAAAGGGGGGTCTGTTAAGTCCTCAGCACAGCCTAATTAAATGGTGAGATGTGTGACGGCCAGAAGGATAAACGGGTTCCAAAAGAGATTCAATTAATGCGGAGGAGAAACGTACCTGTGGCTATGAAAGCCCTTGTTCCCAGCACAGCTCACGGCCCAGGAAATCTCTCATCCGCTCATTACTCGAGACCGAGAGCCCGATGTGTCGGCTTTCTGCTGGAGACGGGGCACTGGCTGGGTGATTTTGGATGCTCCAATGTGCCACGTCTTTTGTCTGGGTCTTTTAAAATCATCTTACGAGACCTTCTGTGGTGCCCTCCTTGTCCCTGCTCCCCCCCGCTCTGAGCCTTGACCTGTGACCCGGCTGCCTCAGCCCTGTCCCTGCAGGATCCGGTCACACACCCTGCAGAGCTCCAGAACATCCCAGCATTATTTTGTGTTTCCATTTCACACTCATCGGCCCTTTAGGTTTTTGAAGGGTATTTTCCCTACATGTTTCTTCGATTATTTGAATGATATTTTATTACTGCAATAAAATCATTGCACTAGCACAAGATGAACACACATTTGCAGTGTGGGTTGAGAAAAAAACACCATCTTTAAGCCTCCACAGCAAAAATGCTCCTCAGCAACAAAAGACGGTGCCACAGCCCAAGTTTCCCTGCAGCAGAAATCCCTGCTGCTCCTCCAGGTCTTTGAACGCCTCCACCACCAACAGCACTAATAAACAGCAAAGTCAAACCTTTTTTTTTCTCTAACAGATACCCATTCCTTGTGATTTCAGATGTGATTTTGTTTCCTGATTTTATCTGCATGAGCAGTTTGAATGGTTTTATAATTTGCCTGTGCTTCCATTTTATCACATCTGCCTCCCATCTGTTATTTTTATGGTTTACATTCCCATTCTCCTCTTCTAATGCCAGCAGCTTGACTGTAAAGCTGATGTCATGTCTTAGAAACTTATCACCTCTCTCAAAAAAAATGTATCTTGTGCAGGATGGCGTAAGAACCAGCTGGAGAAGGATGGCTGGATCTGTTATTAACGATTTTCTTCAGCAAGAGCACACACAACCACCATACTTGGTGCAGGTACATGTCCTCTTCTCCCTGCACCTTGTAGAAGTCCCACTGAAGGAGCAGAGAACAAATGTAAACAAAAACTTGGTGGTACAAAGGTGTTTGTCTGCTAGAGCCCCCTGCGCTGGGAACAAAACAGCACCAGGGTGAGCACTCCAGGGCTCCCCCCTGCCCCTCAAGGCTTGTGCCAGCAGGCAGGGATGGGCTGGAGCAGAGAGCTGGCCCCCAGGGATGTTCCATGAGCTGCCCAGGGCTGCAGAAGGGAGGGGGGAATGAAAAAGCCAGCCTCTGGACCCCCAGGCTGAGCAGCTCCCTGCCATGCTCAAAAGATAAAAGTACTTTGGTCTCCGTATCGTGACAGCCATCCCCCCGTCGAGCATTGCAGTGCATGATTGGCCAGGGATCCTTCCACAAAGCATTTCTGAGGTGGTGTTAATTCACTGCAGCCCCAATGTGACCTTGGGTTGTGCTGGGAAGGCGGCTCTGGTCCACAGAGCCCACGGGAGGAGCACGAACGGGGCTGCAGGACTTGTGCACTGATACCAGCTTGGCATCAGCTGCAAGAATCCATAATGTGCAAAATAAATATAGATTTCCCTAATACTGTCTCCAATACTCAATGCTCAGCCTCAGATAAACAACAGATGAGTCTTGCACGTGTTGCAGGTTTGGGCCCGTTAAAATTTTCACTTATTTGTGGCAACACAGAGATTTTCTCCTTCTTTTATAATTTTCCAAGCACAAGTATAATTGGCTCTGGCCTGCTACCAAGAGGTTTATTAGAGCAGCAAGGGATGAAACTAATGATTGTTAAGAAGATCTAATTCCAAGGATACCAAGTTGTTGATTACACATTTATGGCCGCTAACCAGCAGCTCTGGAAAAAGGGCCTGTGGATTTGTTTACCTTGCCAAGGCACTGAGATGCAGCCAGTCTCTAAAATTCAAAGGTTGATGCAGAAATCAATACAGAGCTGCTGAACACCCTCCTATGTAGCTGGGAGAGAATAATTGCTGATGAACCTGTGAGCCCAATAAAAATGTGCATAATTTAAATTGTATTAAAACCATAAGCTGCTAAAACATCAATATTTAAACATCATCCCACCATCCCCTGCAGTGTGACCAGGGATCTTATGGGAAGAGCAGATATTGCTGAACAGGAAAGTGACAAAGGCACAAGAATTGCCCGAAATATTTCTTTCACCAGATTCCTGACATGCATTTGAATAAAAGTGTCTCAGGGATAAATCTGGCCCCAGGTGTTCTTCCTCTTGGTGCTAAGAATGGCTGGAATGCACGGAGCTGAGCCAGAGCAGTTCTGCAGGAGGCGCGTGCCATGGGACGTGCCCGGTGAGTGAGCGTTCTGCGGGTCCCTGTGCGCAGCCCTGGCTGCCATTCGGCAGGGCTGTCCCACGGCAGGGCTGCCCCAGGGCTCCAGGCAGCCAGCTGTGAGCCTGGGCAGAGCTCTCAGGTCTCTGTATGGTCTAAACAGCTTAGATGTACCTTTTTGCAAGGGATTTTTACTGCTTCACCTGCTTCAACAACCAAGTCACCATGAACACAACTGGGACTGAGTCATGAGTGACTCAGAAGCTCCCAGGCCCTGCGATGTTCAGTGTGTGCATCCAGCTCAAACACTGGCTGAGAGAATTGAGGGTGGCTCCAGAGAATGAATTTTCAGCTGCCAATCCTAAATCATTTGTGTTTTCCAGCATCGCCTCATGCTGAGTGCCTCAAACACCAAGAGAACTGGATGGCGCAGAAGAAATCTGCGTGGTCGCAGCACGAGCCAGGCGTTGCTGCTGAGAAGTGAGTTTGGGGACAGCGTGGGCAGCACTCCCCCCTGTGATTTAGGGTGAGGGAGGTGTGTGTGCTTCTGGGGAGGTTTGTTTGCAAAGACAGAGCTCCGTGCCAGCCAAGGACTGAGATCCCCTACTTAAAATTGCCAGCTCCAAAAAACCAGCCATGGACATCACCCACTTGACAGATGCTACAACACTGCACCAGACTGCTCTTCCCTGTCCTCCCTCGAGACCCTCCAAACCGAGTCACAGCCCCTGGAGCAGCAGCTGTGGGAGGAAGTTCACTAAGGGCTGACCCTTCGACAGCAAGGTCCCATTCCCAGTCTGTTGACAATCCTGGCCAAAGCAGCCCCACACCAAGAACCTGCACACTGCTGGCTAATGTGCACATTACCTAGCTGACTTTTGAGGAGATCCTTGCACTGCTCAGTCCGGAGCTCACCTGCTGAGGAGAATGATTTATCACTAAGAATCTACCTGTCTGTGCTGTACAAGGTGTGCACGTAGCAAACCTCCATAATTTTCTCAGACACTCTGGGACACATACCATGAAATTTAACAAGGTGTGTCTTATACAGGGCTCTAACATTGCAGCTGTGTGGACTAATTAGATAACACTCATTATTGTTCATTCAATTTGCATTTGCAGAGGCGGTGCCAGCGCTGGCTGTGCTCAGGCCCTGATTGATTGCTCCCACTTTGCATTCATTAGGAAGGTGGCCTCAGCACAGTGGTTTTACAGCGTGTTTGCTACCACTTAACTGGATAGGCCAGTCAAATGCCTTGAACTGTGTCTCTTGATTAACAATATTTTGCAAATACAGTGCAGGCTGTTTCAGCAGCCTGACAGGCGATGGTGGCGCTGGGCAAGCACTGCTCCCACTCCCTGCAGAACCCTCACCTTCCTCAGGCCAGGCAGGAGAAATACCCCTGGGACAGTAAGGGCTGGTGACAGCTCACCAATACAGCAGGGTCATCAGTGACCGTGTCCATTGCCCATGTCCTCCAGTCAGATGTGATTTACAGAAATAAAAGGCCTTGTTAGGGAGTTGGACTTTGTCAGGTGATACCAAGCCCGTGAAGCTGGCTTGGGACACATACAGGTCCCAAAGACCTCTGTGATTTGTCCTTCATGTCCCCTCCTGGCTTCAGAGTGGGGTTTGCTCTGCTCCATCTCACCTTCCCCTCCATTCCAGGGAGCCCCTTTGGGAGGTTGGTGGAGCCAGGGACTCCTCTCTTGCCGGGGTTGCTGTAGGAGCAAGAAACAGCCCAGAAGCGCCCACTGCCCCAGACCAGGGACCTCGAAACCCTCTGGTCCCAGGGTTCCCCACCCTCCTGCCATCCCCAGCTCAGCCCTTTGCCACCAGTCACTCAGGCTGCCCAAAGGAGCATTCTGGGCTTGCAGGGAACCTCCCCTCGGCACATCCCCGTGCCATGGGACAGCCGCTTACCTGCCAGGGCAAGGGCACTACACAGCGAGATGATGCCACTCGGTGCTGGACTGGTTTCGGGCATTTCTTTCATCACTCGCGGTGTTGCTAGGCTGCCAGCACACGGCAGCTCCACAGCCAGCGTGTTCAGAGGATGAACTGTCGCTTCAGCTCATTCCAGGGTGAAACACTGTCACTTTTCCCTTTTGCATATGCAGCATGCACTGGGGAGTTCAGGTCTGTGCACAACAGATTTATTCAACAGTAATCGTTTCATTTCTGCAAAGGAAATATGTTCCACTGCTCCTGCAGCTGACAGGCTCTGGCAGCAGTTGGAAGCTGAGGCTCCAAAAGGAGGGAGAATATGTTTATGGGATGAAGCACAGCTGTTTGCAGTATTCCTCTGCCCTAGCAATTATTTTAATAGAAAGAATTCCTGGAGGGTTATTTAGCTTCACACAGTGCACATCGTGTTCACAGTCACCAGTTCAGGTATCAGGCGAATGAACCTCTGAAGACAGTTCTGCTTCTGTAAAGCATTTTTTTAAAAGGCAGAAAGGCAGCAGGTTTAACACTGCAGCCTGCTCACACACCAGAAAATGCTCGCTCCCATAGGTAGTACAAGAAATTATAGGAAAACTGGTACATTTACATAATCTGCATTATCATAAAGTTCTTTATCAGCATCGCTGAGCTGCCCTAGCACTCCCAGGGTGTAAGAGAGATGCTGCCCAATGCAGCCAATGCTGTCTGACTTAGAGACACAGAAGAGGTGAGCAGGACACATTCCTGCAGAAAAGGGGAATTACCTGGCTCTGTACATTTTTCCATGAGGGAGAAGAGGCAGGGCCTCCCCGACTTGTTCACAGTGCACACACTTATGAATCTATAAAAGGAAATGAAATGTTTTAATACTTCTGTGGAAGTAGATATAAGAGAGCAAAGCACAAGTAAATACAATCTGCCAAGTGATGCTTTAGAAAGTTGTCCAGAGGGGAAAAAAAAAAACAAACACAAAAAAAACCCCCCAAAAAAACCCAAAAAAAAAAAACAAAAAAAAAAAAAAAAACAAAAAAAAAAAAACNAAAACCCACAAAAAAAAACCACAAAAAACCCACAAAAAACCCTAAACGGTGCTGCTCACATACAGAAACACTATTTCTTACCTGGAGATTTAGATGAGAAGAGAAGCTCGGTGATTTTTGCCAGTGCCTTTATTTTCTATGCAGAGAATATTAGCACACTGCTACTGACAGAATGTCAATAATGGGGGAGGTAAACACTTCTAAAGCATTAATTCTCTCAGCATTGTGAGATCCAACATATACACCATCACTGGAAATCAGTGAGGGATAACGTGAGCAGGCACAGTAGTTTAAAACAGCGGAATTTGCTTCTGAAAGAGATTTCCGTGTGTGAACAGCCAATGCTTCAGCAGTTTCCCATAACACCACGGCCCGACAGCTCCTCACTGCTGGAATCTGCCTTTGTCACAAACAGTTTGCAATAAATGCACAGGGTGTGGATGGGTCAAGCAATCGGCAGCCATGGGAAGGGAAAAGACAGGAACAAATGGGAAAGTCAATGTCATTTAGCTGTCACAAGCAGTTCTATGCAAACACCCTGAGCAGCACTGGAGGCAGCTGTCCCTGACTTTCCAGGGCAGGCTTGGTTTTGATCTGCAGTCTGGATGCCCAAATCATTTGGGCCTTATGAATATTTAATTCCCCATTTAATTGCTTCAGTGGCAAACAGCTTTCCCTTACTGCACTTTCATCATCCCAGAATGAGGTTAAAGAAGGAAAAATGATCTCCTGGATCATCCTCTGGCCACAGAACACAGGCTGCAGTTTGGGATCATACAGTGATCTCTGACTCTCTGACAAGAGCTGGGTAAGAGATTGAGCAACCCTTGCCTCTATCTGCTTGCCATGTGTTGATCCAGGACATTACTAGATCTGGTCAACTGATTATGCACAAAAATTTCTCGGATTTTTTTTTTAATCTTGACCATTTTCTCACTCCTTTTACATGGGGTTTTCAGTCCTGTGACTTTATTCTAACCAGCTCTGTTTACTATCAGAGTATTCACTGAAGCAGCAAATTATACATGATTATTGAAGATTATTCACTGAGAGTGAAGTGATAAATGAATAATTAATTCTCATTATTAGCATTGTCGCCCTGTTGCCTGGAGGCCTCTGTGAAATCAGGAGCCCCTTGTTTTAGGGACTGCACCAGCAAATAGGGACAGACAGTCCTTGCTCCCAAAGGGCTCAGCCTGGACACAGCTCAGGGGAAGGAGGAAAGAGATGTGTGTTGGGCTGGGGCAGCATTTCAATGCCTGGTGGATTCTGCACTGAAGAAATGCCCAGAGATTCCCTCATTTCCTTTGTCTCTTGGGTTGGAAGGATGCTTCCCACTCCCCCGGTGAGTTCAGCACCCCTTATTCCCAAACGATGACACACACCAAGGACCGCTCTTAATGTCCTGTCACCACCCAACACCTCTGGCAACTCTACTGGTTTTTCTGTGGCCATATTATTTCTTTGGCCTGTTGTGATCTTTGTCTCAGGTTTTTTGAGCCTCAGCTCCAACTTCTAAGTCAGGAAGGTGAAACACAGGTGCTAAAGCTGCTCTGGAGAAGGCTGGAAGGAGCAAAAACCCCACGAGGGAGGAGTTTCCTCCCTCCTGCCAGGGCTGCAGTTTGTAGAAGGTGATCAGTGTGATGGACAGCTGTGGAACTCCCCCCAAAGCACACACAAATAAAACAGGGAACGTGCTGTAAAATCTGTTGGAGCTGGAAAATGAATGATCTCTGTCAACTATTTAAAAGAAATCCAGTAATGTGAACAATCAGAAGTGAAGAAAAATCAATACACTTTTCATGGCACAGAAATGGAAAATAAGTGGGATTTTACTCCTGCAAAATCCATGCAAACAAAACCCAACAAATCAATTCTGTTTGTCAATGAATATGGTCATGTCTGCAGCAGCAGAACCACCTCCCAGAGTGCTCTCTTCAGCCCCAGCACTGTGCTAGGGATGTCGCAGAAATCCCCACTGCTGTCAGCGGTACATGATAGAGAATTATGAACAATTGTATGTTACTCCCAGAATATTTAATTTGTTTAACAAACAATTCCTCTAGGAAGACTTCAAGAAAAGTAAACAGAGAGACAATAGAGCACAGCAGATACAGCCCAGTCCCTGCTTCCGCACCCAAAATTCAGACAAAGCATCAGAGCAAAGCAAAGCATCGCAGTCCCTGTCTGACAACTGGAACCATGATTCAAGTGTCCTGAAGTGACCATCTCTATGCTCCAAATTGTGGCCAACTTCTGACTTCAGCTAACAGAGGGGGAGTGGCCTTGAGAGTAAAGGAAGAAGTTCCTGTAGCAGCTCAGGAGGTGTGGGGGCCCTTCCCAGAAAGAGCTTGATGGACATTGGGAGAGGGGAAGGGGTACAGCAGGGAGGAACCCAAGGGGAGAGGAGTCAGTGGGTAGAGCATGGTCCTGCAGAGCTTCACAGAGCCACACAATTTCTCTTGCAGCTCTCAGCGCCAGGCGTGCACAGAGACAGATCCATTTGCTTTCCCTTCCAAACTTTCCTCTCCTACTGCACACATGAAACAGAGCCAGAAACACCATGGAAATTAAAACCATGGCACTGGCTACAAGACAGAGAACTGCCAGATGTTCAGCCAGCTTCTGAGCCTTGTTCAGAGCTGTGTTTGGTGTTACTGAAGTTCTCAACTACTCAGCAACCTTCCCTCTCTATCCCAGTAGCCAAGGTCATGGCCAACTCTGCCTAAGATGGGACCTGAGGTAACACAGGAAGAACTTCCAGCAAGCCTAATTAATTTTGTCTCATTAGGACAAAAATTCTTTGAAATTGTTGCATTTGGCAAAGTTGTAAAGGAACCACTGGAATCACTATGAACACAAACACACCTTTTGCAGCTGAACTTGTCCCACCGGCAGCTGCTCCATCCCTAAAGCAGCAGCTACTGTGGGACATCAATTTGAGGCGTCCTGCAGCACCTCCAACATTGCAAAGGAAGAAAGATCTTCCCATTTAGCCAAGCGTGTAAGCTCTAAGCTCCTGCAGCTACATTTATTTAGGTTTAGATTGCCTTCAGAGCCCCTGTGGATGGTGTGCTCGGGTCCGTGTCTCTGCCGAGGCGATGCCGCCGCTCCGCGGTCCCGCGTGGAGCCGACATCGCTGCGGCTCCGGGGCTGTGTCCAGCGGAGCACGGCGCCTTCACACCCCCCTTTGCATGGCTGCTGCTGCCCCCGCAGCTCAGAGCAGCTGAAAGAGCCCTTCCTCCTGCTGATCCGAGCGGGGCTCAGGCCCTGCACCGGCATTTGCTGGAGGGGCTGTCGGGAGACGAACCTTCACCGAGGGATGCGGAGATGGCTCGGGGGGGCTCGGCCAGAGCCACGAGTGCCGCCAGCACAGGCACCCAGCAGCTCCCCCCGTGAAAGGGGGTCAGCTCTCAGCGTTAAGGACTGTCTCTCACTCTCCTGGGCGTTTTGGGCTCTGACACCTCACATCAGACCCCAGCTCATCTGTGCGGCTCAGACATTTTAGGTGTGTTCTGTGCTCACTGTGCTACTCACCCGGTAAATGAATCCTCGGCAAGAGGCAGAGCAGGGCCTTATTGACGGAGAAAGAGGGAGCAGTCCTGTTCCCTGGCGCCCTGGCAAGGCGTTACCCTGTTTGTAAAGGCAAGCAGATGATTGTGTTTCATTCCTGTGTTTCCAGTGCCACCTTCTGTACAGAAGGGGAAACCTCTGAGTTCAGCAGCTCCAAGGAATGAAACTGGAAAATTCTTCCCCCGCCCACGTGGAAACTCAGTCACTATTGAACTTAAACCCTGAAGGATTTACATTTTCAGCAGCCCAACAACACACCGAGTTGTGTGCTCAAGACACCCACAGGTGCCAAAACCTTCTAAATTTACAAAGAAAGTACATCAGCCTCACTTTGTGTTTGTCACAAATTCGTGCTGTTTCTGGGATGGGATGCAATGGGTGAGAGAAATAAACATCCATTATTATAAAAAAAAAGTAAAGTATAAGCCTGGCTATAAATATCAAAACCTCATGTGAAATAATTTCACAGGGCCACAATTAAAGGATATGATCAGGGATAGTTGTTTTTCTTCTCTATGTCATCCCAAGCCTTTCCCAGAGATTTTCAGTCCCAGATTGCTGTGGGGCCACAGTGTCCTGGCTTGAAGACTACACTGCATCCAACCACATGGACAAATGGCTGTGGTAAACTTCTGCTCTGAATAGCTTTTTTGTATTGTGTCAAGAGTTTGCAGGCATTTTAAAAAAAAACAAAACAAACAAAAAAAAACCCAAAAAAACCCAAAAACACCCACCACAAGTTAGATTTTCTTGTCCCTAATTCCAATTTCAAATATTAAGACCAAGCCTGATTTTGATCAGTTGATGCTGTGGTTGGTTAAGCCACGCAGAGCCATTGTCAGAGCTGGATCCAGACCAGTGGCTTTGCAGAGCCACATCCCTGGAAGCATTTGAGGCCAGACTGGAAGAGGTTTTGAGCCCCTGAGTCTACTGGAAGATGTCCCTGCCCCTGTTGGGGCATGAGTAGTGACCTTTAAACTTCTCTCCTAACCCAAAGCATTCTGTGGTTTCTTTCTTCCTTCTACTTTCCTACAGTGCCTAGGAAAATTATTTGATTACTTGATTAATCACATTGAGGAGGTTTTCCAGTGAGCACTATTCAGCATGATTATCTGGTAGCTGAAGACTTTCATTAAAGAGACAATGTCTTATCTTCCCTAATAGCTGCCCCATGCTGCCCTGCCAGATCTGATAAGCTCTGAAGATGATTCAGAACAGCCTTAGAACATCCAACCCCGTTTAATTGGGGTCAATGTCTTCACATCTGCAGATCTCCTGTGACTGAATTATCAAATCACTCTCCTGTGATCAGGACGAGCAGTCCATGACACAGTGAGCATCCCTACAGGAGACAGAGAAGGTGCTGACAGTAAAATCACCCTCCTGCGAATCCCAACCTCCAGCACGTGAGCACTGAGCAGCACCACTGTGTCCTCAGCTCTGGCTCAGGTCACATCTGCAATTTGCTGGCAGAATCAGTCAGGGACTCTGCACTGAAGGCTGTGGAAAGCTGGGACAGAGTGAATGAAAGACTCCAAGCAAATTGCTAATGCCTTGTAAAGCCCAGAGCAAGTTCCTTTCCAGGCAGGAGACTTACTTCAAGCCTATAGGCAGTGGCACGTGCAAAGAAACTAACCTTATCTCAGTGAGCAATCTAGGAATAAACCTCCTGAGATAAATGCTGAAATGATTATTTACATTTGTCTGTTAAGCCTGGATTCAGGCTTGATTGGATCCTCTGTAGTTTGGAAGGAAAGGAAAAACAGCAAAGTGCTACTCATCCTGCACATCTGGCTAAAGACAGCCAAGAGAATCGGGATCCTGACTGGAGCATCTCAAGTTCAAAATTATATAGAATAAAGCTGAGCTGTAAAATTGGGTATATAGCAGATCATAATTGCAGCTACTGCTGGAATAAATTATGGTGTCTTGCACCCTCTGGGTTGAGCTGAAGCAGGTTTCCCAGCTAAACCTAGAAGAAATCATAAAATAACCCCAAACTAGGAACAGATAACATTCTGTGACCTCTCAGGAACAAGATCTACAATGTGGGTTTGCGTTTCATTTTATGAGTAACATTCCCAGCGTCTCAGTGCTCTCAAGAACATTATTGAACAATTTAGTCCACCTCAGCTATAGAAGTAAACAATTAAGTCAATTACTATCCCCAAAACCTCTGAAACCTGGATTTAGGTTCTTGTTCCCACAAAACTCACAGTTTGTTTAAACTATAAAGTGAGTGAAGCCATTTTAGCTGAGCAGCCTCTTTTTTTCCAGTTGTCTGCAGAATTTGAGTCTCCCTCCCACAAAACTTTAGAGTCCAGTCCAGATTCTGAGGGAAACTTTCCAAATTCTGGCTGGAATACTCAACCATTAATTCCCAACATTCCCATCTGCCAGGTCTAGAAAATATTTCTTTAAATCCTTTAAAACATCTGTCTAAACTGCTTGTTTGTCTGTCAACATTGTCTCACACTATTTAATTTTAAAGCTTAACTTTTTAAACCTCTCAAGGCTGGCGCTGTTCTGAACATGAGGAGCTGTCAGTAACTTTGCACCATGTAACGACTGCCTGCGGTACCAGACAGGCTGCATGTGCCGCACTGTGCCCACTGACCACGCACCGAGCTGCTCAGATTCTCCCACAACAGCCTGTTCCCTATCCCCTCTTAAAATATAAAAATATTTTTTAAAAAATAAAAATTAAAGTGTATTTGAAAGGAGCCCTAAGAGCTGGGGAGAGACAATCCAATTTCCTTGTCAGCTTACCCAGGATGTCCAGAGGCTGTGGCGATGCTGGATCCCGCTGGCCTGAGGGAAGCTCCGCTGGCACAGACAGAATCATTGGTCGTTTTTTGGGCTTTGCCACACAGGCTGGCTGCTGACAGGGACCGGTTTATGAGGAGCTTTCTGGGACACTTTTCAGTTCAAACAGAACACTTCTCTTGGTTAAATGGCCGAGCGTTTGCAGAAGAGCAGCTGGCTCCTCTGCCGCTCCCGTCTCAGGGCTGGGAGCACCAGCAGCGACGTCCCCACTTACACATCCCTGTGCTCCCATCTTCTTCTCCTTCCACCGCCCTACTGTTTGACTTCAGGTGAGCTCTCAGGCTCCCATGGCCACGGCTCAGCCCAGTTCCATGCCCTCACCTGGTTTTCAAAGGAATGTTCCCAAAAAGGTCACTTTTTAAAGCCGTCACTACATGGCCACACACACGGAGTGTACGTATGGACACAAAATATGTTATTTATTGTGAATTTTGCAAAGACACATTAAAGCAACAAAATATACATTTGTGAACCTTTAGTTTTATACATAACAATCTGCTACCATAGCAATAAATTAAATATACATTATTTACAACAGACATAGGTCACCAGAAACTACAAAGCACCGCCTCTCTACATCAAAAATAAACTCTGTCAGATACATTTCTTCAAGATTTATTTTCACTCTATAAACTCTCTTCACATTCTCTGATATAAATCCAGCATTTCCCTTTGTAGGACATACGCAGTGCTACATTCATTGAACGCGATGAAAGCATGCTGGGGGCTGGGGGCAGGGGCTGGAGCATCAGCAGAGCAGCGAGAGCACAGGTGGGACCCGCAGAGGTGCCGGGCTCTGCCCTGGCATTGGGAGCAGTCCCGGCACTGAGCACCTCCCGCAGCCACCAGATCCCAGCCCAGGCACAGCGCATTTGTGGCAGCAACATCACCTGGCCCCTTCCCTGGCATTCTTGAAGACCCTCAAAACTCTGGAAAGAAACTGAGTTTGTGCTTAGGAGCCCCTGCCTCCCTCAAAAAAAGCACTTCTGTGTTGTGCTTAGCTGTAAGCACCTGTGCTTGGCTCTGTGGGGTTTCAAGAAGATGCAAGTAGGTGCCAAGTGCTTTCCTGAATGGAAGCCCAGCCAGAGCAGCAGCTCAGTGCCAGCCCTCGGCAGCTGCTCACAGCCTCACGGCTGATGCAGGGGATGCTGGTGGAGGGGAGAGGGTCCCAGCCCGCTCTGCACAAGGACTCGGAGCCAGCAGCACCAGTGCTGGAGGTGTGGATCCGCACCTGACCTGCCACCGCCTCTCACCAAGCCCACGAGCCGGTCTGAGCCGAGAGGCAGCTGGGCTACAGCAGGAGCAAGCGGGCGACCAAAACCCCGGCAGGAAGGGGAACAGCCCCTTGCAACACAGACCTCCTCACACAGCGGGGCTTCCCCGTCATCCCCCTAAGGCATTTCTGAGCCCCTTCTGCTCCCTCTGCAGAGTCACTTCTGAGTATGGCAGAAGTTGTGTGCATGGAAACAGTGGAACCAGAAAGGAAAATGCACTGCGCAATAATTCTAGTGTCAGTTAAGGATCCTCTCTTTTATATATATAAATATATAT
>VZTX01027518.1:0-14258 GCA_013400915.1 Pardalotus punctatus
CTCACCGCTCTCTCGGGCCCTGCTGTGGGAGCTGCCGGGAGCCGCTGCCTGCGCTGCATCCCACGAGCGCTGGGGACATCCAGCGGTCACACGGCTTTTCATTAATTACTCCATCCCGTCACGAGATCAAATTCCCGAGCTTTCTTGTTTTCCCAGCGTTTGACTTGTTTTTCATCATAGCTCATTATGCTGTAAAGTGTCTGACAGAAGGTTGGGATGACTTGTTTTCTCTCGTCTTTTTCTTCCCCCTATGTGATGTTGCTTCGTATCTATCAGCAACAGAAATCTGGAAGTTGGGTCTCTCACAGACAAATATCTGGGGATATCTTTTAATTGCTTTTCAAATTGAGGATTTGGAAGAAAGAGTAAAGAAAATATGAGCTATTCTTTTGGATGCATAGCACTGGAATAACTGGTAAATAAATGCTATTGCTAGTGGTGACAGGGATTTTTTTTTTAAAAAAATTTAAAGTGATGACAAATAATCACAACTTAAACTTTTCATACAACTTTTTCAAATTACCTCATGCATAATTCATGCACACCTTGGTTCATCTGGAGTCTGTAATGAGGCTGAGAGGAGCTGTCTCCTTCCCTTTTCTGAACTCGGCAATGATCAGATTCAGTCCCTGCTCGTTGCGGAAGCAGAGCCTCCCATTCTCCCTGAGTGTTTTTTTTCTGGAATGATTCTGAACAAGATAGATTTTAAAATACACAAATAAAAATAGACCTGTTCTGTGGTTGTCATAATACAGCATAACTGTGAATTTCAGACCTTTTCATCAGAGGATGGAATATGTTTCTTATCCTGTCCTGCTAAATTTGTACTCTATATATATATATTTAATTGGTTAAATTAAGTTTAATCAGTTTAAATTAATTGAATATGTATATTTAATCTGTTGTATAGTCATGCAGAGGATCCAACTGTCCTTTGCTCCCTTGGTAACTCCAGAAATGGCACAAACTGATTGCAGCATCAGAACAGCAAAATGTCCTTCTGCTGTGCATCAGTGTGGCTGAATGTGCTCCCTCCTTTTTTTCAGAAATATTGAAAAAGAATATGAACCCTCCAGGGATTGAGAGAGCACATAGAAATCTTAACTTTAAAAAATCAATTTATTATAATCTTATGCAATATTGTTACATTTCTCTTAGTCCATCTGCCAGTGGAAATGCTTTGTTGTCAAATTGCAAATTAATTTAAACAATATGATTGTTTCTCTGCTGTTTACTGTTTCCATGTTGAGATAAAATTTGTGGAATTCAGGGGAGAAATTCTAGTAAAGGTCAATGGCCTAATCATAAAATGTCTTTAAAAGTTTTATGATCCTTTAATGGAGTGCAGTATGCTAATTCCTCCTGGACCTGATCTGCCTCTGGAATGAAGCCTTTCAAAGGAGCACTGCAGCTTGGGTGCAGCAATTCTTTTCCCCAGGTTTGCATGGGGTGCCGTGTGGCAGTGAGCAGCCAAAATGCTTCAAACATTTGGAAAAAACGTGATGCACAAAGGAAGCAAGAAAGAAGGAATGGATCTGAAATAATACCTTGGTGGAAGAGTATGACAATTTCAACAAGGAAAACTCATATAGAGGAGAAAAAATTATCTAAGATGCATTTGTCATTCAAGCAAATTATATTAAATTACCTCCACTTTAGCTGTGAAATAACTGGCTTTTCCCAGTGTACCAGGATGGTTAAATTTCAACAAAGCCTTGATTTTTCCTGGGTGATGGAGATGGTGGGAACACCAGACTGGAAAAGCCATGGTGTTCTCTCATTTTCTCCTCTTATCCACTGGTATTTCCCCATGCAAATTCATCTTCAATCTCTGCTTCAAAAATAGGGATAAACAGCATAAACGAAATAATGGGTGTGACTGAATTGATGTCAAAGTGAACACTCACAAAGCCTGATTTTTAGAAACACCTTTGTCTGCAGGCCAAAGTCTTGTGCCTTTCCTTGTCTGGTGGGAATCTCCGGAATGGGAATCGCTGCTGCCGAGTTTTGCAGCAAATGCATTTCGAGGTGTGAACAAACGCCGTGTGCGCGGCTTTCCACGCCGCTGGCAGTGCAGCAGCGGCTGCCATCGTTTCTTTCGGAGCAGGTGGAATTCTGGCCCGTGGGGCTGCCAGGAAAGCTCTGGGCAGCGCCTTGGCCATCGCGGGGCTCGGAGCTGAGCGGGGGCTCCGTGGGGCTCCCCGGCTGCTCCTGGGGAGCTGCTCGCACTCAGCGCCTCCCAGCAGCCCCAGGAACGCGGATTGAGGCTCTGCCAAGGGAAGGGCGGCAGCCTCTGACAGTAGTGGCGGATATGGTGAAGATTGGGGGGGTTTTTTGTTTGTTTTTTTCGTTTCTTGAGATGAGCCTTTCCGCTTGCGCTTGAAGTTCTGCTTGATTAATGTATTCATTAGAGAGGAGTGACGGTAATGATTAAACAAAAACATCTTTAAAATGCAGAGTTCATTTCAACCCATTTGGTTTTGTTGCACACAAATTGGATTGGCATTGCATCCTGCACAGCAGGTTCTCCACTCGAAATCAAAGACAGATGCTTTTATAGGATTAGAAAGGATATCTTGAGGGGTGGAGGAAGAGATTGAGGTTGGGGGCTTCTGTTGCTTTTTCTTGTACTTTTTAGTAATAAGGGTAAATGAATCATGATAATACTGCTGTTTTGTCTGCCTTGAGTACTAATAATATTGTTTGCTTACAATTAAAAGGAAATAAAAGCTTCATTGTAACTTGAATTCTGAGCAAATCAAGGATACTTAATTGAGATTCTTTTCCTCATAAATAACTAATGGCACCTGAGTCTGTTTGAATTTTAATGCTAAATAGCTCTGAATGAAAATATTTGACTGCTGAGTCATGTCAGGCTGCCACATTAATTTTTTTATTATTATTATTCTCTGACTGTATGTCTTTTAAGAGTTTCACAAATTACTTAAGCTAGTTTTTGCTCACATAGAAACATGATGAGGGAGCTACAGCTTGCAGGGGGTTGCTGGTGGTTAAAATAAATGCAATTAAAGCACATATTCTGAAAGAGAGATCTCAAAGATTGAGTTGGACTGCTGAGGGTACTGATCCTGACTGCTGCAGCAGGAGGGGAAGCTGTGGGGTCACTCCTGGCTCTCTGGCAGGACCTTCCAGTGAAAATTCCCCTTTGGGCTGCCCTTGAGGAGGTGTGAGCGACAGGAGTCACCAGCACCCCCTGAAAATCCAGCTTTGCTGAAAGATCACCGTGAGCACCCCGAGCCCATTGGTCAGCACAGGTTGAGCCAGCATTTCCCACAAAGCATTTTCAGATTGTGTGGCATTAAAAATGATCATGTCCTGATGTGGCATTAAAAATGATCATGTCCTGATGGAGGCTTGGGGCTCCTGGCTTGGAACGCCTTCCTGGCAATCTGCTGTGCTGAACTCAATTCGGAATTTCTGCACTCTGGAGCCTTTCTGAGAGCAGCTACTGGAGCTTGCCGCTTACTCTTTCCCACATTCCAGCCACAGTTATGGCTTCACAAAATATTTATTTAATCCCTTTTAAAATACAAAACTCAATGAGCTTCTCCCGTCTCTTGACACGGCAAAGCACCAAAAACCTTGGGGTTTCCCAGTGAAATTGTAAAATGCTTTTTCTATTTTTTTAATACTGTATTATTTTTAGTCAACACTTAGCCTCACCTGTACAGAAGAGAGTTGAAGGGAGGAGCAGCTTGCTAGGAATATTCACCTTTTTTTAGTGTCACTGTTACTTTTCTCAGCGTGTCCAAAGGTTGAGATTACATGCAGGGTTGGCTTCTCATGTATTTGTCAAACACAACAGATGCAGAGGCTCTAACCTCAGGAATTGTCATTGCCTTATGAAACAATAAAACCAGAATTCTGGGAAACAAGAGAGAAATATCACATATTCCAGGCAATTAACATTTTTCTCCAGCTCATGCCATTTGGTAGCATCAGTCCGTGTGATTTGAGTTTCCTCTCAGCTGCTGGTGAACGCTGTCAGTTGTGGATCATGAGAGCTCTGACTGCACTGGACCCTTGTCCAGTTCACCTGAAGGTTGCACTTGATGGTCTAAGACGTCTTTTCCACCCTAACAGATTCCATGATTCTGTAATCTATGGTGTGACCGACAGGATTTTTCAAACATACAAAGTCCTAAAATTGCTACAAGGTTTTGTTTATTATTGTTACTGGGTTTAAGTTTTTGACATTTCCTCCATTTTATCTGTAATTCATATGGTTTACAGGAGATAGGAACTAAATTTAGATTTTTATGAACAAACCAAAGTCAGGTCTGGCATTTTGTCACTGGCAATTTACTGCAGCAGAAAAATACTGAAGTCTAGGAATATGCAAATTATAATTATTACCCCAACTTTTACCTGACTTTACTTTCAGAGCTGATCTCTACTGCAGATTTAATCTTGTATTTTTCTTTTCAGGCTTGACTTGCACTAAATTTATCTGTGTTCTGTATGAGCTCCAAGGATGGTAGAGTCCTTTCTTGATGGGGGTTAGTTTGATTTGCAGAATAAAGGATCTTCACCTATACAGGTCACTTAGCCCGGACCAAGGGAATAAATCAGTAACTTTCTGTTGCATATTCATGGTCCTGCTTAAGAAATAAACTTTTCCATTTAAATACATGCAGAGCAATGACTATTTCTTTTCTAGTAACTCCCTTATTCCAATCTTAAATCAACCTACAGATTCCAGAGGAAGATGTTCTAAAAATGAATAGACACCTGGAAAGCAAAAATACAGGTCAGGATTCATAGAAGAACTTTTTCTAATCCTAATACTTTTGCAGAAGAATAACTTTGCTTTTTTTTCTGCTCCCAGGATTGGTATGTAAGCTCTTTAATTGGCTGAGATTTTAAAGAACACTCTAATGAATGTTTGCTTCCCATTGAACTTTTGAGAGAGAGATTTGTGATGCATTCTTCTAAAATCATGAACAGAAAAGCAGTTTGCTTACTCAAAAACAGTATCCCATTGAAGAAAGATGTGGTGTTTATCATTCAGCAATCAACTTAATTGCCTTCCATTATGAAATTGGCTTGGGTTTTTGGGTTCCCGCCATAACAGTTTTTAATAGCACAAATGAATTTTTCATAGCATGAGAATGGAACAAAGTTCCAAAATGATGAATTCAAAGATACATTTTTCCACTGTGCATTCTTCCGTGCTCCTGCTGGAAATCATCGAGTCGTATGTTGTTCTTGCTTGTCAGAAGACCCATCCAGATGGGAAGTCCTTCTATTCTATATTAGCAGAGGCTGTAGGAAGCCGGAAATAGGGAAGTGGAGACAGCCTTGCCATCTTCCAAAATTGAATACAGAGGAATGTAATCAACCTCCCATGAGAACTGGAGAAGTTTCACTTGTTCCTGACTTCAGCAGGAGCTCAGTTGTGTCAGTGGCATCATTCACTGGGAGCCCTGATCCGGTTTTTAATGCTTATTTTCTCCATTGCAGGGGCAGTGCCCAACAGGCCAGGCAGCTCCTCCCATCCTGGGAGTGATGGCCACAGCAGATCCACGCTGAGAAAAGCAAGGAATTAAATCCACAACCCCCCGTTGGTGGGATGCAGAGCAACAGACAGATTTGGGGAGTTTCTTTCTCAGCAATTCTCTTCTCCTTTTCCCTTGTTTCTTCTGTTTTCCTCCACTTCAGAGCCCTGTGGTTCCTCTAATGTTGGTCTGAGACTTATTAAGGGCAAAAATTACATCCTGGGGTCAGCAGAAATGATGAAACAGCATGGGGGCTTTCCTGGAGGCTCTGCTTGGCGAGGTGATGCCACAAAGTGTTCGAAAGAAAAACCCCAAAACCAACAAAAACTTTACTTTTATGAAGTTTAAACACTTCCTGAATTCAAAGATGTGTAGCTCTTCCAATATGTCTCTTACAAAAGCAGCAGGGTCCCTTTCCTCTCGGTACAAAATAAAATCAGCTGCTGCTGTAATAGGTTTTCCACCCTGGAAGAAGATCTGCATTAGTTTATGCTGATTTCAGTGTCACCAGTTGATGTTTGATTGTATCATAGCCATTTAATTCTTAAAAATAATTGAAATAACCCCTGCAAATCAAATTTTGGCTAGCTGTTGTATTTTGCTGCAGGATCTGGTCTTCAAAACCAGCATTTCAGTACATACTTCGTGTATTGTTTTCTGCCTTTCTTGACTCCTAAGGTCTGAATATTAACATATCACTAAAGTTAATTTTTAGAGAGATCCAGGACAATTTCTAAAAGGAAACATTTTGAGGATGGTGTAGGATAAAAAACAAACAAACAAAAAACACCACACCTTTTCAGTGCTGCTTCTGCTTTGTGAGCATTGAGCTGGACTTGATTGGATTGGGTTCTTTAATTAGGCATTTTTAATGCGACTTTCTTTAATAGCACTAATTTTCATGGCTGTTACTGTAAGATTATTGCAGAGGCATTTAAAAACCATTTCTAAGTAAAATTTTAATTTCCTCATATCTCTCATGTAAACTGCAGTGATGAAAGCAAACGTTGCTATTGAATTTCACATTCCTTCTTCCAGAACAAGAAGAAAAAAATGAAAGCTTTACTGGGATAAAGTTTTAAGGGGCTTTGCCGGATACTCTTTTTTGGAAGAGGGAAGTTGTCATAAGAAAGAAGAAAATAGATGCACATTTCAGGATCTGTGCTTATCTAAATTTCTCTAGAAATTAATTCTGAGCCTAAAGTACTTTAGGAATCTTATAATCTAGGAAGATCAGAGTGGTTTCCAGCACAGATTAGTGGATGCTGACTTCTTGCAGTGGTAGCTGCTGTGTGTGCTTGTAGCTGTCAGGAGATCATGTGGATGCATTGTCTGATAATAGCTGTATTTTTTACTTCCCTGTCAGATTTGAAAGGCTGAATTGATGGTGTGTGTGGTTTAAACAGGATGGATGTGGATGTGTACAGCACATGTCTGTCAAGGAAAGCTGGAAATGCATGAGTTAATTGTATATTGTTTTGTAGTAGGGTAAATTTTTAATCACATTGCATGTATATTTTTTGATGAAGTAAGTAATTGATATTTGGGACACAGAGGGATATAAATATTTTATTCAGCCTCCTAAAAATAAAAGGAGTCATGTGGGTTTCTTTCATGAACTTATATGTTTATAAGGTTTAAGATGAGGGAATTTATTCATGAATGTTGAGATGCAAAAATACCATCAGCAACAACAACTGCCTAAATCAGGAGAGACAGCAGTGACTTACACAGTTTTGTTTTATATCTGCTTTTACTTCTGAGGGAAGGGAGCCAGTAAACACTCGCACCTTTGAAAACAAGGGAAAATCTCTGCAGGTGGGGACACACCTCCTTCCCCTTCCTTTACTGAATCCCATCACCAGTTCCTGCATTCCCATCCCTCTTTGGCACTGACGATGTGGAACAGAGTTACTGAGATGAGCTGCGAGGAAAGTCTGGAGTTTTTGGAAGGAACTTCTTTTCTGAGGCACTAATTGGTCTTTTCTTGACAGAGCAAAAGTGGCTCAAACCAACTGCATCGTACGTGGTGTTCTTTTCTCTAAAACTGCATCACTGGGGCTTTTCTTTGGCTGAGGAACCTTGTTGTGCTGAAATCGAGTGCAGCTCTGGGCACTGATGTGACAATAGCACGACGTACTTAATGGAGGTTGTTTTTAAGGCTTTGTATTCAGGTGCTCAAAAGCAAGAAGACATCAAAGTGACGCTGGTTTATTTTGTCACCCAGACGGGGGAGATGTGCCAAGTGCAAGTGCTGAGTTTGAGTGACACTGCTGGACACGGCCTGTGCAGGGAGCTCTGCACCCCACGGCCAGGCTCGGACTCAGGAAGAATGGGATTAAAGCAAGAAGTGGAGCAGAAAACCCCACTTTGCTGTGTTTCCCTCTTTATTAAAAAATGAGCTATTGATAATCCACATAATTACTCTGCACGTGCAATAGAGCAGGACAAGCCCCAGCGTGACCTGGGGAGGGAAGGTGGGATGGGTGCAGTGTTTTGGGGAGCTGTCAGTCTCCTGCTGGACACTGCTGGCCGAGCCTTGGCAGCCCTGCCAGAGCCCGTCCTCAGAGCTCAAACCCTGCGTGGATGAACAGATGATTAATAGAGAATTCTTCGGAAAAACTCACCGAAAGCAAGTCTAATAGAGCCTCTAACTCTGATTAGCACATTGCATTGCCCCCATTCCTGTTTATCCAACTTCGATAACACAATAATCAGTCCCTCGAGAAAGCATTTGGGTTTAAATCGGTGTTTTAGCCTCAGCAGTTTGGTATGGTGGTTGTTGGGGGTTTCTTCCCCCTCTCTTTGCTGCTTGCTGCCATTTGAGCACAGCACATTGTTTGCCTGTGGAAATACAGATTGGGTGATCTGTCTCTTTTAGACCATTCAGTGATGAAATTTCTACTGTACTACTTTATTGTGGCATTACTTGACTAGATAAAGCCATTTTCTGTCTGAGAAGGGAAAGAAACCAGCAGTGTCTACATAAATCGTGTTCCTCATTTCATGCTGAGACAGGGGTTCCCAAAGGGAGATCCTCAGGGACACGGCCCTCCTCAGCAGAAAAACAAACAGAGGCAC
Source organism: Pardalotus punctatus (assembly GCA_013400915.1). Taxonomy (NCBI): domain Eukaryota; kingdom Metazoa; phylum Chordata; class Aves; order Passeriformes; family Pardalotidae; genus Pardalotus; species Pardalotus punctatus. The sequence continues at coordinate 8,601 of VZTX01027518.1, forward strand.
AGCCTGCTTCTGAAGAATGGAGCTGATCACTTTTATAATGCTGCTGTTGTTACAATAAACAGCTCCTGCAGTTTGGGTTAACAGGTATCCCAACAGCTATTAAAAAGTAAAGCACATATGAAAGAAACGCAGCCTCCTCCTGCTCCCTCCTTTCCCCAAAGCACCTGGCATCACCCTTGCGCTCCAGTTGCAGGGGAATGAGGGCATCTCTTAAAATAATGTAATGTGGGTTTGTTCATGCCAAAGCTGCTGCTTTGTCTGGCCCATTTGAATACCATTGTCCAGTATTAGTGTGGCAGCTCTCAGATCTGTTTGTGAAAGCACCAGTTTTTAATAGTTCTTTATTTTGTGAGCCACTCACCCAGAGATCCTAACGTGCTTCATAAAAATCAGGTAAAATTCTTATCCTTGTTTTGCAGATGGAGGACTGTGGTCTTTAGAGATAGATAACTGAATAGGGGAGCTGGACGGGATTTCTGGCAAAAGCTATTTTTTGTCAGGAAACATTGATTCATTAAAGCTCTTTTGCAGAAGCATATGCTTTGATGAAACTCCTGGCATGAAGTTTTCCTGAAGCGTGGGACGGAATTTAAAGACAGATTTTCTGTGCTGGCAGAAAAGTGAACACGGACTTTCCTGCAGGGCCCGGGGTCACTCAGCTGGGCAGTGCAGCTCCTGCCCGGGTGGGGTGTCCAGGATGCCTCTCGCTGTCCTCTCCAGGCACTCAGAGCTCTCCCTGTGGCTGATTTTCCAGAGCCCCCTTTGAAAGAGCCGTGCTCCATCCCTCCCCTGCAGGCTGTCCAGGGCCACCTTTGTGCCCCTGCCAGGAAATACCTGGAACTTCTCTGGGCTCCAGGGCAAAGCAGTACAAAAGAGTGAAGTTGTATAGACTGAGAAGTTGGAACTCTGGGGAATTCTGTACTTGACAGAGAAAACACTTGTCATGCTGGTGGTTGCTGGGAAGAAACTCCTGACAGCACCCTAGCAAATCAGCAGCTCTGGCTCTGGGTGGTGTTTCTGGTGAGGCTGGATGGACAGACACCCTCACTGCCGCTCCTGGAGGCTGTTCCTCTGCTGATTCTTCTGCTGATGGACACCCTCACTGCCGCTCCTGGAGGCTGTTCTTCTGCTGATGGATGGATGGACAGACACCCTCACTGCTGCTCTGAGCCTCCAGGAGGAGGCTGTTCCTCTGCTGGTGGAGTCCTTGATCTGCCATGAGCAGCCACAGCTCTGACAACAACATTCTGTTCTCCTTAATTACCGCTACGCAGCTCCACATCCCCTTTCAGAGGCTGCACGAGCAGCCTGCTTTGCCCGAGCCGTGGGTAGGACAGTCGGTGTTTTGCTGTGGGTAGGACAGTCGGTGTTTTGCGTGCAGGGATGGAGATCTGACAGACTCGGTGATGTGCCCGCTGTCACACGGACAGAGCGAGAACAGAAGCGGCGGCTCCTGCAGCAGGCACAGCTCACCTGTGCTCAGCTCCGCACCCCAGGCCTCTGATGCTCTCTTCCCTGCCTTGCCCACATTACCACATCCCCACCTAGAGGCTCAGTACTCTAGGAAGAAATTAAAATGTAAAAAAAAAAAAAAATGCTACCTTTTCTATTATAGCAGGTTTGTGGTTTTGGTTTTGTTTTTTTTTTGTACACAGGTTTTTTTCTTTTTCTTTCCCAATTTTTCTATGTGTATGCCCACTTTGTTTTCCAGCTCTATCCAAAATACCTGGGACTGTGTAGTCAGCTGATTGGTGTCTTCTGGGGTCTTTTTTCCTTTGATAAAATGCTGCTGGCTGTTCTGTACCTGCTACTTTATATCCTCCCCCTCTCATATAGAGCTACCTAGATCATATGGAAAGGATCAAACAGTTTTGATTTTTCCCAATGATACTGAGAAATGCAATATTTATCACAGGTTACTCGCAGAGAAGAAGAAAGGAGAATCTAAGAGTGTTCCCTTCAGCTGTGTTTCTGTCAAGGCACGGTGCATGTCCCAGTCCACTTGTTTTGCTCGGTGTGTTAGTTCTGCTCACTACGAGTTGTAATGCAGCAAGACTGATAAAGTTGGTTGCCTACTGGCCATGTGAAGGAGAAAAAAACAACCAAAGCTGGTTGTTAGTTATCCCCACTAAAGTGCTAAACAAATCTCCCAGCAGCTAAACTCCCTTCCCTTTTTATTACTTACTGTACCTTGTAAATCAAATATTTATTAACTGAAAACAGCTTTGCTCACTGACTGATCTTGCAAACACGGGACAAATTCACCCCAGCTGGCTAGTGGCCAATTGCTTATTCAGGCTGCTAAAGGAAACCGGCCTGGTGGAAAGACAAACTCCACGCTGATTTTCCTTCCCCCTTTCCTCCCTTCCCAGGAACGCACTGCTCACATCACCACTTTGGCTGCCATATTTACCTTTCATGAGAACGGCTGTCTGAATGAGGTCACTGCTCCTCTTTCAAAGAGGATTTTATTTTTGTTGTGCTGTGTCGAAAAGGAAGCTTTGGTGGTTTGAAATGGTGGTTGCAAGCACAGACATTGTTTCAATTAGCATATTGGCTCTGTCACCCGCTGAAATGAAAAGCTCCTTTCAGCAGCTGTTTCTGCGGTGTGTCTGATCATCTCTCGCCGTCTCCTGGCTTCGTGTTCATCTGTGGGGGTCCTCAACAGTCTGACTGCAGCAGGCTTGAAGCCCTTGGATGTTGAGGGATGACAGCGTGCAAGGAACAAAACTAAATTCAGGCTCCTTTCTCTTTCTCTGGAAGTGCTGCCGGTAAACTTGAAAGGTCTTTGCATCATTCGAGGCTTCGCCTTTGGTTGCTATAATGAAAGTGATTTGCTGTCCGCTGTCTAATAAATATCCCATGAAATGACAGCGCAGTTCTGCTCTCTCACGGAAAGGGGAGGCAGAGAACAAGCAGGAGTTGCAGGTGTTTAAGAGAGGCTCTCCAAGGAGCTCTCCAGGGACACTCTTTTCCCTCGGGGCCAAGGCCAGAGCTGCAATTCATGCATGCAGCAGGCTGGCTGCCATCAGTAACTCCATTTTCAGCCACTCGTTCGGGGCCTGAGGATCCTCTCCTTGTGCCCTGAAGTTCACTCAGCAGCTCCATGCTGATGGTCATAGCTGTGTTTGCATTGATTTCACCGGTGGTTACCAAAAGGACTTCAAACCTTATTAATGTTTTGTGTAGTTATCTTTGTTCTCTCTCTCTCTAGGACTAATTTGAGGGGTTGCAGAGCGATTCTCTCCTCACAGCAGCACTTTCAGCCAGCCTGAAGCCCCAGCCTGCTCCTGGGTGTGCGATCTGTCCCCCCTGTCCATCTGGTGAGGGCACTCAGAGCACTCTGCTTCACCGCCAGGAGCAAACGGGCTCCTTACTGCACCTTCCTGAAGGCACAGGTGACCAGTACTTTTCAGGCTAAATTCTTTTTCTTTTTCCAAAGGCTAAAAACCATAATCATATCTGGGTCTCCTGACCCACCCCCTTGTGAATTATTGCTAATATTTTCCCTTTTTCATTTTTATACCTTTGGATAGTTGAAGATGGATATACTCTGCCTTTAATCACTTTGCCAAGCTGGAAATATTTATATATTTATAAAAAAAGAAAAAAAAATCTACATTTTATATTTGTGACAAGATGCATGAGCATTGCTGAGCAAGAAGCAACTGCCAGAACCCACAAATCTCTGTGTTAATTTTACATCCACCAAGCAGGGGTGATATATTTTATAGTGTGCATTAACAAGATGGTCATCAGGGACTGCTCATTTAGATAATAAAATAGCCACAAAGTCACTGTTGCGCTTTTTTTAATAAAATTCACTTTTAATGTGTATTAACGAATGTCTTGAAAGCTCCCTGAATCCAGAGCAAGAGTTGAGTAGGGAAAGGCAAGAAATCCACGGAAAGCGGCACACAGAGCCACGGCAAACACCCAGCCACGCTCAGTTCCTGCTTCACTGGTTATTGCTTAACTGGGTACTGGTTACTGGTTACTGGTTACTGGTTAACTGGTTATTGCTTAACTGGTTACTGGTTACTGGTTACTGGGTACTGGGTACTGGGTACATTACTGGTTACTGGTTAACTGGTTACTGGTTACTGCTTACTGGTTAACTGGTTACTGGTTAACTGGTTACTGGGTACTGGTTACTGGGTACTGGTTACTGGTTAACTGGTTAACTGGTTATTGCTTCACTGGTTACTGGTTAACTGGTTAACTGGTTAACTGGTTAGTGGTTAACTGGTTACTGGTTACTGGGTACTGGGTACCGGTAAACTGGGACGGGATGGGCTCAGCCTGCTGCCAGACCCAGCGCCTGCCCTGTCTGCTGGAGCAAGTTTGTCTTGCCACAGGCACCTGATGGATGAGGATGTGATGGGCGCCGTGCTGTGCAGAACACAAACCCCAAAAGGTTCAAACGCTACATTTATCGTTTGCCTTTCCTGAGTGACAGCATTATCCTGCAGGTCTGAGATTTCAGGTCTTTCCATTCTGTCCCAAGACAGGTCTAGGCTACTTAGAAAATGTTTTGAGGAAAATTTTGGACTCAAAATTGCGTCCAGAGCAGTTTTATGTTTCCAACCCTTGGGCACTTACCTAGAAATGCACTTTCAAATCTTTGCTTGCTTGCTCCAGACTAGTTCTTTCATTCCGGATAAATACAGAAAGAAATGGGAGCATTCTTACCCAAACCTTTCTGATTGCCATGAAGTGGTGCTTTGTCATTTAAAATGAAAATTTAAAAAAGAAAAGAAGAAGATGAAGAAAATAACCAACTCTTTGCCTTGTGTATCATAGATTGTAATGAATTTCTTGTTAATGGGAACAGGTCTTTTACAGGTACCTTAAGCCAGGTTTAATGGTTTAAGCTCTAGGTTTAATGCCTTTCTCACAAGAGTGTTTATTTGCTGTGTGCTGTTAGTTATTCTGAAATTGCATTTTATTCTTTAAGGCTTGCTTTGCTTGATTGATGGTGTTTTGGGTTTGTTTTTTTTTTTAATTTGCCTTAAAATGGTCCTGATTTTCTGAAAAGGCTGACAATAGAAACCACCAAATGCAGGGGCCCATTTACTTTGTTATTCCTGAAGTTTTGGGTAAAAGGATTTAGGCTGAAGCAGAAATAACTTAATTGTTGTAGTTTGGAAGTAACTTTACACATGAAAAACAAATTGGTCCCTGAATTTTTCAGCCAATCCATTGACTACATGATTTATTCTTTCAAAATCTTCTTTTTCTCTGACTGTATTTCTCAAAAGGCCAAGCTATGTCGTTTGCACCTGACTGACCCCAGGGAATTAATCTAATTTGCTGTCTATAAATAAAGGGGTGAAGTTTGCCTGGAGGCCGGGGGAGAGGGGCGAGCAGACGTGCGAGGAGGGGACTCTCACCCACGTAAGTGAGGAGAAACACTCCAGCTGGGTGTCAGAACCCGACCAGAGGAGCGAGCCTTTCCCACTAATTGGTCTCGAAGTGCAATTTATTCCCCCCGTCCCCGGCTCGCTCACAGCGCCGGCAGCGCCGCGCTCCGAGCCGGCCGTGGCTGCGCTCCTTGGCACGCACCGAGAGCTGCGGGGCACCGAGCCTCGGGCAGGGCAGGAGAGGGGCCGTGTGCGGGAGGGCACGGGGGACGGGGGATGGGTATGGGGCACTGAG
>VZTX01027532.1:306-10893 GCA_013400915.1 Pardalotus punctatus
AGGTAACGCGCTGCGAGCACCGGGGGCCGTCTTTGCCTGTCCCCCCCCCGCCCGGGCCCCGGCGTGTCCCCGTGTCCCGCCGGCTCGCAGTGGTTCAGCCCAGCCGTATCCCCAGCCGGGCCCCCCCCGGGGCGCTCGGAGTGGTTCGGTCCATCCCCCCCTCCCCGGAGTGCGCCCCCCCCAGACACCGCGTGGTCCGGTCCAACTGCTGCTTCCCTTCCCCCCTCTCCCCCGGACCCGGCGTGGTTCCGCCCCGCTCCCGGGACACCGGGGGGCGCCGGGCTGGGGCTCCCCCGTCTCTGCCCTCGGGAGTCTCGGAGCTGCGAGGATCATCGGCGACCCCCGGACCACCGTGCGGGACACAGGCCGCTCGCCTCCGGCACTGCTCCCAGCCCCGGAACCGGCCTCGGGTGGGCCTGGCGGGGCCGTCCTGCCCTGCTCCCTCTCGGGGTTCGCTCCCCGGGGATCACACGGTCCGGGTGGTGGCTCGCTAGTGGGGCCGGGCAGACCCTGGCAGTGGTTGCGGGGGACTTTGCCGCCGCCCGGGGCCCCTCCCGTCGGACGGGGCCCGTTTTTCAGGGCTCAGAGCGAGTCCGAGCCCGGCAGGTGCTTTAGGAGAAGGTTTGGGGTTCCTTAGTGGCAGGATCCATGGGGCTGTGCCTGTGCACCTGCCCCCGCCTCCACTGCTGCCTAATTATTTCTGGTTCATTAGCAGCCTCAGGATTGTTGGCTGAGCCGTGCTCGTGATGTTCAGCCCCGCTGCTGCCGGGCTGACACGTTCCAACGCGGAGCTCCGGGCACCTGCCGGTGTCCGGGGTGCTCAGAGGGTTTGGCTGTGTGATGACAGCGATCTGCGTGTTGTCAGGCCTTTAAAATGAGCATAATTAGATCTGAGGACGAGCTAATTACAGTGGAAGCCGTGCTCGATTCGCAGATGTCATCTGCTGCGCCGGGGGGGTGGGTGTAACACGTAACTTTGGGTAAGGTGCCGAGGTTTAGGCTGAGGGAAGCTGTCCCCAGCCGTCCTTCTGCAGTTCCTCGGTGCTGCAAGGAAATGCAGGGGCTGGCAGCCTGCACCCTGCCTTCCCAAGGCTGCTTGCCGTGTTCCCGCACACCCTTGGACCTCTTTTTGGGAGTGTTCTCCCAAGCGGGGAGGAGTGGCTGATGATGCCAAGGGAGGGGGAGAGAACCTCTTGCTGCTCAGAGTCACAGAACAGTTTGGGCTAGAAGGGATCTAAAAGCCCATCTTGTTCCACCCTTCTGCCATGGGCAGGGACACCAGTGAACAATTAAAATATCATTTGTCCTTCTGGTTTTTTAGTCACCTTTCTGGATTTTGGGGAAGGTAGAGGGTTGTTGCTCAGGCCTAGGCAAAGTGTCTATGGAGACGGTTGCTCAGGAAGGGTTTAAGCAGGGAGTGTGTGTTTTTCTTCTTCTGTGAGCAAGTAAATCTGAATTTATGAACCTGTAGGCTGTCTTATCTTACACTGATAGTAAAAAAGATGAAACGGAGCCAGTAATCTCACCAATGCTTTGATTTCTTAAGTCAAGTTGCTTACTCCTCACTTGGGTAGCGTCCAAATTGTGTCACTTGGCCGCAGCCGCACTTGCAGCTGGAGCTCCCGGGGGGCTGGGGACAACACGCACAACAGCAAATGAGTGTTTGCTGGAGAAGAGCAGACCCTGGGGGATGGAGGTGGCCTTTGGTGGGCTGTGGGAAGGCACGGCTTCACCCACAGAGGGGGGGACTGTGCTGTGGGTCTGGGGTTGTCACTGTGCTCCATGATCTGAACTGGGTGACAAATCCCCGTAACACTGGTGCTGTGTGGAGGTGTTGAAGTGTCCGTGACCCACCTACATGGGTGCTTTGTGAAGCTCCCCTTGTGCTCACTGCTCTGCCTGTGCTGTTGATGCAGGATCACCAGTGTAGTTGAAATATGCTCCTGACTGGAGAGGAGGCATTTGGGTGCTGTGCTCTGTCTGAACAACATGGCAGGCTTAATCCAGACTGTGGGTTAGGCCAGCAAAGACCTTCCCCAAGCCCTCAGTAATTATAGAGGGGAGCCAGTTAGTCTGGTACAGGAGTAAGATTGCATGGAGAAGGGCTGGAAGTTGTGGAGGCCTTGGCATTAGGTTCACTTAAGGTGCAGAGTGTTCTGAAGGGAACTTTTGGAAATCTCACACTTTGAGGGCGTAAACCTCACTTACTGACTGCAGCAGGGCTCATTCATGAACACATTGGCCCACTCCATCCCCTCCTGAAACCTTGGCATCAAAGTTTTGAGAAGTTTTGTGACCATCCAGTTGAAAAGGGAGTTTCAAAATCTAATGAGTGCAAATGCTTGCTGTGCCTTCTCCCTGAATCTGTACCCTCATGCCCTGGGGAGGGACTGCAGGGAGTGTAAGGGGCTGCTTCATGGTTCTGGTGAGCTGTGGGCAGGAGCAGAGGTGGGTGTGCGGAGGTGCGTTGCTGTGGAGTGACAGGTGAGCACTAGGCTTGTTCGGGCTGGGGTGCCCTCATCCCAGGGATGGTTGGGTAAGCAGATGGCATATCACCATTCCTCTAGCCAGGTGCAGTCTGGAGAAAATAGGGTCTGGAAACCCTTTTTCCAAGGGTGGTCAAGTTATAGGAGAGCTGTTAATACAAAGAACTGGCACTGTCCAACTGTTGGACAGCAGGTCTTGCCTCTACCATCTCCTTTCTAAAGCAGGAATTCTCAGTCTGATGGGGAAGTGAAGTTGACATCGGATTAATTTCCGTTGTTCAGGTCACCGGTTACAAGGGTTGCAGTCTGCCCATCAGTTATGGCCCAGAGCAGGAGCAGAAGCCTCCAATGTGTTCTTCAGGGTTGGATGCTTCTGCTTTAGGGAGCTAAAAGGATTTACACTCTTGGACAGTTGTCTTGCTCTACCTCAGGCTGGAGGAGCAAAGTGCAGATCCTGGCCCCAGCCAGGTGTGCTGGGTGGTGGTGGCACGTGTGTGGCTGTCTCGAGAAAGCACTGGGAGAGCGTTGATTGCGACAGCCCAGGAACAGTATTGCAGCTCTTCCCTCTTAGCAGTGATAACTTTGAAGTGACTTTTGAAGGGTTGCTGGAAGCAATTTTTTTCAGTGAGCAGATTAGAGATAAGAGAAGAATTCCACCCTGTGGGGCATAAGCAGTTCAATCCATACCAACTCAATGGAGAGGGGAAATTGGAGAGAGCTTATCAGCTTGAGGAAAAATCAAATGTAAACATCATCCCCAGCATGATTATGGTTCACAGCTTAGTTGGATGTCACATGCCTCTGTGCTGTGAAATGGTGCTGGCGAGGATGATTACAGAGGGAGTCAGCCAGGCAGGAACAGGCAGAAAAACACCCCGCGCCTTGAACTCTTAAAGACCCTGCAGTTACTTCACAGTCAATAAGTCACAGCTCAGCTGCAGGGAAGGAGGAAGGCAATGAAAATAGAATTCTGGCTGCTCTGGCAAATTAATTGTTCTTTAAGATATGAATCGGCTGGAAGCACACATGGAAGCTGGGATGATGAGGCCTGGGAGCTGGGAATGGCAGTGTGTACAGCAGGGAGATGTGGGCACTGCCCAAAGGATGCTGAGCCCGCCTGTATCAGTGTTAGGGCAGGCTGGAGAATGAGTCCCCAAGAACACACAGGGCAGGGAGTGATTAATCTCATTTTCATTAACCAGCATTTGGCATTGACCTGTATATAACAGCCCGTTCCACCACTTCTGGGGCCAAGCCTGGCAGAGCTGCCACTGCCACATCCCATTTGGGAGCCTCATGGGCCTCTCTGGAAGGGCTCCTCAGGGAATGACCTGAGTGGATTCAGTATGAGCAGTGCATAATTTGGAAACTATTATTGAAGTGATTCACTGATATGACCATTATGGGCTCTTGCCAGATGCACAATCTTAATAAATATGGTTTTCCCATATAAGGTGGTTGTAGCCCAAAAAGCAGCAGCAGGAATTCAAGCACTCTCTTGCTTCATGGATACCTCTTTCAGTCAGCACCAGTTGACTCCAGAAATAGTTCTGCCATGGCTGTGTGATACCCTGACAAAGACTCAAGAGCCCTTCTCGTCACTTGCTGCTTCAGCTTTGTCAGTGTTTGATTATTCCCACCCATCCTTTTTGGGCTGCCAAGCATATTCCCATGTTCCATGATTAGTCTCTAGAGGCCTGGCAGGTGCCTCACTCCTGACACGGATGCAGTACCATGTGCTTGCTGGGACCTGCTGGTATGAGATCAGTTCATCTGTGCATATGGGAACTGCAGGTGTTAATGGGGGTCATTGACTTGTGACTCAAAAAGCAGAAACCATTGCACCTTTTGCACTACAATAGGGAATGTCAGAAGTGGAGGGGGAAATGTTTGCTAATCCCAGTGCAAGGAGGGTTGGCTTTGTTTACGTAGAAGTGAATGCTCAATGCTCCCATCTGCACTGTGGGGAGGGAGCTGCTGGCCAGGTCGCTAGCAGGAGATGCTCCCTCTGGCATCCTGGCTGCAGGAAAGTGGGAGCCAAAGCAGGTCCTGCCTTCCCCAGATGGTCTGATCCCATGGGTGCACCATTGTGGATCTCCCCCAGGTCCCAGGGAAGCTGGCAGGGGCAGCAGGTATTGGAGCAGGCTGCCTGTTTTGGGACACACTCTCTGGTTTAACACAAAGGCCTTGGCACCTCCATTTCTCCAAGATGCTTACGCTGGGAGAGAAGTGACTCAGAATGTTTGAATCAGAGAATCAAAGGATGGTTTGGGTGGGAAGGAAACGTCTCATTCCAACCCCCTGCCATGGGCAGGAACACCTTCCGCTAGAGCAGGGTGCTCCAAGCCCCATCCAGATTGGTCTTTAAACCCATTAATAGCAGCAGAACAGCAGGAGATGGCCAAGGTGGGGTACTTTCTTTCTCATTAAGTCTTTCCACGTCTCTAACCAAGGTCTCTGATAGTCCCCTTTGATTTGTTTAATAACCCAATGACAGTGTTCCAGTCCTTCACCTATCTCCCAGCCCTACAAGCTGGGTCACCTCATGAATGTGCCCAACAACATAATTTTTTGTCACATCAGACTGACCATCTGATCATGTCTGTGGGGCCAGGCAGAAGCTGTTTTTAAGCATTGTGCAGGTGCAAAGCCCTAGTTGTTCGGTGTGGATTCCCCTTAAGTACTTACTGTTGTATTTCACCATTTCTAAATCCATGGTGCGTGCAGGAACTCAAAGGAGGAAAGTACTATTGTGTTCTGTAAGTCTTTGGCAAAGCAGAATTCCTGGCCAAGCATGCTCTGGGTGTTTGCTGCCGGCTGAGGGTGCCTGTACAGCCGTTTGTGTTTTCCTCTGATGCTGGGAGGACGACACGAGCCGCTCTGAGCCCCAGGTGCCGGCTGTGCCGCCACGGGAATGCACTCACGGCTGGGAGAAGACATGAGCACAGCAGAGAGGGAAATCAGGGTATTGTGAGGGCCTGGAAACGAAAGGCTGTTTAATGCTGAAATGAAACAAAAGCTCAAGAAGGAAGAGGGTCATGTAGAAAACCAAACTTGTGGCCTGTGGGTTTGGTCTTGATCCCCATCAACAAACCTCAGCAAAGCCCAGCATTGCTCGCCTGCCTGCCTGCCTGGGGAGCGTGTGCCAAAGGGAAAACAACTGCTGGCTTTCCCAGGCTCTCCAACTCCTCTCCAGAGAACTCGCAGACCAAGCCCCAGGATGGGGAGCCTGGCTTCTCCAAGAACCCTGCACAAGCCAGTGACCATAAGGTGATGTTGAGGCTTTTCCTTCTTAGTCAGGTCTTTGAAATACTCAGTTCCTGAACAGCCTGGCACTTGTTTGTTTGATTTTTTTTCAATGATGCCAATGGCTGGGTTAACCTCCAAACGTTCTGGAAAGTGTTTTTTGTAATTAAAAAGCTAAAAGTGATTAGAGCAGCTTTTCTGTCACTTAGTCTCCTCACCCACATATTTAGCAGGAAATGCTGTCAACCCCTAATTAAGTGTCATCGTTTTCCATGGTGTGTTCTTGTGGCTTCCCCAGTTTACATGTGGGTTTTGGCACTGGCTTGTGGTGAATTGCCAGGCTGAGTCAGAGGACATGCTGTGGTGGGGAGGAAATCTGGAGCTGGCAGTGTGCTGGGTTGCCCCAGTGTTCCCAGCCATGCCCATGCTGCTGGTCACCACTTACCATAACTTGTTTTTGTCTCACAGCTCTGGAGAGAGGCTGTGAGTCCCTTTGCTTTTCTTCCAGCCTTCTATGAAAGCTGCAAGCTTTCAGCTACAGCAAGCCCACCACTCTTTCCGAATTCTGTTGAAAGAACACAAATGTGTACAACTAGGGAGCCTGTGTGTGATGTGAAGATTCTCTTAAATATTTACAGAGACGGAAACAGGCTGGAATATTTATTCCACAGAAACAGGCTGGAATAATCTACATGTGAAAAAGAGCAGTGTTCTTTTATAGCATGGAGCTGGCATGTTCCTTACAGTTGCATCTCTGGCAGATGCCCACGGGAAGTGCTGTCCCTCTGGATAACTGCTTGACTTTGGATCTGGAGTTGCAGGAAACAAACTTCACTGTGTCCAACCATTGCCTATGCAGTTTGCATTCAGCGTGAGGAGTGTAAATGCTTTGCAGACTTGTCAAGGGGGCCCAGTCCTCATCTCCTCTGTAATCAGCAGAATCTGCATGTTCTCTTTGCAGAAATTGCTACTAGAGAGGGTGGGAAAGACTTCCTGGGAGAAGAGGGAAGTTGGAAACCAGCTGTTTGCCTTCATCGCTGAAGACCTGCCTGTTGCATGAGGAGTGTTTGAAAGGCAAGGGCCCACATTCCAGAAGCACACCTGTAGCTGCTCCTGCTGCCCAAGGCACTGCTTGATCCCGCAAAGGGGAACCAGGTCATGGCCTAGGGTTTGTCACAAGACCAGCCTGGGCAGATCCACGTCCATGACTGAAAGGGCCTGGAGATTAGCTGAGCATGGGAACACCACAGGCAGCAGCCTCTCTCTTTGTTCTGGGTGAAACAGCTCAGTCTTCTGAGCTGGGAGGAATTAATGGATTAGGAGACAAGGGCAGCTTTGCCTTGTTTGTGGTCATTAAAACACAGCAGCGCTGCTGGCACCATGGCTGGTGGGGAGCTCGCCACTGGTCATACTCCAGAGCTCAAACGCTGCTTTTCGCTTTACTGCTTCATGTTCCACCTCTGCCAGCCATGCAGGGGTATGAGGCTTGGTTCAGCTTCTGCCGTGTGCTCCGGCTGCTGCTGTTAAAGCTTTCCTGCCTCTGCTGTCCTGTGGGAGCTCTTGCATGGGGCTTGGTGGCTCCTGCAAAATGAGTTTTCTGTGCTCCGAGGACCCATTTAGGCACAGCAGATGTTAACTCTTCATTTAAACTCAGTATTGCTTTTTCGGACAAAGCTCTGTCAAATCGCTGACTCTTCACATTCGAGTTGTCTGTGTTCCTGTACCACAGCAGACACCTCCTAATTTCTTTTCCAGAAGATCTGGTAGTGCTTTGACCTCAGCCATCTCCTGGAGGAAATGCAGCTCACCAGAGGAAGGGAGTGCTGGGCTGGGAGCCAGTCAGGTCTCTACTCCTTCACTGAATTTAGTAAATCAGAATAACTCCCCAGCTGTTTCATGTTTATTCTGTAGAAGAGTTCTGCCACTTTTGGGACCAGGGAGCTGAGTTCACAGTCATTTAGCTGGGCTGGTGTTGGAAGCCTGTCCTTAGTGTAACCCAAACTCTGGGCACATCAGGATGCTGCCCCTCAAAATGGGTGTCTTGGATGTTTCAGACTCTGCTGGTGACCATGTTGTGCAAGAGTAGAATTAGTCAAGGTTGTTTTGCCTGCTCATTTGCTGCCTGACAAGATGTTTAAATTGTTAGTTAGACTTTTCTTCCCCTTGGAGTTTGCCATTCTCAGTTGCTGCTTTGTATTCTGTCACCCGAAGTAAGTGAAGGTCCAGATTTCCAGTGCCTGAGACACCCACTGAGACTGGTGAAGTATAACCTGATGGAGTTGAGGACTGACACAAAACCATGTGTAATCTCCATTGAAAGAGCATTGTTTGCAAAGTCAGTCTCTTGGGAATTCAACTTATGCCCACACTTGCTTTCTGCCTCCCTGGTTAAGGCTGGGTTCACCTCACTTGCACGTCCCACCTGAGCAGAGGGGCTTGCCAACCCTATGTGGGACAGGAAGGGCAGGGAAGAATGAAGTAGGTAAAATAAAAGTAATTCTCCTGTGTATTTAAAGCAGGAGTAATGTAGGTCACCTTAATCTGCTCTCCCTTCTCCCTTTCCTGCGGGATGGGAGAATGTCCCAGCCACATGTACTGCAGGATGATGATGAGGGGGGACCACCTTCATCTTGCTGCTCTACCTGTTTATTACCTACCAAAAAAATCAAACAAAGCTCTCCAACAGTAGTGCAGTCTCTCAAACAGTACTTGTTTCTGTGCATGAGGTGAATGACTTCAAGGTGATTCAATTCGATTATTTCAATTGTTTTTTAGGGGGGAATTCTGATTTGTGGATGGAACTGCGATCCTGTTTAAATGGCAAGTTAACAGCATCCTTCTAAGCTCTAGTAATTTACCTGTTTTTTCCCCAGTTGTAGTTGGGCTGCAGTACAGTCCCAGCACTGCTTTAGACATTGTTCAGTGCTGGTCCTGTCAGCCCTCTGGTGATGGAGTTGGCTCAGGACTGTGTATGGATTTTCATCTCATTCTGGGCTGTCTGAGCTCAGGTAGTTCAGGCCTCTTGGCACCAATTTGAGCAACTTGAGTGGGAGCAATTTGGGTTGGTGCATTGATACAGCTCACAAAGGGTTCAGAGTGCTTGAGTATTTTTATGTAATTGGCAAGTTTTGAGGGGTTTTGTGAAGTCCTTTAAAAGCTCAAGGCTCATATCCAGAGTCCTGTGAGGCTCCCAGGCACTGCAGTGCCTGAAACCATAGAGTCATAGAATCTCCTGGGTTGGAAGGGACCCACAAGGATCATTGGGTCCAGCTCGTGGCCCTGCACAGAAGAACCCCAAGAATCCCACCAAACGCCTGAGACCATTGTCCAAACACTTGGATCTCTGGCAGGGTTCAGGTGACCTCGGTCACCAACAGTGGTGTATCCTGCTTTGTCAACACAGTTGATAAAATCCTGGGAGTCACAACAGCTGAGATGGGACATGGCTGGTTTCTGCCCTCGGAGCCTGCTCGGTTTTGGTGCCACTTTGCCTGAAGTGAATCCCACAGAGGGGACAGCCCAACTTCAGTCAGTTTTCACCTCTGGTCCTGCAAAGTTGAGGGATTGAAGAAAAGCCTTCAGGCTTGGCATAAGGCCTACAAGTGTTCATTGTACAAAGTAAAATGAAGGTGATGAGCTGGAGCCTTCCATGGCCACTGGTCAGATGTTCCCATAGGATGTTCAGCTCTCTTCCCAGTGTAGGACTGGGAATTGGAGCTCACCCTCCTTTGTGACACTGATGGTATTTACCACATGGGTTAATGGGTGGAGAGGGAAGAGTCCTCTGCAGGGCATAAGTAATGGACTTTAACTGCTCTAAAAAATGAGGGAAAATCTGCCCATCTCTGTGCTGGGCTGTGTCATGTTTGGTGCATTCTGTGACCTGGGCAAGAGACACAAGTAAATATTGCCAAAGCCTCTGCTTTGAGCAGGATGCAGCAGCTGAAGACAAAGATGCTGCAGTAGTTTTTCTTTCTCTAGTTTCTCTGCACATCTGATGGACCAGATTTTGTGGATTTTTCAGTATAAAATTGTCCATTATTGCATTTTTCAAAGGGAAGCAGCTGGCCAAAATCCTCCTCTGGCTGAGTGCTCCTTCCCTGAATGTGCTGATGGCACTTCAGCAGTCACAGTGACTCCACTTGGATGCTGATGTGGAACTTGGTTGTCTCTCTGCATTCTTGATTCCACAGTTTCTGTCAATGTAGCTGGTTCTGTATCCCTGTGCCAGGATGAAGGGGTGGTGTGCTCAGTCCCACGTGCAGCTGAGAGGGCAGATGTAATACCTGAAACCACTTGTCTTCTCTTTAAATGTCACTTTTAACTGGTGTCATCTGCAAAATGACAGTTTTCCTCCTCTCTGTATGTGTTGGGTGCTGCTCTCTCCATCTGGCTGGCTGTGTGTTGATGGGGGCAGTGTACAAAACGAAAAGCATTTGCTGGCAGAAATGCAAACTATAGAGATGTAAAATAGTCCCTGACTTCAAAGCTGGAACAGAGAGAGCAGAAAATGAAGCTGAAGTCTCAAAGCTGTGCTTGTCACTGTTAATGACATGCTCAGTTACTGACACTTGCTGAGGTGGAATTCAGAAATAAGGCCTTGGGTTTCGCTCTTGCCTAACAGGTGGAGATTATTTGGGGGTTTAAATAGCACATGTTTTGGGGTGGGTTTCGTAGTTGGTGAGGACTGTTTGTTCAGTGATAAGAGCTGAAATCTGTAGGGTTAACAATTGCCTTTGCTTAATTTAATGTTTTTTTTCCCCCTGTATTTCTGATTTACATTACAAGACAGTGAAGTTTTTCAGGTGTGTTGCATTTTGTAGCTTTTCACGGAATCCTCAAATATCCTGAGCTG
>VZTX01027542.1:336-23085 GCA_013400915.1 Pardalotus punctatus
CCCAAGCCTCCCCCCCGCGGGAGGGACAGGACGGGACGGGACCGGACGCCGCAAGGTAAGGGCAGCGGGGCGGGGAGCGGGGCCGTCCGCGCAGCCCCCTCCGATTGCCCCGGGGCGGGCGAGGGGCGCGGTGCCCCCGCCCGGCTGCGGGACCCCTGTGCCAGAGCCGGGCTGGGGCCGCGGCCATCCCGGCGCCGTCCCCGCAGCCGAGACTGCGGCGCTGAGCCCGCGTCCCGGCCCCGCTCCGCCGCGGCTTTGCGGGATGCTGCTGGGAGAAACCTCGGCGCCCTCTCGGATCTCTCCCTCGCCTTTGAGGTTTGTTTTGTCCTCCCCGTTGTTGCCCTCCTGCAGCCCAGGCGGCCGGTGCCCCACAGCCTGTGCGGCTGCCGGGAAGCCCGGCTCGTCCTCCGGCGCTGCCGCCGAGCGGGGGTGTGTGCCAGGCAGGCAGCGGCTGCGGCTTCAGCAACATACGTTGTTCTCGGGGGGAAAAAAAAAAAAAAAAAGGAAAAAAGTGGCTACCAAGAAAAGCAGACAGAAAACTCTACAGTGGGATGTAAGTGCTGAGGTTTGCTACGTGCAGCCTGGGTTCTGTTTTTATTTCGACAGCGCAGAGACAATGGCTGCAAAGCGTTGTTTAATCACTTGCAGATAGAACTTTTATGTATTTAAACCTTCACAGTTAAAGGCTAGCGCAGATTTTTGAAAAACCTTCACAGTTAAAGGCTAGCACAGATTTTTGAAAAGCTCTGTTTCTCTGAACGTGTTTGCTCTGGATGTATTTAACACTTGAGCCGGTAGCATGCCCTGGTTCCCCCGACAGGTTAGCTCGGTGCCAGGGATGAGTGTTGTCCTGTCTGTGCCATGCTGCCCAGGGCTGCTCTGGAAATCATCCCGGTGGACACCGACGTGGTCTAAGCAGCCTCTGCAGGGCTGGTTTCAAAGAACTGGTCGTGACGCTTGTAGCTTCCCTTCCTTCCCCACCAACGGATCTGGTTAGCATCTAGTTACAATGTTAATTAAATGAATTAAACAGTATCGCTATGCTTGTGGCTTGGCTGAGCTGCAGGAGGCGAGCTCAGCGGGAGGCAAGGTCCCTGCAGTAAATTCGCGGATCTCCCTGTGCCAGCGGGCTGTTTGTGAGCAGATAGCAGAGATGTGCAGTGACACAGGCACGGCACGGTGTCACCCCTGGAGCATCCTACTGCCAGTGCAGCCCCATCCAGCATTGTCTGAGTATGGGCTTCCAGCCTTGATGCACCCATTTCACACTTGGTCGAGACAGTGGAGTTGTGTCTATGAAAGTGGAAGGGGCGAGAGCGACGCGAGGATGAATTCCACCCTGGGCGGTTGGCAGCGAGTGATTTATGGTATCGGTGACCCTGGCAAGGCACTGCTGGCTTGGCCATTACCTGGCTTCCATAAAAACAGCGCTTGGGTGTTAGACACCAGCAGCACCCTTGGCTGTGTTGCAAGGGAGCAGGGGGAAAACTTTGTGTTTCTGCTCAGCCTGCTTTGAAAATCGCTGAATCTGAGCTATTTTAGGAATGGCATTTCAGATTGCTTCTTGTCAGGAATGCCTCATCCTCCCAGACACGCTCTCCTATCTCGTAGGGGAACACGTACCTGCAGGAGGAGAGCTGCCCAGGTCAGCTTTTTAGTGCCACTACAGGTCTCTATGAAGTACTCAAAGCAATGTCTAGAATTTAAAACGTACTGATATTTGAAGCAGGAGAGCATTTTTTTAAAACACTGAGAGATTTTTACGTTCTAGTTTGGCCATTAAGAACGTGGTGAGATATGCAGTAGTGCCTCATGTGCGGGTGCTGTATGGATGTATCCAGGGTCCTGTGGCTGTGTTCCATCCTTTCGTGAGAAAAGCGATACCTGTTCCTCATGGGCTTTCTGTGTCAGCAGATAAGGAGCCCCTCTTTATTTTGACAGAGCTTTATAATACGTGTTAAAAATTCTTTGTCACGCTTCCGTGATGAAGACTGTGGGTGCATCATGCTCTCCTTGTCTCTGTGCTGCCCTGGACAGAAATCCCATTGATTTCTGTGCTGGGAAGGGTGGGCTCCGCAGCATGTCATTGCAGCCCTGCCAGCGCGGTGACACAATGTGGGGCTCTGCCAGCAGCTCCCTGGCACCAGCCACACCTGGCAGGCGGTGGCACACGCATGATGCACCGCTGGCGTCATCGGCTGGCTGGTTCCTCACGCCCCAGCTGCCCTGGAGAAGGTTGGGGTTTGGTGGTCAGATGAGAGGGAATTCGAACACCGTGTGGGATGCTAATGCCACTGAGATGCCTATGGGCCGCTTTATTTAATTGTGAGAGGTTTGTCAGTGAGGTGAGGCAGAGCTGTGTAGGATCCCCGTGCGCCTATGTTGTTGTGGGTGAGTGCTTTGGAAACGTGGAGGAAAAGCTCTGAGGTTTCCCCAATGTTTATAAATACAATCTGGTGCAAACTGTCAGGCAAGCTGTTCAAAATCATGTCACGCCTGCGCTGCCTTCCCTGCTCAGCTCCAATGCCTTCGCCACAGACCTGGTGCGCATCTGATGTTTCAAGCTCCCGGCACACAGCTCCAGCCCATCTGCTGGGGCTTTTCCAGCACCCTTCTCCTCTTCCTGTGAGCTGGGATGGGGACACAGCACTGTGGGCAGGGTTGATGCTGTGGCTCCCTGTGCACCACGACCTGGTCAGTGGAGCCCTGAGTGTCCTTCAGTGCCATGCTCCAAGAGCCCAGGCTGCCCCAAAGTGACCTGGCTCACACACCAGAACTGCAAGTAGGGACAGAAACAGCGTCTTCAAGTCCCCTTCCTTAGAAGGTTTGCCTACCTTAGAAGTCCTCTGAAAACGAAGGGATAAACCCTTTCCTGAAAGCTCCATCCGTGCACTGGACTTCTGCTCCATCCCACACCTTCAGTGGGGCTGGATGGAGCCTGTTTGCCGGATGTTTCACTCTGAAGTGTGCCAAGGTCTTCTGTCTTAATATGTATAAAAAGATGAGATGTTTATTAAACTCAGACCCTGCTTTTTCTTCCATGATTTATGTCCCAAGAGGCTGGTGATAAACAGTTTATTAAAAAGAAATCCTGATTTATTTCTGCACATGGTTACAGTTCAAGCTGGTACCAAATGGTTTTGTAGGAGACCACCTTTTATGCTTCCCATGGCAGTTTAAAGGATTGCTAGAAAAACAATCCAGAATCTAAGTAGGTTTGGATAAAGGCAAGCCAGGACTGTACGTCAGGGTATGTGGTGCTTTTACGCAGCGAGGCGGTGGATTTTACCACGGAACATCTGGGCACTGGCTTCAGTTACAACACAGATTTTAGTGGGATAACAAGTCTTGCTTTGCTTCGCATTCATTTTGAAGTCACTAAACTTTATACGAATAATAAAACTGTAAGCCCATTACTTCACTGTTTGCAAGGGGCTGTTTCAGTCCCCCTTACGGGTCTCACGTCTTTCTGGGTCTGGTTTTATTTTGCTGTGCTAAGTGGGTATTTATCTTCTCAGTGCCTGGCTCGCTTTTGGGGGAGTCATCTTTGCTCATTTGTAGCGATGGCCGCACCGGGGAGGCCCAGCGGGTTTCCATTCCCCCCGTGGAACGCGCACGTTTTCTGCGTTAGGGGCAGCCTCATGAAAGAAAACTGCACGTTTCTCCTTCAGGGCATTCAAAGGCGCTGAGGTTGGTAACCTGGAGGGCGATAGAGCTGCTCTGGGCTACCAGTTCAGCCACTCGTGAGACCTAAACTAATGGGGAAGGTTTTGCTTTCTTTTTCTGTTTGATTATAAAATGCGGAGAAGGGTAGACCTGACTGAAGGAGGGAAGGGCTGCCTCTTTCATATAAGAAAACAAGTTTGCAAGCCCTTACAAAAGGGTGCACACACTGGCAGGAATGCTCAGCATCAGAGAGGATAACCCTAGCTAGTTCTGTATCAGGGAATATGTGCTTGGAATGTTAAGTTTCGTGTGAGAGTGTACAGACAGACCGTGAGACCGAGGCTTACCTTCACTGCGGGGAGCACCTGGGGTGACACTGAATGCTGATGGGCTCTGTATTTTGGTGTCACTGTCTGTATGGGCAGGAACAAAGCAGAAGAAATCAGAATTACACCTGAGGAAAGAGAATATCCCAGGTAAGATCTGTGAGAGGGGACTGAAGTACTGCTTGAGCTCTGCTGTCTCATGAGTGGAGCAGTGAGTGAGAGAGCATCACTTTGGGGAAACGGCAGAGTGCAGAAGCTGTTCTGTTTTACATCGTGGCTGAGATGTACTTCTGTGGCAAAAATCCTCATTAGATCAAACAGGGATAGTTTGTGCCTGAGAAAATGACTCAAATAAGCTCGTGGATGGATGGAAGGAGCTTTGAAGGCTGAGGAGATGTTATGTTTGAAAACTTTAACAAGATGTCATTAGGAGAGGAAGTATTTGCCCTTAGATCAGGAAATAGGTCAGGATAATAAATCATAACTCCAGGAGAATGTGCTTAAAGCTGGAAATTCATTCAGAGTGAGAGAAAGAGAGTAAATATTAGAAAGAAGTTTGTTCTTTCAGAATTAATTTTCTGATTCACTGTATGCAAGGACACCCACTGAACAGGAGAAGGATAACAGAGCTGTAACAGGAACCAGCTGAAAACCTCATGACTCCGTGGAAGGTTTCGATTGCTCTGCAGGGAGCATGTCAGTCATGTGGGACACATCAGAAACAGGCAGTGTGTCATGTCACTTCACGTGTGAGGTAGCTGATAGTCTAAATTCACCAAAAACCTGATGGGGGGCATTTTACAGGATGGGTTTTAAATGCAGTTTGAGCAATCAGCAACATGAGTGGCCTGAGAACCCAGCCCCACTCCATGACTGCTTCACTAAATGCAAGCATACCTGAGTTACCAGAGGGGTGCAGCAGATCCTGCACAGAGCATCTCTCAGTGGGCTCTGGCCTTCCACCCAGGCAGGTATTTTCAGCATTTCTCACAGATTTCTCAGAGTTGTTCAGGTTTGGCCTGAACTGGGATTGCTCTGGCTGCAGGGTAATTAAAGTCGGGGGTTAGAGAGATGTTTGTTGCTGCATGACAGCTGAGATAGGAAGCAGTGGGTACTTGCTGCAAGCACCTGGAAAACTGAAAAGCAAAAGGCAATAATTTCTCTTTCTTACCTCATTCCCTGCTCCACAGGTCCGGATATGAGTGCCCCTCCAGTGTGACCCTCGCACGCTCCCAAGGTGACACAGCACCGAGGCCGACACTTCCCTTGTGATTTACAGGGGAAAAGCATTGTTTGCCTAATTGACTCTATTCCTTTTTTTTTTTTTTCTTTTCTGTATTATTTAAGAGAACACAACTTTGTTAAAACTTTATTAGGGGGTGAGAAAAATGATGCTTCTCATCTTTCTCACCTTTAACTTGCTCAGTACCAAAATAGAGCAGTGCTAGACCAGCCAAGGCGGGCGGGATTGCAGGTTCTTCACACACATTTGCAGGGATGATTAAACAGGAAAGATGTTTTTACAAAGCAGCCAGAATATCGTGAAGAAGTGAGTGCTCCCTCTCTGTCTTTGTCTCTACTTTGTTTAGGTGCAGCAGATTTACTGCTAATTTGTTTATAGTCAAACAGCCTAAATGTGTCTCAGCATTCTGAAATCCAGAGACCTGATGCAAATTAAGCAGTTTACAGATCGGGATGATGATGGTGGGGGAAAGCCAAGTGTCTCGGAGCTGCCAGCTGGTCTCTGGATGTGAAGGAAAACATTAGTGAGCAGTGTTAACAGTTTCTAGTCCCCATTCCTTCCCTTCCTTTGGCTACTAAATCTGTGTTTAATTCCCTGTGGGTTTTCTCTCCTGGGTAAGAATTACTTACTTGAGTATGATTTGTAGCACTAATAGGATCTTATCCTTACTTGGGGAAGACCCTAGGGGCTCTCTCAAACTGATTTTTCAGTAATGAGAAATAATGAATAAAAGTCTAATAGTCCTAGGGGGTATTAAAGTTACAATTTTGCAGGGAAGATTTAATATTGGTCAATTAAAACTTTTATAATCCTGTTACAGTACAATAGTTGGGAAAAAATAATATGAGGGAAAATAAGTAGGTTTAAAGATCCTCTCACATCATGTGAACAAGTCTAATTTTATTTAATGTTTGAATTAAGCAGATATTTTTAAGCAAGAGTCTAAGACATCTCTTGCAAGAGTGTGATAGCAGGGTGGCAGGCTCAGGGAAAGAAATGTGCTATGTTAATTTACATTAGCACATTCTAATTCCCACTCATCTAAGAAAGAGCAGTTGCAAGGTGCTTATGAGAAAATCCAGACAATTAGGGCTTAAACTAGAAAATTAAAAATTCATACGCCTCAGCAAAGTGTATTTCCAGTGGCCCAAAACATGCTGTGGCTCAGCCTTTTGCTCAGAGAGTTCATGACCATCCCCCCTGGGCACTGCGGGCTCATGGTGGGTGTGCTCACCCAGGGACTGGGCACACCCCAGCCCGTGGCCCTCGGTGAAATGTGTGTGTGGGAGCAGAATGGGACCTGGGGACATTGTCCCTGTGGGCAGAGCCCCCCGCCGGCTCCAGCCCGAGCCTCTGCTGAAATGCTTTGAGGGGATAAAGCACCAGAGAGCAGACACTGTTTTATCAATATACAGCTTTTTGGATTTGACAGTGCAATATCAACAGTGATGCTGAAATGATGCTTTGTCCTTCAGCAGTAACTTTCATCCAAGAATGTTGTAGCCATTTCCATTTGCTGGTGAAGGGATACCCCCAGAAGGCTGTGCTGGATCCCACACCGCAGCTCTCACCACGTCTTCCCCCTTTGGGAAAAAAAACACCCTTGGTGTGCATTTCAGTCATCTCTGAATGCAGAAACTCCTCCCTTCTTCTCCCTGCTTTTCCCTTCTGTCAGCCCAGGATGTATGGTTGCCATAAGAAGGCCTGGAGGTTTTGGGGCTGTTTGGATGTTCGCTCACCCATGACAGCCTGACCTCCCCGCCCGCATGTGTTCCCTCTGCTTTTGTTGGCAGCAGCCAGATAAAGGGCTAACCTTTCGCCTGCCAGCCTGGACAAATAAACACTGGCCCAGCAGTAAGTGGAGCTGAAACCAGCCCTTGCGATAATCTGATTTTTCAGACCCCTTACAACAGCTCTGCAGTTGACCCTGGCAGGTTTGAAACTCTGGCAGCACGTCCCTTTGGAGCACTCATCCCTTCGCGCTTGGGAAAGACTTTGCAGCTCGGTCATGCAGAAGTCCACTGCTTAGAAAACAAAAAAAGTGCGAGAAGGAGGACTGAAGACTGGCAGCTCCCAAATGTGCTCCAGTCCTGCTTTGGTGTGGTGGCTGCTGAGCTGTGGTTGGACTCGTGGTGTCTTAGAGGACCTTCAGACAGGTGTGTGTGAGCTCTGACCAGGGCAATCTCCATGGCTCTGCCTCACTGTCTCCTCACCATTTTGCCCTTTGGAGTCAAATCCTTGCTCTGCCACGTGGCTCCTTAGTGCTGGAGGGGTCGAGTGATGCTGGGTGAGCAGCTGGGGGAAGTTTTGGATTTTCTCTGGAGGCAATGGGAAGTGTCAGGCACTCTGGAGGGGAGAAGCAGGTAGCCGTGTCAAGTAATTTGGAGCAGCTCATGCCCTTCACTAAAAGCTTTCACTAATTAACTGAGGTAATTTCACTAATTGATCTGTGGGAATCTGTGTATTTTTAAAAAGCAGAATGCTGAGGAAGTAAATACAAAATTGAGGCGGTGTGAGCATTTCTGCTCCGTCTCACCCAGGTAGTGTATGAAAGTGAGTAAGCAAAAGGGAATTTTCTGAGTGACCTCCAGGAGCAGTGCTGAGGCTGATCATGCTCCCTGGGATGTGTTCATCCAGGGTGAGCCATCCTGTGCGCTCAGCCACTGCAGCTCCTGAGGGACCAGAGCTAAGGAATAGTGTGTGCTGCTTCCTAGGGACAGTGAGGATCAGAGTGGGAGACAATATCCATGGTGGATCTTGGAGGGTCTTTGCTGCTGTAGCTGTGGCTCTAATGCTGACCATGCTGGTAGAAATATGTAAATATCAACAGCTTCAGCACTACATTTGATACTTTCCATTTTCAAACACTTGACAAATGTTTACATGTTTTCAGCAGCCCTTTTCCAGCTAGGGAAAATGAGACACAGCATTTATGAATTACTGTGATATGCAACAAATCATTATGAGAGAGCACCTTAAGGGTTCATTAAGGACTTGCAGGGCCTAGGATTTCCTTTGCATACCTTTAAAGCTGAAGGCAGAAAAAATTAAAGCTGAATCCAATTTTGGACAGTGAGTTCAATCAGAAAAATTTGGATTCTGATGATAATTCAGGGATGGGAAATTCTGAGGGGTAATCTATCAATATATATATATTACTGTGGTCATAAGTAATATGTGTTGGTCTCTTCTCCCAAATAGAAGTGGAAATGGTCTCAAGCTGTGCCAGAGGGGGTTTAGATTGGATATTAGAAAAAACTTCATGACAGGGGTTGTCAAGCATTGGAACAGGCTTTCCGGGGCAGTGATGGAGTCATCATCCCTTGAAAGATGTGTAGATGTGGCACTTGGGGACATGGGTTACTGGTGGCCTTGGCAGTGCTTGGTGGCAGCACAGGGATGCAGTGGCTTCCCTGAGACTGGGGATGAGCACCAGGGGTTGTTGCTGCTGTCTTGCTCTGCTCTTCCAGCTTTCCGGAAAGCTGCTGCTCTTACTCTGTGTGCTATGGCAGGTGAGAAACCCTTGGTGTTTAAGGGAGGTGTGGTAACATGGCAAATTCCTGAGTAGCTGTTGCAGGAAATCTGTGTGTGTAGAAGCAGGGAAGTGAGTGGGAATACCAGTGCCCATGGGCTAGCTGGGGTTTGTAATCCTGTGTGCGTGTGTGGTGGTGTTCCTGATGCCGAAGGAAACTTCGTGTCTGATGGAAGCTGCAGGAATTGGCCTCTGTGCACTTGACAGGCTTTCCAAGCAGTCAGCAATATTTAATCAACCAAAAAAAAAGCAGAAGGGGAGAAGCGCATAAGCAATCTCAATGTGCTCATGGCACAGCTTTCCACAAAATATGAGTGCTCTGCTTGTTGCTGGAGCTGCTGGAGCCCGGCTTTCCCTGCTCCTGCTCTGCGAGTCGCTCTGGTGACCCGCAGCTCCCTGCCCTGCCCTGCGCCAGCCCCTCGTGTTCTCCGTTTTTCAAACATCTGGTTTGCCTGGAGCGGCTGCCAGGCCAGTGGTGCTCCCTAGGAATGGCTCAAGCAACTTTAACTCCTTCAGTAGTTAGTGCAGTTAAGGATTTTGGATTGGTGTTTTAGCACTTTTCCAAAAGTCTTCCTGCCCTGGCAGTTTGAGGATGCGACAGCAGGATGTGCAGATCCCAGTTCTGTTCCTGCTCTGTGTCATGCCCTGACATTTCAGTCATCCCCATCCCTTGAGGATTTTGGCAAGGGCACTTGCTCATAATGTCATCCTGAAGTATTCCAGAGGAACAGTGGGAAACTCTGTAGCAAATACCAACATGCTAGTGTTGGTTGTAATTTGTAATTGTTCGTGTGTTCCTCCCCACTAATCCCCTTGCTGAAATTCATTACGGAGAGAGAGCAACCTACACCCAGAGAGCTGTGCTGAAGGCAGAATGACTTGGCCGAGGAAAGTAGCTATTGTTTTATGATTAAAGGAAGGGATTATATTGGGATTTCCTTGAACAAGGAAAGTCTCTGCCCTACTTTTATTGCTTGTAACAAGGGGATAATAATTACTTTCCATTATAAAACACCTCCAGCTCTTGCACTGAAAGATTTGTGGTAGAGCTGCATGGCATTCAGGGCTGGTTATCTTACATGGCCTGGAGTTGTACAAACTGAGATCTCTCTGCCTTATTTCTCCTACTGGGGCTCAACCCCTACTAAGACTATGGGAAAAATTCCTGTTCTCTGAGTTGGGTCAGACTCTCTGAGTGTGACATGAGATTTTCCTCTGGAAGAGCTGGTACCAGTCACCTGTCCTGTGACGCCTGCCCTCTCCAGGAGTGACATCCTGCAGGTTTTGTACAGGCTTGGGAGGATGAGCACACACAGCAGTAGGGATCCAGGCCAGCCAGTGCAGACACCAGTGCAGGACAGAACAACTGAGCATTGTAATGGGGGTCTCTCTGTTTGGGTTTGACACTCGGTGCTCAGTCTCATGGGCAGAGGTGGCTGTGAAAGAGAGAAGCGCTGGTATGTGGTCTCTGATTGGAAAAAAAGAAAACTATGAGGCATTTCCTCGAGTGTCCCAAATGGCATCTCCTGGCTCAGCTGGCTTTTGAAGCGTCCAGCTACCACCAGCTCCAGGGTGCCGATTTTGATGTAATCAGGGTTAAATCTGTTTCCACTAAAAGTGGAAAAATAAATAAGTCTCAGTTTAGAAACAAAATAGTCCATGTAAAATTTGATTTTTTGATACTATATCTCCCTGAGTATGTTTGCTTTTCAACATGTCTAATATGCAACAGCTCTGCATTTTATAATGATGTCTCTTCAGAGTTAAAGCTCTCACCCAAGTTGTAGTTCACTGCCACTGTTGTTCATTAAGATCTGGTGGAAATGTACCCTTATTTCTTCATACCTTCCTATTTTTATGTGGTTGTATTTCTTTTCCTGTAATGCTGCGGTGATTTGCTTGGCTAAAACAAAACTCCCAGTGCAGGAAAATCGCGGGATGAATTGGCATTGCAAGAGGCTCTTGGTTAATCCACAGATTATTGACACGGTGGACCCTCCATGCTTCAAAGGCACCATTATAGTCCA
Organism: Pardalotus punctatus; assembly: GCA_013400915.1. Lineage (NCBI taxonomy): Eukaryota > Metazoa > Chordata > Aves > Passeriformes > Pardalotidae > Pardalotus > Pardalotus punctatus. The sequence continues at coordinate 11,131 of VZTX01027542.1, forward strand.
TCGTGTCCGTGCCTACTTAGGGTGCTTTAATCCATGGATTACAGGTCTCTAAGAGCTCCTGCCCTTGCAGTTACAGCTGGTCCTGCCAACAGGAGCTGCCATGACAAGCTGGCTGCAGCACCACACAAAAAAATTTCTCTTTAAAATCCACAGAGACAGTGATAGACCCCTGCATCCCTGTCAGGGCTGCATTCCTTGTCCTGAGCCCCTGCAGAGGTCCCACAGCCCTGCCTGGCCCATGTTTTTCCCCAGGCACCAGGCAGAACCAGACAACAAGTTTTCAAAAGCACTGCTTTAAAAAGGAAAAAAAAAAAAAAAGGAACCACAAAAAAGCTGAAATGAAAAGCATACCAAGTGTTTTCCAGATCCTTTAGGGAATAGTCCACATTAAATGGCCGGCCTTCACTTTTCCCCTCTGGTCTCCCCCTAAACAAACAAACCGAGCAGCTCCCAGTAAATGCTTAAATTGCAAAGGCATTATTTTTCCTTGTTTGCACATTAAAAATAACTAATTGCATCACAATCCAAATTTATAATTGCTTTTTAATTCCTCTGTTGCTCAGGTGGAAACTGTGTGTGTTGCGGTGCATGTATCTGTGGCATATATCTCTGGAAATTGAGTGTCTAATGGAAAAGCTCACAGCCTCTTTACTTGCAGCATTCCTATAATAAGTCAAAGAAGTCACACAGTGCCCTTTTATTTCCAAAGCTGGACTTAAATCACGTCAATAAATCTGCAGACTTACTATGAGATGCAGCATGGGTAATGTAAACAGAAAAAGAAAACCACCCCCAGCACACCAGAGTTTAAAAATAGGATGTAAGGAGGAAAGAAGTTAGCCATCCATACAATAAAAAGAGAAGAAATGCAACACAAAAGCGCTGTGTCAGGCAGTGCCTTGAAATTATCCTCACTAAATTACAGTTGTGCTCTTCCCACTCTCTGTAATTAACATGAAGGTTTGGTTATTCCACATTCATTTGCTCCAGGTAAACCCAGGTCTTTTTTGTTTTGTTATTGTAAATCCTTCACAGGCCTGGGTGACCTGCAGACAGTTGAGTAAAGCAAATTATTTCCCTAGATCAAGGAAGATGACTGTGAACAGCACTGGGGTTGGCACGTAGTGAATCCAATGCTTTGCTCCCTTTTTTCAGTGTGGGTGTGTTTGGTGACATTGAGCCTTCCTGTGAGTGTCTGTGTGAAATAAACGTACAGTGAAGTCCAAACAGGAGTACACAACTGCTTGGATCCCAAAAAATCAAACAAAATGGATTCTTGGCTTTCTGGCCAGGATTTGTATGATGTGATGTAGGCAGGGGGCCTCTGATCTGTTATGGAGTATAGCCCACACAGGCGTGTTTTATTGCTGGAAAAAACAGTCAGTCAGAAAATACCATAGGCTTGAGCAGGGAAATCAAAAATGGGGTGATTTTATCTGTCCCCAAGGCCACCTGTTTGTGGCTTGGGTTGAGGATGTGCACACCCTGCTGATCCTGCAGCCTGCAGGAAAAGTGCTGCCACATCTCCAGCTAATTTGTCCCTGACTCAGCACCTGAGCCAGCTGCAAATCCCGTTATCCTCTCCATTTCTGCTCCTAATTGCAGTTTACCTAGAGATTGGCGGAGGAAATTTGTTACCTGGAGGTCTTAAAGTCAGGACAGACAGCTGTGTAGCGCTTTTGTAGATGGGATTTTGGAAAGGTTGGGTAAGGAATGTATTAAAAATATATAAATGAATTGTAATCATCATAAAACTCCTGATACGGATTATCTTCATGTATCTGCTTATAACTCAAATCTATAAAATTCCAGGCTGCTGCTTTTGGTTATTTATACTTTGTAAAGAAGGAAAAAGCCCCAAGCCTCTGGCAAGATGGTGAATTCTGAGGTGTTTAAAATCACGTATATCCCTCTCCAATGTACAGCATGTATTTTTCATCTGTTGATCTTTTAAGGTAAATAGGTTGGGCTCATTAAGCAAACCTCCCTGAGGTGTGGCTGCTGCCACCGGAGTGTTTGTGTAGCCTGGGAGCTGCTCACCTGGGGACAGGATCGCTGCATTCCAGTTCAAATCCAAGGAAACCCTGGCCACCTGCCCAGGTTCAGTGCCCAGCGCCTGGCAGGCACAGCTGCTTGGCCTCGTCCGCTGGGAGCAGCCCTGCCCGGGAGGAGATGGGATCCCCTGGGTGCTCCATGCCCACTCTGACTCCCAGGGTGGGTCAGCCAGCAGCACTTTTCCCTCTGAGCTTAAGGCTCAGTTGGGAGAGAGTTTGGGGAAAAAGTGAGAGGTAAGGATGGGCCATTAGAGGGCACTTTTGCAATCCTGGAGAAGGAAAACGGTGCTTATTATTTCACTTACGACTCTTTATTTTGGCACTCTCTAAAATTCAGTGATAAACAGCAGGCAAATCCCTCCAGTCAGCAGGACTATAGTAATAAAATATTGACTTGGAGTTTAAAAGAAAAGAAAACAAGACGAACTTGTAGAAAACGGAATAGAAGGCATTTAAGGAGGTGGTACAGCCTAGAGAATGAAAAATCACACAACATATTTCAAGTAATTTGTGTGGTTTAGCAGCGCAGCACTTAGGCCTCAGCTTGTACCTGGCTTCTCAAAATGAATCCAAGACAAGAAAATGGTTCGTTGGGAGTTTCTGAGGGCTGGGTGGCCGAGCACAAATTCACAGGCTGATATCTAGCCAAGTGCATTTTCTGAGGGGCTCTGTCAAAGTCATTGGTGAGCTTGCCCAGAAACAAACATGGGATGAATAAATGGGCTTTTTGCTTTGCTCTTGATGTTTTGCATGAGTAAACTGTAGAGGATTTAGCTTGAAACCCTGCCAAATTTTAATGAGTGTGTTGCAAAAAATAAAATCTGTTTATTATATAATAACTAGTGTGAAAGGGTGGTGTAGCACTGACAACACGACTTCCAAAAACTGTGAGCAAGCTTTGGATGCCTCTTTGCTGTTGCTCTGCTTTTGGAAGTGTCGTGCATGAAAACTGGGCTCATTTTAGGCCTCTGAGGTTAGATACAGGAAAATGAAAGCACCCAAAATTCTATGAATTTGTAAAAGAACAGAGATTATAAGTTTCCTTTTTCAGTAACAGCTGACAACTTTGCAAGGTATTTCATGTATGGGATGGGCAGGGATCACAGAACTAACTATAATATGTCTTTTTGAAGTTATTTTTGAATAACTTTTTATATAACTTCTTCAGGTTATAAAAGCCAAAATGCTTTTACAATTAGATAAAGAAATTGGAGAAAAATCTGTACTTTGTCACTGCTCTGTAGCTCTTAAGGGGGACAGAAATACTGTTTATGGGAGTTTTTTAAGGGCATTAGCTAGTGAAATTATTTAAGAAGTGAAGCTTAGCCTATAATCAAAATGGTTTATTTTAGTAGTGGTTATATTGCACTGGAACTGACTATGGGAATACACAAGATTGCAATTTCAGGGGGTTCATGTGGAGGACGCTGTCTGCAGAAAGCGTCAGAGTTTCTTACCTAACCAAATATTCTGCTGTAACTGTTGTGATTAAGTTGGAAGGAATTTCTTCCCTGTTGGCCAACGATAATACTTGAAAAATCAATAAACAGCATGTTAGAGCACACAAAACTCATCCTGCTTTGTGCAAGAGGAGCTTTCTGCTGGCTTCGGTGACTCAAGCCAGCAAGTATTTTGACTTATGGTGTTTGTTCCGAAAGGTCAAATGTCTTTAACTTCGCTGCTAAGTATCAACACTTCAGTCTGAATTCGAGGAAATATGCCCACTGCCATCAAAAGCTAAGCCAGGACGTGGTTGGGATAAATTATGACAAAGGCTGAGAAAGCTAAATCAGGATTTACCTGTAAGTAGCAATTGCTTGTGTTAGGTAAGCCCCTGGCCTCCTTTCCCTTCTGTATGCCAGAGCACTGCAGTGACCTGTCATTAAACCATCCCAAATGATAATGGGGCACACAATTTGAGACCTAAATTTGCATCCTGTGAGGGAGTGTTCACTCCTGGCTTACGGATACTTCCGTTTGCTAAGTAGCTTTCTCTTCCCTCTCCCACCAGCAATTTCAATGGGACAATAGAGACACTAAGGAAATGAGCTGGGCAGCAGGAGTTGGAGAAAAGAGGAGAACCAGGGGTGGGAATGGGCTGAGATCCGGGGAGAGCAGAGAGGAGGTGAGGAGGTGCTGAGAAGGGGTGAATGGGGGGGAACCTGTGTGTTTGTGGAAGGAACAATTAAGTACCAGCGATGTTGGAAGGAGAGGAAGCAATACAAGGGAGAAAACAGCCACCCATGGCCTTGCTGGTGTCAGGAGTCCTGCTGTCCAGCATGTGGGTGGCTGTGTTCAGGTGCAGTGAGAGCAGGACAGGCAGAAGGGGAGCTGCAGGCAGCAGGGAGAGGGGTTTGGGAAGAGCAGTTTTAGTATGGCTTAGATTACACTGTGCCGCTTCTCAAGGAGCTTTATGTTTGTTATTTTTACGTAAAATATTAGAGAAAGGTCAAGTGGGGTGGTGGGAAAAAAGAACAATCTCAGCAACAGATAAAATGTTAAAGGTAAAAGAAAGAATTTGCTGTAAAGTAGTAGTTACCTTACAGTGCAGTACCTGGAGCGGTGCATGAAAAACCAGTGCTAACACAGTTAGGTAATGGCCTAAATTTTTTTTTTGTTGTTTTTTCCAATTAATAAACTTGATATAGTTGTACCGAAAGTGGGCTGTTTCCCCCTTCCACCCCCCCATCCAAGAGCCATTATATATGAGATCATCTACTGTACTAAAAAGAGATTTCCAGCCTGTCCCACTGTATGTGTTAGGGTAGTCATTACTGACCTAGTTCTAGACATAATAATGAAGGGCTGAGATTATGAATTATTATGCCTAATTTGTAAAGGATTCTCTGCTTTTGTGTTTTGCAATTCCCATCAGGCTTGAGGATTAAGCCTTGCTGAATTGCATGCTAATACCAATGTGCTTTGAATATGTGTGGGTTTGTATCACATGTTTTCCTAATTCACTATTTTTGTAAAGAACAGTTTCACTGGAAATATTTACTTTCCAGAGGATTGTTGGAAGCCCAACCAAAATCTCCTAGGGGAAGTGAGGCCGATGTACCCTCCATCTGCTCTGTGCTTACTGTAGCTCCCAAGGCCAGGGAGCTCCATTTCTGCTGTGGCAGAACATGAAAGTGTAACCCAACAAACTATGTGGCAGGCTTTTGCTCTTTGGTAGTGAGAGGGAGAGATTCCAGTTTGAAACCAGTGCCTGGGCTTGCTTCAGTTACAGTTCAAGAGGGGAAAATCTTGGTGACACCCTTTATCCAGGTACTGTGGTGGTGTGAACTCAATCCTTGCAGTGAGTTTTTCTGCTGTTTGTGAGGCACTGAGGGTGTCTGCACAACACAAAGTGCATGTGAGGTTGCTGTAGGTGTGCCCACGTTCCAGCACAGATCAGCTGCACGTGGTGCCCCTCCTGAGATGGGACACCCTGTTGTTGCTGCAGGATGCTCCTGCTCCGCTGCCCGCTGCCGCTCCTGCTGCTGCTGCTGCCGCTCAGCTCCAGGCCCCAGAAGTTGCCCACCAGGGATGAGGAGCTCTTCCAGATGCAGATCCAGGACAAGGCGTTTTTCCATGACTCCTCAGTCATCCCTGACGGGGCCGAAATCAGCAGCTACCTCTTCCGAGACACCCCCAAAAGGTATTTCTGTCTGGCTCACGTGAGGAAGTCCTGCTTTGAAGATGGTAGCTCTGGTTGCTGGGTGCTTTGAGATAAAAATTGGATCCCAACCAGAAAAATACAAATGTCAGTGTTTTGCTTGCTGAAGTAACTATGTGAGCTTCCATCCCAATCTGGCTTCCCCAGCTGAGGGTCTGTCCAATTTATTTGATTTCTGGGATAAGCCCAGAACTCCCTCAGACCGCAGAATTTCCCTGAAGTGGGGCCATTAACTGTGTCTGGAGGCAAAGGGAGCAGGAAGGAAATTAGAAACTACAGGCTTACCCCACCACACTTGTCCCTCTTCATTATCTCATATCATGCTTTAAAGAAGCAGCGTAAGGCAGCCTGCTCTGAATTCCCCACTTCCCAACCTCTGCCCTATGGGTCAGAAAATACTGAGGGTTAGACTGGGTAAGAACCTGAGGCTCCAGAGAGTTCAGGGAACAGCCATATTGCCATCATATTGCATACGTCCTCCAGCCTTCATTGGTGAGAAACATTTTACTATAGATGATGTGTGGTGCTTGGGGGGATGTGGGAGGGCAGCTGAGTGTGTCTGTATCTATGTGTGCTTACCTGGACGTAATGTAAAGTGTGTGTCCTGCTTGGGAGAGCATATCCCTACGTTCCAGGAGAGATCCCATTTCCCTCATTTATACCTTAGTGACTATTTGTGCCTAGGTAGCATAGGGGTAAAAAGTAAAGCTGGTGGAGGGGAGGGCAGGAGGCCAGAAACCCTCTGCTCTGCCTTGACATAGAAGTGTGAACTCTGCTCCTTAGCTCTCACCTACTGGCCTTTCCATACTCCCTCTGCCTGCTAGTAACACTTTTGACTCTGTGGCCCCACCAAGACCATCCCTGATCATGTCAAGTCGAGCCCTGCCAGTTGGCTGCCATCAGGAGTTACTGACGTATGGGTCTGTTAACCTCCTTCTAGGTATTTTTTTGTGGTTGAAGAGGACAACACTCCCTTGGCAGTGACAGTGACACCGTGCGATGCCCCTCTGGAGTGGAAGCTGAGTGTGCAGGAGCTCCCAGAGGAAGCCAGTGGAGAAGGTTCAGGTAACAAAACTGTCAGTGACTTCCCCTGTCCCCTTCCTTGCTTTTCTCCTGGATTTCAGGTTCTTCAAACACTGAGTGTCACAGCTGGCCTGTCTTTATGATCTCCTGCTATTTGGATTTTCCAGTGCAGGAGACTGATAACAGGAAGCAACATGAAAATGAAAGGGGCTACAAAAAAGTAAAAGCTGATGTTCAGTCCCCGGAGGGCACTGGATGCTGCCAGAGCACTGTTTGCCCAGAGTGACTCAGTTTTATGGTGGCTTTACTGTGGGCTGTGTATACAAGATAAGAACTAGAGAGACAGGGCTGGCATTGCAGCGGGACTGAGCTCACCCCTTGGAGGGGACTCATCTCCAGGCATGGAGCCGTACAGCTGCTGCTCAGGAGAGGAAAGGGCTTCCTCTGACACGCGTGCCGAACTGCCACACACACCACATAGTATGACAGACACACCTTTGGTCCCCACTCTGTTTAGCAACAAAATTTTAGTGGGACCCAGAGGGCCAAAGCCAAGGGTCAACATCCAGGAACAGGCAAAAGAGTCAGCATCCCCTGGGGAAAACTGCATGGCAACTCCAAGTGGTGTGCCTGATACTCTGGTGGAAGGTATTAGCTACCATTCATGAGACTCCATTAACACTGGGCAGGTGGAATTTTTATTGCATTTGGTTCTACCCTGAGTGCCAAACCAATTTTCCTCTCTGATTTGACAGAAGTGTTGATTAATTACATATTCCTCAGAAAACAAAGCTTTCTTTTTTCATATCATCTTTGTATTTTATGTAGTAAAAATGTGTCTTTTAGAGTTCTGTTTCCTCACACTTGCAGAGAGTGTCTGTACAAATGTTTTCCTTTGCTTGTACTCCAGGTGAGCCAGAGCCCCTTGAGCAACAGAAACAGCAGATTACCAATGAGGAAGGCACAGAGCTCTTCTCCTACAAAGGCAACGATGTGGAGTACTTTGTGTCCTCTAGTTCCCCCTCTGGGCTGTACCAACTGGATCTGCTGTCGACAGAGAAAGACACCCATTTTAAGGTGTATGCAACCACAACTCCAGAGTCGGACCAGCCTTATCCTGAGCTACCTTATGATCCCAGAATTGATGTCACCTCCCTGGGACGTACAACAGTGACGTTGGCATGGAAACCAAGCCCCACGGCCTCCTTACTGAGACAGCCCATCCAGTACTGCATAGTCATCAATAAAGAGCACAACTTCAAAAGCCTCTGCGCTGTTGAAGCTAAACTCAGCTCTGATGATGCCTTCATGATGGCTCCAAAGCCAGGTCTGGATTTCAGTCCCTTTGACTTTGCCCATTTTGGCTTCCCGGCAGACAACAACTCTGGCAAAGAACGTGGTTTCCTAAAATCATCGAAGTTTGGGCGGCAAACATCCCCAAAGCCGAGAGTTGACCTACATAAAGTTTGTATTGGGAACAAGAACATCTTCACCGTGTCTGACCTGAAGCCAGACACACAGTACTACTTCGACATGTTTGCAGTGAACACCAACACCAACATGAGCACTGCGTACGTCGGCACCTTTGCCAGGACGAAGGAGGAGGCTAAGCAGAAAACAGTTGATCTGAAGGATGGCAAAGTTACAGATGTGTTCATCAAAAGAAAAGGAGCCAAATTTCTACGTTTTGCCCCTGTTTCATCTCACCAAAAAGTCACCTTTTCCATTCATTCCTGCCTGGATGCTGTTCAGATCCAAGTCAGGAGAGATGGAAAACTTGTCTTGTCTCAAAGCGTGGAGGGTGTGCGGCAGTTCCAGCTCCGGGGAAAAGCAAAAGCTAAATATCTTATTAGGCTGAAGGGAAGCAAAAAGGGTGCCTCCATGCTGAAGATCCTGGCTACAACGAGGCCTAACAAGCAGTCATTTCCTTCCCTTCCCGAAGATACACGGATCAAAGCCTTTGACAAGCTCCGCACGTGTTCCTCGGTCACGGTGGCGTGGCTGGGCACGCAGGAGAGGAACAAATTCTGCATCTACAAGAGGGAAGTGGATGACAATTACAACGAAGAGCAGAAGAAAAGAGAGCAGAACCAGTGCTTGGGTCCAGACACGAGGAAGAAGTCAGAAAAGGTTCTCTGTAAATACTTCCACAGCCAGAACATCCAGAAAGCAGTGACCACAGAGACAATCAGAGGCCTACAGCCAGGCAAGTCCTACCTGCTGGATGTTTACGTGATAGGGCATGGCGGGCACTCGGTGAAATACCAGAGCAAACTGGTGAAAACAAGGAAGTTCTGTTAGTGCCCCTGGACAGAGGAACACATGGAGCTCCAGACTGAGCATTATCCTGCTTCCAAGTATATGGATTGACTACTTGCACAGCTGAGAGGTTGTGACCTGTATTTGTACTGTGTAGAAAAGATATCAACTTGTATATTTGTGTTTACATAAGTCATTGTTTCGAGGGACTGAGGCTGTTGCTGTCTGGTAGCACCTGGCAGCGGTGTTATCATGTGTCCAGTGACCCACATGTGATGCTCAGTAGATGCCCAAGGTAGCAGGAAACCTCGGAAGAACTGGCACGCCTTTGCTTCCATATTGCATGAACTGCTTCTAAATTATTTTGTACTTTAAAAGGCTAAGATACATCATTTGTTCACCTTGTTACACACACCACTCGCAGACATATGCCCTTTCTCTCAGTGTAGATGGTAGGGTTTCTGTAAATTATTTTATAGAGTCTTGTTTTAAATGTTTATGTTTCTATGATTGTAAACTATTAAAATCTTCCCCCAATAAAATACAGATCTAAACTAAGTATTAACTGGGCTGCAGTTGAAGCAGTTTCATTGCTAATGTAAATTCTTACCTAGCTGATTTTCATGTTTAAATACTGTATGTATTTCATGTACAAAGTTGCCATAACGTTATATTCCTGTACATAAAATTAAAAATATTAGATTATATATTGTTGGTATTTTGTTTGTTTGTTTGTTTTTTGACATTCTAAGTGGGCAGACAGACTTGGGGACAGAAGAGACATGCTGAAACCTGGACTGAATTCAGTTTTCCTGTTTCATCATGGTTTGGAGTCTGAGTTAGGCCATGCAGACCTTTTGTATGGTCATTTGTTATTTTTTGTTAGATTGTCATTTGAAACATTTGTTTCCTGGATGCTGCTGGTTTTGACCACAGTAGTAATAAGCTGAAAAGATTGTATTTTTTCCATTGACAGGAATGGTAGTGCTACAAAAAACCCAGGTACTTTCATTTAATTTGCAGTTATTTCTGTGGTGTAGATTTCTTTAAGGTATTATATTTCTGGATCTCATATTTTCTGAATTGTCTTCTTTCTTTTTCCATGTCACCTTCATTGACTCAAAAGCCTGTAGAGAGCTGCTTAATGGAAAACACACTTCAGAGAAGCAGCTAGGCCAGCCCCATTTCAAGGAGTGAAGATAGGAGGGAAGGGGACCTAAATCCATATAAAGGCTGAAAGCAGATTCCTCAGGCTTCTGACAGGGAAGATAAGACCTGTCTGTCCCTGCAGAGGTGAGCTCCAGTCTTCCTTGGCCCAGCAGTGTTGAGCTCCTGAGGTTTTCCTTTCTGCTGCCCTCAGCACATTTCAGGTTGCAGACTGGTGGGTGGCAGCAGGGTTTCACGGCTGCACAAGCTCCTGTGCCATTCCACACACTGAGTTTGTTGTGATTCTCCCAAGAAACAGGTAGATACCAAATGAAGACCTATGAGAAGACACATGCTGTGTTTAATGTGGTTCTATAATAAACTGAATAATGGGAATTTCCATTTCTCTGGAGATGATCTTCTCTCTGATTCCTTAAAGGAACCAGTAACACACACTTGCTCAATTACTGTGCCAGGGCATACGTGAGCAGTAGGTGACTCCAGCTGGGAATCCTCAAGAACAGGACACTGGTACCAAGGCTAGATCACCAGTTGCCAGGAAGATACTTTCCCTGTATTTAACTGTCCAGAAAGCTACAGAATCCTTAAGCTAATGACAAATTTGTTAGGCATTTCTCTCTTTTACTGCTGACAGTTGTGTGAAGATCAGTACCCCTTCCACTGGCCTATTATGTTTACTTGAAAACACATCTCACCACAATTCCAGCTCTATTTGTTCCCTTTAGCCAGATTTCTCTGTTTGGATATTCATCCAGCTCACTTGGCTTTTCTGCCTGCTAACCCCCTTATGTTTGCAGCATGTCACAAAATTAAAACACTCCCCAAAATGCATGCATCTTCTATTTCTGAACACTCTGTTTTTGAAGAAAATGTCACAACAGTTGTCTTTATTCCTGCTGGAATTCTTTTCCTGAACAGCTAGCTCTATTTATTTTTCTGGATGAAACTGAGGCCATACTGGTATCATATCTACTAATCATCACATTATCATTGAGGTCTCCATGATCTGAGAGAGGCAGTTCTTTGAAGGATGGAGTTAAAGTATTTGCACAAGTTTATACAGTGCAAATACAAGTCAGCCTGAACTGAGAGGTGACTGAAGCAGCTGTTGAAGTAAAATAGGTCTCATCTGCTGGGAAAGCTCCAGAGTGAGTGTTTGTGAAACCACAGAGCCCACGTAAGAAGTCATAGCACTGGCAACATCGAAATATATATTAAAAGAATTTATAAAGAATGTAATAGATGGATACCTGGTGTAAAAGGTCAAAAAAGCCTGTGTATCATATAGATATACAAATATACATAGGGGCTTTTCTAAGCACAAAGCTGGAGAGTTAATTAAATAGAAACCTATGCTGGGAAATAGGAGGTTACATGGAGTTCAGTATTCATACTGATGGTATGTGTCCCTTTGGGACAGAATGCCATGCTGGAATATGCAGCTGAGGAACACTCAGGGCTACAGGAAAGCAGCAAAGCTGGCTCACAGGGATGGCGGCACCTTAAGGCTCATCTACTGCAGGACTGTGTAACAGAGGAGAAATCCTCTACAGGTGAGGTTTGTTTCAAAGCTGCTGAAGAGTCACTGAGCCATTGCAAACCACAGCAAGATAATCTTCAACACCTTCATCAGTCAAAGGGAGCTTGCCTAATTTTAGTGCTTTACTCACTGACAAATGTGGCAGCTGCTTTACCATGGAAGCTTCAGAGAGCCCAAAGGACAAAATGGTCCATGAGTTGCGGAACACAAGGTAAGATTATGATGGTGGCAAAGTGTCGTGGTTTGACCCT
>VZTX01027553.1:0-24907 GCA_013400915.1 Pardalotus punctatus
CAGTTCGTGAAAGTGCCGCTGCTCCCGTTCCCCGCGCCGCCGCCCTCCCTCCGCCCCACCGGGGGCTATGGCCCAGTGCCGCCCCCCAGGGCTCTGCGGTCCCCCTGGGACCGATTGTCACCCCCGCCCCATCGTTGTCCCCTGCGCTGTCGTCGCCCACACGGTGCCCCGTTATCGCACCGAGGCTCCGCCGCGCCGCCCCGCGCCTGCCGCGGTCACGGCTGTCCCCGCTGTCCCGCCTGCCCAGCACCGTCCCTGCCGCACCCCGGGGACCCGCGGTCCCCTCCGTCCCTTATCGTCCCCTCTGCCCGCCGTGTCCCCGTGTCCTGCCGAGATCCCGCCGTCCGATCCGGGTCTCTGCTGTCCGCGCTGTCCCCGCCGCCCCGGCACGGTCCCTGCCGCTCCCTACCGGTGCCCTCCGCCCCTTATCGTCCCCTCCGCCCCACCGGGTCCCTGCTGTCCCACCGGAGTCACGGATACCCCACCGGGGGCTCTGCTGTCTCCTCTGCCTCCCGGTCGCTGCTGTCCCCTTTGTCTCCCGATTCTTGCTGTCCCCGCACTCTCCGCCGCGATCCCGACACCCCACCGGGGCCCCGCTGCCCCCGGGTTTTCCCCACTGTTCCCAGACTGTCCCTCCTGCCTCCAGAGGTCTCCTCCTCTTTGCACCACAGGGGGTCTCGTTGTCCCACCGGGAACAAAGCTGTCCCCACTGCCCCGCCGGGATCCCCCCTTTCCTCGGGGGATCCTCGCTGCCTCCTCGATCTTCTGTCATCCCCCGGAGGTCCCCGCTGACCTCGGACTGCCCCTCCTGCCTCTCGAGGGTCCCTCTTGCCTCGTTTCCTTTGTCCCACTGGCGGTCCCGTTATTCCAACGGGAACGCTGCTCTCCCCAGTGCTCCACGAGGGTCCCGTTATCGCACCGGGAGCACTGCTGTCCTTACTGCACCATCGGGATTCCCTGTCTCTGGGGGGTCCCCGGTACCTTCGGGTCTCTCCTGCCCCATTCCTGGCAGGAACGTGGCTTCTGCCTCACGACACGGGGGTGTGGAGGGGACACAGGGACCCGTCACCATGACAACGTCCCCGGTGCCCCCACCACGTCCCCGTATTAACGTTAGGACCGTGAACCCTGGAGCTGTCAGCACCGGAAGGGATGTGCCGGGACCACGTCCCCGACGTGAGGGGCGGACAGCTCAGCCGTCGCAACGCTTGTCACATCCCACTGCACACACAGTGTCCCATCGGGACCGTGGCGAGACCGCTCGGTCCCCGCCGCACCGCCCGTCCCGTCGGGGCCCGCAGGTGCGCTCCTGCGCTCGATCTCTCGGCCGGCGACTGCTCCGGCCTTGCGCGGGGATCGCTTAGTGCTGCCTTCCCGCCTCCACGTGCGCCACAGCCATGGCGGCCCCCGTGCGGCTCGGGAGCGCGGCCCCGGTGCCCGCCAAAGGTGGGCTGGGACCGGGTCAGCGCGGGGCTCCCGCTGCCGCTACCGGGCGCTGTTTTGGTTGCCTTCACGGGGGTGGCCGGGCTGGTGGCGGGAGGTGGCTCCGCCACCATCCCGGCCACCCCCGCCGCCGTCCCGGCCCAGCTGGCCCTTTGTCGGTTGTCCCGTGGGCCGTGCGGGGAGGGTTTGGTGGCTCGTGAGTGCCGGTGTTGGGCTGGAAATAGTGAATAATCCCCCTGCTGTCACTCCCCCGCCGCACTCTGGCATCGCCGAGATGTAGGGGGGCGGCTGCTGTCGGGGGGCGGCTTCAGGATGAGGCTCCCGGGGATGGATCACCCGGCGCTGGGTGGCTTTTTCCCGGTGGGATAACGGGATCCCCTTGTTGGGGAAAGAGAGATGCATTAAGATGTCTCCGGGGTGCTGGCGGATGAGCAGTGAGGGGCTGTGCGTGGTGTCCCCTCGGTTTGGGGACAGCCAGCTGCACTCATAGGGTTTCCCATAATTACAGCGGTGCTTTCTGGGCTAAAAAACCGCTTCTTTTTCCCCAAAAAAGAGCCAACAATCTGCCTCCAGCGTGAAGGGCAGGACCCCACCCCTTTTTCCCGTTTGTGCCGAGGGGTTTGAGCACAGCGACCCCTTCCCCCGCTTGACCCAAGGGTTGGCATGAGGACAAGGATGATCCCTCCTTTAGGTGCCCCCGTTTGTCCCACAGCCCGAGCCCCTGCGCGACACGTGGCACAGCAGATCCCCGAGGACATCCTCGGGAACGCGGAGCTGCGGGAGGCGGCGGAGGCCCTGCCCCCGAACTACAACTTCGAGATCCCCAAGACCATCTGGCGGATCCGGCAGGCTCGGGCCAGGAAGGGTGAGCGCTGAGCAGGGGGGGGATGAGCGCTTTTGGGGCTGGTTGGTGCTGCTGAGCCCCCCGCGGTGGGATCCCCATGGGGCAGGTGAGGTTGGGGCTGAGCTGCTGCTGTGCCCCAGTGTGTTTAGGCTCTGCCTTGGCGAGCTCTCCTCCTCTCGAGGGGGGTTAATAGATCTGTATCTCTGGATTATAATCACATTGGACAGGACAGGTTGAGCTGCGCGGACCTGTCAGCCTGGAGATGTGTCTGGGATGCTGGCCAGGTCCCTGCTGTGCTCCTCTCGCCTCTCTCCTTTCTCCCTGTGCTTTCCTGACACGCTGCCGGGGCTGGGAAGGGGGAGCCCCACAACACCGGGCACCGGGGGGGCTGGCAGGGAGTTGGGCCATGCCGCACTCTGGTCTGAACCTTCCTCAGGGTCCTTGGGGGTCTGAACCTTCCTCGCAGGATTGTGTAGCCCCGGAGAAGCAGGGAATGGTTGTGGAGGCTTCAGGAGTGGTGCCAGGGCTTTCCCTCCGCAGCCTGTGCATCCCACTGAGCAATATGTGATCGACCACAGGGAGCAGGGCATGGAGCCTCCCCCTCCATCCCCAGATGTCACCAGCGTCCCCACCCTCACTTCATGCGCGGGCAGGGGCTGCTCCTGGGGCTGTGTGGCAGAGCCAGATTTGAAACGCTTTGTATCCACTTGGGAATGGCTCTGCCTGCTGCCACCGAGCTGGCAGGGCTGGCAGGCGACACGGGGGATGTTCTGGAAGCTGAGCTGCTCCCGGCTGCAATGCCGAAGGGCTTGGGAGGGCGTGGGGCTGTCCTGTCCATCCTGGCTGCGGTGTGGGAGTCAGGGCAGGACGCGTCCCACCAGGACACGGCGAGGCCGCCCAGCCGTGCTGCTCTGGCTTTCCTTGCTGTGTTTTGCTGCTTGGCACCTCCTAATTAAATGTAAATATGCGGCTGGGATTTAGGCTTCCGAGCTGGGAGTGGAGCCCATCAGCCAGCCAGCCGTGCTGGGATTTAAAAATCTGCGTGTGCAGAGACCAGCCAGGGGCTCGTTGCTGGGGGAACGCAGCCTCCCACCGGGCTGCATCCAGCCCTGCCTGTGCCCTGCCTGTGCCCTGCGTGCTGTGGGGTTTGGGGGGGCTGAGGGGTACCCTCTATCCCCATTGTGCTGTGATGGTGGAGGGTGACCCAGCTGCTTCCTGCTAAACCCCTGTTTGCAGGTCTGTGGTGAGGGGTAGCCCCAGATGGGTCAAAATGGTCTCAGATGGGCTGGGGGACACTGGGACACGGAGTCCCCGGCCCTGCCAGATTAGGCAGGGATGGCAGAGCATGTGCAGCTTTCCTTGGGCCCTGTGGGTTGGAACAGGGCAGGATCAGCCCAGTTTGAGCCAGGCCTTTACACAGCTCCACGCTGGCCAGGGGACTGGGGCCTGGCAGCACGGGGGTTTTGTTGGAGGGGAATCTGGAGAGAGTGTTTGGATAGATAGCATGGAAGCTGGGATATCTTAGTAGGATTGGGAGGTGAAACAACAGGATTAATGAGGCCTCCTTCATTCATCCCCTCCATCATGGTCCCTGCTCCTCCCCACCACCCTGTGGGGGGCTCCTGGCTGGGCCCCAGGCAGTGGGCAGTCCAGCTGGCCTTTGGAGGAGGAGGGATTGTTCTGAGCTGTGAGGAGGGAGCAAACCAGGAAACATAATTTGTTGTTGAATAAATTCCTGCAAGGCACAATGCTGCGGCTGTTGCTGGCCACCATCCTGAAATGGGGAGAGAAACAGGGAGGGGGGTGTGGAGAAGGGCAGTGAGGATGATCAAAGGTCCTGCTGAGTGCCTGTATAAGGAGAGATTAAATAGATTTAGATCCTTTAGCTGGAAAAGAGGTGAACGAAGGGGGATATGATAGGGAGGTAGAATTGTGAATGATGTGGAAAGGCTGAACAGGGGATGATTATTCACTCTTTCTTGTACCAGGAGAACCAGGGGCACGCGTTTACATTATTAGGAGCAGGTTTAAAATAAACAGAAGAAAGTACCTTTTCCCGTGCAGCTCATAATTAAAATCTGGAAGTCATTACTGCGGCAAGCAGGAGAGACCAGCAGTGTCAGCGGGTTCAGAGAGGGATGAGGTGTGTGCACAGGGAGAGTGGATGCGGCCCAGCGCAGGACAACGTGCATCCCAGCTGCCACAGCCACCCACATTTTTGGCCAGCACCTGGCCGTTTTGGAGAGGGTGGTTTGCGGCTCCACCTTGAGCTGGCCTCCACTTCAGGATGTCCCTTCCAGCCCCTCCTAATCCCGTGGCTGTTTTTCTTCCCAGTGGCCCTGCAGATGCCAGAAGGGCTCCTCATGTTCGCCTGCACCATCGCTGACATCATTGAGCGGTAAGGCCACGGCTTTTCCCTGCTTCCCTGCTTGGCTCCGGGGGCTGACAAGGGGACGGGGGCTATTGCTGGGAATGGGGTAGGATGAGGCTATGGATGAGGAGGTGCTGTAGGGGCCCTCGTGGGGCTACAGCCTGGCTGGGCACAGCTGGGCAGCCCTGCGGCAGGTCACGGGGACTTGCCGCCAGCCCTGGGGACAAGGACCGGCACGGTGCCAGCCCAGCCCTCTCTGCTCAGCTTGTCCTCCCCTCTCCACTGTGGTGGGAGCTTCTGACAGGCTCAGCGTGCTGGGGCCCCCACGGGGGTGCTGGAGCCGGGGAGCAGCCGTGTTAACAACTGGCTGACGCCAGCCCGGTGCCCGCGTGTCCACCACGGCAGCGCAGCCAGGGGAGGGCTGGCAGCGGGGCCACCGCTGCGGCACGGACCCGTCCTCCTCCCCCGTGGCCTCGTCCTGTCTCTGCAGCCACGCTGCCCAGCACGGAGATGCTCAGGGGCTGGGGGGGCTTGAGGCCATGATGGTGGCGTGGAAAGGGTCACTCCTGCTGGGTGACCCCTTTGCCATGGCTGCTCTCTTGATTTTTCTGTGCCACTTGAGAGGCGAGGCTGAGGCACTGGAGAGGAGCTGGGCTGGGCAGTGACAGTGGATGCAGGCACCTTGCAGAAATTGGCCATGATCTCTTTTCCTGCTGAGTGCGTCTCCCTTCCTCCCACCCACCACAGCCCCCTCCGCAGCCCCTCTCTGTTTTAGCACAATGAATTAGTGCTAATAGCACTTCGTGCCTCGTCTGCCATCGGGGTCGTGGCACTCATTAGCAGCTGCCTTCCCGGGGCCAGCAGCCGAGCCTCCCTGCCGGGAGCCGAGCCGCCGCCGCCGCTGCCGTGCCGGGTGGGAAGGCAGCCGTGCCCGCCGGCTTTGTCCCCGCTTTGCCATCGCCTCCCCCGCGGGGATCGCGGCAGCCCCACAGCCCATGGGAAGGTGGGCACGGGCAGGGGATGGGCGGAGGGGCAGGGGACGGGTGCGAGTGTGGGCAGCTCCGCGTGGGCTTGTCCCTTTAAGTGGAGCTGCCTCCTCTCCGGCTTTGGCACCCAGCCGCTTTCATGTCTCTGACTTCAAAGGCAGCGGATTAAGGGGCTCTTTTATCTGAATGAAACCTTAAGCCCCACTTCCCGGTGGATGGTGGATTCCAGGGTGCTGAATGCCAGGGTGCCGGTGGATTCGGGGATGCTGGCGTCCTTGGTGGACTCTCCCTCTTTGCTGGGGGTGCTCCACAGGGCTGAGGCGGTGGGAGATGGGTGCTGTGTGGGTGGAGGTGCCCAGCCAAGGGAGGGGATGTGGGGGCACTGATGGTGGGATGGTATCACGGCTGAGCAGCAGGGCCGTATCCTTCCCTCGCTGCCACCACGCAGCACCCAGAGACACCCCAGTGCCAGTCCCTTCCTGGGAGCACTGGCTGCCATCCATGATCCTGGCTGGGGATTTGGCTGTGGGCAGGAGTGAGCCCAGCCCTCTGTCCGCTCTCTCTTGGGGACACACTTGGGACCCGGTTGTGCTGCTGGAGGTGAGGTGTGAATCGGCAGGTGGCCTCGTTAGTTCCTGCCTCTTCCTGCTATTAATATTCATCGCCAGCATTAATGTGGAATTGCAGCTCGGCCGCCGCTCCTGCTGGCCCTCCTCACCCAGTGCTGGGGCCGGATGAGCCTCCGACGTGACAGGAATTGCTGCAGCCGCATGCTCTGGTGGTGGCTGCCTTGGCCAGGCTGGGAACAGGGGCTTGGGTTACCGTCAGCCTTGGGCTGGCATGTCCCCTTCCTCCTGGTGACAGGGAGGATGTGAGAGCTGAGCATGACAGGGATACCTGTGCCCCCACGGGGGGCATGGCTCAGCGAGCAGCCCCTTTCCCCCGCCCATCCCCACAGCCTCCTGCCCTGTCCTTGCTGGTGGGAGTTTGGGGAGAGAGCTCCCCCTCCCCTGCATTCTCTGCTGATGGCTGCAGAGCCATGCCCGGGGCTGGTGCCCCTGGGGTGACACTGCCCATCCCTGAGTGTTCCGCTTGAACTGGAGCCGTGTCAGCTGCCACTCAGATGGAATATTTATCCCTTCTACTGGAGCTGCCTTCTAATGGAATGTTTGTGCCGTGGCCTGGTGGTGCTGGGGAGAGCCGGGAGCGGGGATGTGGCTCACTCCCCCGCATCCCAGGCGGCTCAGGGAGGACACGGTGCTCGCTGTGCGTCTCTCTATCCCCATGCAGTGGGATGGCAGTGTCACCGCGTCCCTCACTGCCGTGTGGGAGTGAGGAGGCTCTCGTGGGGTAAAGAGGGGAGGGGGCAGCGAGGTGGGGCCAGTCGGAGCTCCCCAGCGTTGCACCAGCACTTGCCCAGCCTCGAGGGGCTGCGGGGATGAAGATGTAGTCAAAGCATCGGAGCCGCCGCCAGAAAGGCCGGTGGGGTTCTTAGCCTGGAGCCTTTGAAATCGAGAGAGCACTCGGAGCATTGACCGCTGTGAGGCCAGTTAATTACCGTTAATAGGTTTGTCATTGTCAAAGCACTGCCGGGGCGAGCGGCCCGGCTGCGGGGGGGGTGGCGGGGCCGGGGTCTGCGCGCCGCCGGCACCGCATCACGACGCTCCCGCGGCACCTTCCAAATTGGCTCCATTTGTCACGGCTGATGTAATTCGGCAGAGGGGAACTCGTGCTGGGGGGCGGCAGCGTGGAGAGCCGTGTGGGGAGAGCTCAGACCACGGCTCGGGGAGGGGGCAGCCCCCCAGCCCACCCGCTGTCGTGCCGGGGAGGTGGCAGTCGTGTCCCTCTGCACCAGCAGCTTGCAGCTGGGGGCTGTGCAGCCAGGAGCAGACCCCTGCTTCCCTCCCTGCCGGGGCTGGAGCAGACGGATCAGCTGGGCTCTCAGCTGGGCTTTTGATTCCGTGTTAATAAAGTCGGCTGTCAGGCTTCGCAGCTGCTAATCCCTCTGTCTTCCTGTGCCACGATGGGGTGAGAGGCTCCTGCTAATCAGCCATGGTGGAGGGGATGGGTGATGGCAGGGGGGCCCAGGGGTGTCCTGATGCCCTCACAGGATGCCCTGCCACAGCCTTGAGCACCTCCTAACTCCCAATGGCTTTTGAACATCCATGCGAGGCAGTGCTGGATGTACACACACCATCCTGGTGTCTGTGCCATGATGTGCCCAGGAGTGTGCAGTGACTTTGCAGAGTGACAGGGGGTCCTGAATCATCACTGGTTGAGCAATAAAGAGTTAAACATCTGTGCACACAGCACAACAGCTGTGACAGAGCTTGAAATGCCCCGCTATGGCCAGATAAAAACAGCCCCTGATGGCCGCTGTGCCCGGCAGTCCCCGGTGCCATGGCTGGAGTGCCCAGCAGGTTCCCAGTGCCAGCAGGCACCAGATCCCTTGGCCAGGCAGGTCTGCCATGTGGCACTGAATGCTGTGACAGAGTTGGCAGCATCACCAGGAGGTCGCAAAAGGCCACCCTGGGACACCAGCACAGGTCAGGATCTGGCCTCAGCTGCACAGTGCCATGGCTCTGCTGGCCAGCGCTGCCTTCCCTTCTCCCCTCGTCCTTTAAGCACAACCTGGAGGCGCTGGCAGCGGGTGCACGCTGTGCAGGGGAATTTAATCACTGTCATTAACCACACAACAGCATCATTAGGAAGAATGAAGTTCTCACTTCACTGGAGATGTTCAAACCCTTCTACCCGGGTGGTGGAGGCGCCAGGGGGACCGGGCAGGGGGGAGTGTGAGGGGTCTGTAGGGCTGTCAGCCATATAGTCTATAGGGCTGCCAGGACAGGTGTGCCCACCACCACGTGCCCCATGCCACCTCCTTGTGTCCCACAGACTTCTGTGGCCTGGCCATTGTGAAGAGGGGACAGGCACCATCCAGGCACAGGACGATCATGGTGGCTTTACAACCAACATGCACTGGCCCTTGGTTTGCCTTATTTTGTTTTTTTTCTACTGCTACAGGACTAGCAAAGCTACGGTGTCCTGGGACATGCCCCTTGGGTTGGTGGTGGTGGCCCTGGCACCTCTAGTGAGGACAGAGTGGGAAGTCCCCTCAGGGGAGGGGACCCAGCTGGAGATGGTTGCTCCTGGGGGGCTGTGGGGGCACCCACCTCTCCCCATCCTGCCCCACTTGCAGAACCTCTATGGGGCCCCCTCATTGCCCAGCTGCAGCCGGGCTCTTCCAGCGCCAATTGCAATAAAATCGCAAACTCATTATTTTAATTACGTGCAGCCTTCCTGTGCTAATGAAGTTGGGAGTCTGGTAATGGGGCTTGGTGATGGGCTTCTCTGCTAATTAAGTGCTGTTCTCGGCCAGAGCTGGGCTCAGCCGCCAGAGCCCAGGACAGTGGCACCCACGGGTGGCCTGGGACACGCTGGACTTGGGCACAGGGCAGGCAGTGGGTGTGGGGTTTGTGGGGTGATTATGGGGTGATTGTGGGCTATTTGAAGGGCCACATGGGGGTGAAGCAGGTGGCTGCGAAGCAAGGAGCAGTGTGCTCTGTGTCCCTGCTCCCAGCACAGCACACAGGCAGCTGGCATCCCAGTGCTGGCTTCATCCTCCCATAGCCCCGTGGGGTCAGGACTGGCCACTCTCAGCCCAGTGCCCTCAATCCCCTCCCCACCAAGCGCTGATGGACACGCAGGGGCCGAGGAATCCTCCCTGCCGGGGAGAGCAGCTCTGCCTCATGGCTTGAGGACCAGCACTGTATCATTCACACGCTGCCAAGGGACCTCGCACTCCTGCCAGCAGCAAATGCTCTCATTCATTTTTCGAGGGGCTGGGATAAATCAGGGCTGCTCCAGCCAAATGCTCAGGTGACAGGGACTGGCTACCCCGTGCTTCGGGACATGCAGGCTCCATGTGTGCCTGTCTCTGACTCAGTGTTTTCAGCCCCCAAACTTGGCCCTGGATCGCTGCTGCCTCCATCCTGTGCTGGGGGAGCAGGGCTGGGAGGGCCTAGGGATCCCAGTTGGGATGGGGGCCGGGACCTGGCCCACCTTGGAGCACATCCTGCCAGTGCTGAGCATGGCGCTTTATAAATGGGATTTTGTGAGCTATCTGTTTAAAGGAGCAGATAATGAATTAGGGGGAGATGAGAAAAATGCTAAGGCCAGGCGGTTTTTCAGAATGAGCCGGGGTTTGCGGGACGTAAAAGATGAATAACCTCCCCACGTGTTCAATATTCATGAGCTCCCAGCTGTAATGAGCATCTCCGCGCTGGGTGGGGACATCCCTGTCACCACTGCCAGCACGCTGCTGGGACCCATCCACATCTGTGACGACTTCCAGGGACACAAAACTCCTGCAAGGATGCTCCCATGGCTGCCCCTTGCCCACATCCTGATCCGGGCTGCTTGGCCAGCAGCTCTCCAGCCCGAGTTGGAGGCAGGTGGCTGCTAATTGACATTTCCTTCCTCTGTAGTTTGATGAAAGACTCTGGCGACACCGAACTGATTAAAACATCAAGGGGAGGCCCTGGCGCTTGCCTTTGATTTGTCTCGGGAGATGATTACGGCTCCGCTCGATTGTCCAGCCCAGCCGGAGCGGATGATCCCGGTGTGTGCCGTCCTGGAGCCTCTCCCGCAGCACCACCGGCCTCCTGGCCTTGCCAGCTGCAGTGCCAGCACCACTGGGGTCCCTCCTCACCAGGCGTCATCCCATGGCCTCTTTGCTCACCTATTTGTCCACTCCCTGCAGCCAGAGGAGGAGTCTTGCCCATGGCCAGGGCCGGGCTCAGCTCTGTCTCTCCCTGCCCAGCTCCAGCCCCGCACACCGGGCAGGGCCACAGGCACCTCTGCCCTCCTCCTTCCACCGTTGCTATTTCACTTTCTTGCTCTTCACCCCCAGGGACTTTCTCTGGGGTTTGGGCCAATTTGCATACATTTTAATCTATAAAAAATTAAGCGGCGCTGGCTGCCGCTCTGAGTCAGACCTCCCCATCCTGAATCTTAAGGAGCTGAATAATTTTCCACTTTTGCTGAGATGTGTGGAGTCTGATTCATGTTCATCTCATCACCTCTCGTTAGAGGAGGGGGCTGGGGGCTCGGGAGGGGGGGAAGAGCCTTCTTGAACCTTCACTGGCAGCCCCCAGCCCCACGGCCTGGCCATGTGGGCAGTGGAGGAGCCATCCTCCCATCCAGGCCACGCCAGCAGTGAGGAATCGTGGGATTTGGGTGCTGGCAGGATCCATCCCATCTTCTGACGCTCCCTAGCTGCATCCCCAAACCTTGGAAAACCGTGCAGAGTGGGAGCTGCCCAGGCTGGACGCGGGAGGTGAGGATGGCTGTGCCCCCTCTCCAGGGATGCTCCAGCAGAGCTCTCCCCTGTCCCCCTCCCCGGGCGCTGATGGAGAGGCCAGAGCTGTTAATATTCAGCACGCTCCGCCATTTCTCCACCTTCTGCCATCTGCCCAGCTCTGCCCACCATTTCTATTCTTGCCGCCGACTTAACGCTCCCTGCCTGGCGCTTGGGGGGAGCGCGGGACCCTGGCCCCCAGCCAGCGCTGGGTGCTGGAGGGGGTGACGCTGTGCCAGGGTCCCCTCCTTCCCTGGTCCCCTCACACCAACCCTGTGCCAGCAGCGGCGGCGACCCCACTGGCACCGAGCTGCAGCTGCTGGTGTGGCCTCGAGTAAATAAGGAATTAGCATCTGGTTTAAGCAGCCCCTCCAGGCACAGGGCTTTGTCATCCCGATACCTGCTCTCATCCTGCTGCAGCAGCTCCCCGGGAAGGCGGCCAAGGTAATAATCCCCCAAAATGGTGCAACAAAATACCCACAAAGGTGGCACCTCTGAATCGTGCCAGAGCCCTGGCTTTGCTGCTTGGTGCCACAGTGTGCCCCTTCACCCACAGGCTGGCAGGTGTCAGCTTGGCTTCAACTGGAGCGCTGGGGGTTAGGGGACAGCACCAGTGGTGGTTTTTGGTGCTTTTCTTTGCCAGGTGCCACTTAAACACCAGCTCTTCTGGAGGTCACACAGCTTGGCCAAATGGGTACCCAGGGGTGACACAGCCAGGTGCACATTAGGGTTCACTGACTCACACAGTGCCCAGGCACGGGGTGATGGTGGCTTGGCTGGAACAGCTAGGCATGCCAGCACAGCTGTTCTGCCCATCCTGGTGGCTCCAGTCTCCAGGGCTGTCTGGTGCAAGCAGTGGCACCACGCTGTGCTGGGTCTCCCTCTGCTGCTCTCCCTGCTGGAGCATTAGGAATCTGGCAGCGTATTGTTTGATGAGTGGATAATCCGCTGAATTGCAAACAGCTTTACCCAATTGAAGAGGCGGATTACCGCTCTCCAGCTTAATCATGTTGACATCTCGGAGAGTAGCCAGTGCTTGTCCTCTTTGGCGCGTGGCTCGGTAGCAGCACGGGGTCCCCCAGTAGTGACATGCCACAGGGCTGGGGGGCACAACCTGGGCTGTGGTGACACAGCTGTGACCCTTGCTGCTCTGCCTTCCCACAGATTCACGGAAGCGGAGGCGGTGGTGATGGGTGACGTGACCTACGGCGCCTGCTGCGTGGACGACTACACGGCCCGGGCCCTGGGCGCCGACTTCCTGGTGCACTACGGACACAGTTGCCTAAGTAGGTGACGCTCAGTCCCGGGGTGCAGCTGGGGTGGCACTGCGGAGGCCCTGCCGCTGCCACCGTGCCACACTGAGAGACTCCGCACCCCTCTCAACGCCGGCACGGAGACTTATTGCCAAAGGCTAATCCCTTCCCAAAGGGATTTCTGTTCTCCAGCTTCAGCTGCTGGCTTTGGATGGGGCCAGGCTGGCTGGGTGGCTGCCCAGGGGCAGGGTTTGGGTGCAGCAGGGCGTGCTCGTCCTGCTCGGCTGCTGCAGCAGCGCACTGATCCAGCCCCGTGCCCAAGAGCAGAGCAGCGAGGCCATGGCTTGGCAGGACCCCGCTGGCCCCGGAGCTGCCAACAGGAATGACGCTGCTCTTGCCCCCACCTGGCCTCTGTGGAATGATGAGGAAGGAAATGATGGCAAAGGAGAGTGAGGGCCTGGGGGTCCCGCTGTCCCCAGGGCTGGGAAAGGCGGCTTTGCGGGTACAGTGCAAGCTGGGCGGGGAAGGGAGGAGGAGGCTGTGTGCTCCCCAGGCGGACAGTACTCTGGATCCAGTTGCCATGGAAACTGCGCTGCTGTCCCAGATGCTGCTAACTTTGAAGTCCACCCAGGATGGAATCAGCCCAAAAATAACAATAAGACGCTCTGGGTTTTAAGGTGGATCTTCAGAATTGTCGTAGAGAGCAGCAGACGTGTGCATCCCTGCTGCCACCATGCCCCTGGCACCTGGCAGCCCTCCTGGACATTTATGGGGCCCTATAAACGGGTTTGAAGAATTGCATCAGGCTCTGTATGAAATACTGACTCCCCAGCTGAGAGCTCTGTCCTGAAAACCACGTTGGTGTCAGTGTTCGTGGTGATAAATACGTGTGCTAGGTGCTTTGTTACGGAAGGAGGGTTATGGGCACCACTGGAACAGGGAGTGTAAAACTCCTGGTTTGTAGCCCGCTGCTCATGAATGAACAGCAGGAGGAGGACGAAGGGGCCATATCCAGTGGGCTGCTCCGGGGAATGGGAGCCACATCAGCTGGAGCTGCTCCCTACAGGGACAGGCAGGCACTGCCAGGCTGACTGTCACCAGCCCAGCTGCCATCTGCTGCCTGTGGCCTTGTGGCCTGCCCTGGGTTGGGTGGGTCACAGGGCACCCAGGGTTAGCCATATGCTGCTGTGAGGATGCTGGGCTCCTTTTGAGCTGCTCACAGTGGCCCTGTCACCAGGGTGGCCAATGGTGAGGCACACAGATGTTTCCTGCTCCCTGCCGGCCCCACGTGCCCCGCAGGAGGGAGTAATTTGCACTTAATTGTGATCAGGGGAAGAGCACCAAAATGGGAAGTGAATGCGGAGCTTCGGATCGATGTGGACTCTGTGTACTTTAATTATTCACTTAATCGTGGTGACAAAGGCTTCTTAGCACCAGGGGTAATTAGATTTGTGTTCATTGATTCCCCAGGCTGCCATTATCTGGAGAGAAATGAGCGGGGTGCTCTCCATGGCTCCCGTCTGCACCCCCTGCCCTGGGTGCCAGCGCAGGCAGAGGGGTGGCACAGCCCACCCTGCCCACACCAGGGCAGCTGGGGCACAGGGACCCCCACCAACATGCTTTACCCCCCAGCTGCAGGCAGCAACAGCCTGGGGCTCGCTGGAGCCCCGAGTGTACCCCACACTCGGACCCTCTCTCTTCCTGTCACCAGTTCCCATCGACTCCACACAGGGGCTGAAGATGCTCTATGTGTTCGTGGACATAAAGATCGATGCATCCCATTTCCTTGAGACCATTCGCTTCAATTTTGCAGCAGGCACCTCCCTGGCCCTTGTCAGCACCATCCAGTTCGTCTCCACGGTGCAGGTGAGATGGAGATCCCTGGCTTTTATCTCTCCCTGAGTTTTCTCCTGGCTCAGCCCTTCCCCGTCCCGGCCCCGGGGTGGGAGCGGCTGCCCCGGAGCTGGTTCCCCTCTGACGACTCTCTGCAATAATGTGCTGCTGCCATAACGTTGATCAAGTACTTTATAATAACTCTGATCAATGTTTCATGGCGGCACCCCTCCCCACCTCCCCCGGGAGCTGCTCTGGAAATGTCAGGGCAGGCAGTGGAGCACTTGGCATTTTGATGCAGTGCTGGCAGCGGCCGGGGAAGCTCCGGCGGGTCT
The DNA here is from genome assembly GCA_013400915.1 of Pardalotus punctatus. Classification (NCBI taxonomy): domain Eukaryota; kingdom Metazoa; phylum Chordata; class Aves; order Passeriformes; family Pardalotidae; genus Pardalotus; species Pardalotus punctatus. The sequence continues at coordinate 14,425 of VZTX01027553.1, forward strand.
GTGTGTCTGCCCCTGAACGGCCGGCTGGGCAGGACGGGAGGAGATGAATGAGCCTCCTGAGCCGTGTCTATCTAAACACGGGGCTATCCAAGCGTTAAGCCTTTTCCCTTGTCTTTTAATTGATACATTGGTTGAGCCTCGCTGAGCATCCCGGCTGCGCGGGGCTGTTCCCAGGGCCGCCACGGGCGGGCCGGTTCCCCTCCACTGGGACACAACAACTGGGACTGCCAGTGCTGGGGTGTCCCCAAGCCATCGTCTGGGCCAGGGTGTGTCCCTGCTGACCCCATGTCTCCCACAGGCAGTGTCACAGGAGCTGCGCTCCCAGTACAAGGTGTGTGTGCCCCAGTGTAAGCCGCTGTCCCCAGGAGAGATCCTGGGCTGTACGTCACCGAGGCTTGCTCAGGACACAGATGCCATTGTGTAAGTACCCAGGGTCCTTCAGCATCCTCCTACCAACCTTCTTGCACCCCCTTGCCAGCTTTTGGGCAATTTTGGGGGGTGGTGAGGGATATCCACGGGCTGGGATGGGCCCCTTCCAGCTCCTCGTGCTGCTTTAAGTGGCGTGTGCTTGTAGCACAGAGGAAATAATTGAGTCGTATATCAGAATAGATAATAGATGGAAGGGCGGGTGGATAATTGGAAAAGACAAATGGCCGGGGCCCAACATCACAGCAACATTAATTTTATTTAAGGACAGCAAATTAGAGGGAGCACTTCGCTTCCTATCACCTAATTATTTTAGGTAATGGAAATGCTTAATGTACTGTGAATACAGTGTGCTGCAGAATAAATAAATACAAAGACCCCACCCTTTGGGGGAGCCAGGGAGCCCAGGTGTGGGTTTGGGCCCTGCCGAGCTCCTTCTTGCCCGTGCTGCCGGGAGCCAACAGTGCCGGTGCCTTTCCAGGCACAGCTGTGCAGGGAGCTGGGCTTGGGATTGCTGGGGACGAGGTCTGTACAAGCTCTGGCTTCATCCTGAGCCACTTTCCATCTCTCCAAGGACATCAGGAGCAGGCAGGGGTGGCCAGGCTGGCACTGCACTGGTGAGAGGGGGTCCTTTCTGCTGGGAGAGGAGCAGTGGTGCGGTACCAACCTGCGCAGGTGCACTCGGCCTCTTACCTGCGTCCTCCCTGCGTTATTATTTTCTTCTTTGCACCGTCTCTGGGGCTAACTTTTGCAGACAAATTAGCTTTGATCTCCCAAAATGTCATTCTCCAATTAAGGGCAAAATCTAGTCAAGTTTTACGTCTGAATTCATTTTCCAAGCCCTCACTCCATTAGGGCAGCTGAATGAAAGGCTTTGAAATGTAATTGCTGACTGGAAATCCGATTAGAAATGGAAGCAGCAACGTCTAGAACCAGCCATTGAGATGGAGCAGCTCCCAGCCACCCCGTGCCGGCCTGAGCACCCCTCCTGGCTCCGAGCATGGCTGCCTCTCCAACCCTGCAGTGCCAGGGAGCCCCGGCTTTTCCCGCTGCCCCTGGGTCCCAGCACAGGAGCTTGGATTCCTGGCCTCTCTGCTGGGCTGCAGCTTGGGAAACCAGTGGGCACACAGATGGGTGCTGCTGTTGCCCGCATGCCATAGCTCTCCCTCCCCTCTTGGCAGGTATTTGGGCGATGGGCGCTTCCACCTGGAGTCCATCATGATTGCCAACCCCGGGATACCTGCATACAGGTACAGGCACCCACTCCAATCCCACGGTGGGGAGCACCTCAGTTCCCCCAGCTGTGCTCCCCAGGAACACCCCAGGGCTGGGCAGGTAGCTGCCTGCAGCAGGCACGGGCAGGTGAGGGGGCAGGTGGGTGAGGAGGTGCTTCAGGGGAGATGAACACCAGCCATTTACTCCAGCTGAATATAAACATTTTGACAAGTACCTGTGAAAGCTCGTGGAGGTGCAGCCATTAAAGCCCGGCTGCTGCAGGCAGAGGCCATAAAGCGCGATGATGAGGCCGCTGAAAGCAGATGAAATATCAGGAGTGAAAGGCTGGGCCCATTTGGCGGAATCTGAATTTCCTAGTAGGTCGTTTGTTACGAACGGGAGGCGCACGTCAGGTTTATGGCGCTGGTGAAGCTGCCGAAACCCGAGTGGGATTTGATTAAAATTCTCCTCGTCAAACAAAGCAAGAAATCAAAGAATTCTTCATAATTGATGAGCCAGGATGGGGGGAGCTGAGTGTGAAGCCAAGCACGGAGCCGAGGCTGTGCTGGGTATTGGGGTTACTGTGGTGGGACACTTGTCCCTATCCCTGTCCTTGTCCCCTAACGAGCCGGCTGGGTCCTACATCAGCCACGAGGACAGATGCTGTGGGAGGCAATTAGTGCTAATGAGGGACAGCCATCATTTGGAGAGGGGCAGGTGATGGGGCACGAGTGAGTCTGGCTGTGCTTTGCAGGTACGATCCCTACAGCAAAGTGTTCTCCCAGGAGCACTACAGCCACGAGCGCATGCACCGCGCCCGGCAGGACGCCATCCGCACTGCCACCAGTGCCCGCTGCTGGGGACTCATCCTGGGCACGCTGGGGCGCCAGGGCTCCCCCAGCATCCTGCAGGTACCAGCCCCTTCCCCAATGTCCCCACCACGGCCCTGGGTGGGGGGAAGGACTGGGGAGCGATGGCACTGTCGGTGTCCTCGCTGCCAGGGCGAGGGTGGACATGCACCACTGGCAACCCATCAGCGGCTGCTGGCCCCGGTCTGCGTTGGCAATTAGCAGCAGATGAGGGAGGCCGGACAAGGGCTCATTAAACTTGTTCCTGGGGAGAGCTGGCCAGTCTTGGAGAACCCCCCCTGCCCAGACAGCTCGGCAATTAATTCGCTGGGTTTGTTTTAATTGGATGAACTTCCGATCAGGTTCAGCGTCCCTGCTCAGCTGTCGTGCTGCTGCTTTCTGCACCATGGCTGGGCAAGGGGAGCAGGACAACAGAGTTCTGCCCTCTCAGTGTGGTGGCCCTGCTCACACCCAGAAATTCTGGGTGAGATTGAGGCAGTAGAAGGAGCAGTGGGCAGAGCAGGGCAGCAAAGTCCTAGCAGCTGCTGTTCCGCAGCGGGCAGGACACGGGCATGGCGAGGGCTGGCCGGGCAGGGGGCGATTAGTGCCAGTTCCGGAGGACAAGGACGTCTCTGGCCCCTCTCCTCCTCCTGAAAGCTCTGGCTGCAGCCAGCCCATGACAGGTGGGTGTCCCAGGGCAGGCAGCCGCTAACGAGAACAGATTGTTGTCATTGAGCAGTAATTACTTCATTAGGCTGAGGCACGTGCTGGGGAAGAGCTGGGCACAAGCCGGAGCCATGGCCGCAGTCCCTGACATTGTGCCTGGCCTACGACTGCCAAGGGGCACACACAGAGGGTCTGATGGCCAGAAAGGGGCTGTGGGCAGGGCTTGGGGAGCTTGCTGGGGGACCCTAATTCTGCCAGGTGCCTTATTTCCCCACAGCACCTGGAGCTGCGTCTCCGCGCCCTGGGCCGGCCCTACGTGCGGGTGCTGCTGTCCGAGATCTTCCCCAGCAAGTTAAAGCTCTTCCCAGAGGTGGATGTGTGAGTGCTGCTGACCCCTCTCCAGCCCCATGTGCCCCATCCCTGTCCAATTCCTGTTTGAAGCTGTCCCTGACATGTCTGTCCTGCTGTCAGTGTGCAGATGGCTGTGCCCACGGGGCAGGGAAGGGACATGGCTGTCCTTACCAGGGTGGCTCTGGCACAGTAAGGGCTTCTGGGGTGCTGCTGAGGGGCTTCATTGTGGCTTGTTCTTCCCAAAATGCGCATCCCCATTGTGACATTTCCCTTCCAGGTGGGTGCAGGTAGCCTGTCCCCGACTCTCTATTGACTGGGGAGAAGCCTTCAGCAAACCACTGCTGACACCCTATGAGGTGAGCACCCCCCTCATTTTGGGGAACCAGTCCTGGCTTGGGGTGATGCACCAGAGCAGATTTGGGGAACTCCAAATCTGGGCAGCATCCCATCCCTCTCTCCATCTCTGCTCCATGCACAGTCCGGGCATGCTGCTGGGATATCCAATCTTCCATTAAATCACTGGGATTCCCAGTGCCTCAAGCTTCGCTCTGGCAGTGCCCTCCTCGGCGCACCAGGCTGGATGCTGGGACCTTTCCCAGCACCAGCAGCTCCCCTGCCGCGGGCACCGCTCAGGGACTCATCCCCACTCCTCTCCGCAGGCTGCAGTGGCTCTCCAGGACATCGAGTGGCAGCAGCCTTATCCCATGGACTTCTATGCCAGCCAGTCCTTGGGGCCATGGACAGTGAACCACGGTGGCACACAGCCCCCGCGCCGCGGGCGGCCGGCACAGGTGGGCACCGGGGGGGTCACCGGGTCCCCGCTCTGTCCCTCGGGCCGGTGAGAGCACCGGGACGGGCTGAGCGCCCGGTGCCGCTCGGTGCCCGGTGCCGCGTACCAAAAGCGCCACCCCGTGGTGTCGTTCCCGTCGAACAGTAACGGGGACACTGCCAGCCCGGCCCGGGGGACGCGCGATCCCCCCACCCTTACCGGGGTGAGCGCCCGCCGAGCCCCGCGGCTCCTCGGCAGAACGGGGGCTCCCGCGAAGTGCCCCACGGCATGCTGTGGGCTGAGCACGGACTGGCTCATCGCAGCTCCCGCTGGGGCTGGGACATCCCTGACCCCTCCTTTCCCTGCAGGGGAAGCCGCCTGCGCCCCCCGCCCCGCTCGAGGGTGGGGAGCAGCCGAGCCCCGGGGACGCCGCAGCCTCGTGAGTGTCGCCGCAGCTGCCGCGCTCTGACACCTGGCATAGGCAGAGCCGGGGGCACCGCTGATGCCTCCCACGAGGGTGAGCACCATCGGAGCCCCCCTGCACTGTCACCGGAGTGGATGGGGTCGCACCCTGGAACTCAACGACACCGCTGCCCACAAGAATCGTCCCCGGCTGCCTGCGGGGAGTTACCCCTTGCAAGACCAGGCCGTGCTGCGGCCCTGCCCGCGGCGGCCTCGCTCGCACCGGGGGTCGCGTCCCGCCCCGTCGGGGCTGCCCCGTCCTCACCCCGCCTCGCGACCTCCCACCGCCAGGGGGCGCCTGTCACCTCTGCCGAGGCGCGCCGCTCTCGCTCCCCTGTGCGACCAATCAGCGCGCAGCGTTTCGGCGGGAAGGCGGGAAGCGGAAGCGGCGCTTCCGGGGGCGCGGCAATGGCGGAGGCGCGGCCGCTGCGGCTGCTGNGCGGCGGGCCCTGCGCGGGGCCCGCCGGAGCCCCCGCCGCTTCCACCAGCGTACCGGCGCCCTCCGCAAGGCCCTACGCGGCCGCGCCGAGCTGGTGGCCATCGATGCGCCGCACCCCTTGCCCGCCGGCGCCGAGGACGACTCCGACGGGGACGACCGCCCCCGCGGCTGGTGGTTCTCCGGGCCCGGCATGTTCGACGCGGGGGAAGCGCCGGCGGCTCCGGCGGGGCTGGAGGAGTCGCTGTCGGCCGTGGCGGCGGCGCTGGCGGAGCACGGGCCTTTCGATGGGCTGCTGGGCTTCAGCCAGGGCGCGGCGCTGGCCGCCATGGTGTGCGCCCTGCGGGCCCGTGGCGACCCGCGCTTCCCGGTGGCCTTCGCCGTGCTGGTGGCCGGGTTCGCCAGCCGCGCCCCGGCCCACGGACACTTCTACCGGGAGCCCATCGCCCTGCCCACGCTGCACGTCGTGGGCGACACCGACGCAGTCATCGCGGCTCCCCTCAGCAGGGAGCTGGCCCAGTGCTTCGTGGAGCCGGTTATCCTCACACATCCCGGCGGGCACTTCATCCCCGCAGCTGCGGCACAGAAGAAAGCCTACCTGGAATTCTTGGAACGGTTCTGCCCCGGGCAGGGCCAGGCCGAGCGCCCAGGCGCTGGGGAGGTTTGAGAACGGGCTCTGTAATAAAAAGGGCTCTGGTGAGCCACGCACAGCCACCCATCCTGGTGGGACATCACTGTTTCCATGCCTCCAGAGGGACCAGAGCAGCTCACTGCACACTCTGCTCATCAGTGTTCACCTAGGCCAGGCTAAATGGTTCTTTACCTTCCTTCTTTTTTCAGCTTTGTTGCATACATGAGTATATAATATATATATATATTATTTTATTATTATAATCTATATATAATATATAGATTATATTATATAATTATGTATTATTATGTGTCTAATGTATGTGACATGTATCAGATGAGTGTAGCGGTGTGACAGTAAGGTGCTTGAGGGCAGGAGGGTGACACTGCTCTGTGTCCAAGGTGCTTTCAGAGACTCAAATACCTGCTCAAAATCAGGGTCTCAGCTCAGCCACAGGAAGTGTCTGCAGAGCACAGAGCTCCTGCAGTTTTACAAAGACTCCTGTTTTTTAATATCTGTTAAGCCAAGCTTCCAGCTGGTCTGGGCCTGCAAAACCCTCTAATCCTTGGTAGTGCCAGGGCTGGTGTTTGTTTCAGGAATGAAATGCTCGTTGGCCTGGCTGCACGTGTTGAATCTTCCCTGTACAATGTGCCTCCATGAGCAAGAAAAACTTGTCACTGTTTCTGGTTCTGTAATTTCCAGAAGCACATGAAAATCTTTATTGCTGTTACAGGTGCAGGTGTCCTGCTCAGCTTCTGCCCAGTTCACTGCTGGGTACCAGTCTCAGGAGAGGGTTGTGCTGGCAGGGCTTCTCTAACCACGGCTTTCCTTGGGGGTGTAGAGTTGGTAAAGGGGGAAATTGGGTGAAAAATGTTAATTTTCCCCCTGCATGAGCAGCAGGGCAGCGCAATGTCAGCTCTGTGAGGGCTGGAGGGACACTGTACTGCTGAAGCCCTTACTGTGTTCACTCAGCTGGGAACAGGCCTGGGAGCTGCCGTGGGTTAAACCAGGGCAGCAGAAGTGATTGGTTCTCAGACCTGGCAGGTTTTTACCCTCTGGTTCGATGCTGCTGGTGGCAGGAGGATGTGGCTGTTGCCCTGCAGCCCAGCCCTGCGCTGGTGTTGCCCTGGGAGGATTGGGGGGGCTCAGGCAGTGCTGGCCGGCTGTGCCACTTCGGGGGGGTTGTGTCACATCTGCTGCGAAAGTGTGCAGTGTCTGCACCCCTTGGTGACCAAATCGGGGACACCAGAAGCTGGTTTTTGGGCCAGTGCTGCAGCTCGGGGCTGCACGCCCGGCTGCACCAGCAGCTCTGACCAAACCCGGCGATCGGAGCCTTTGTCTCCACTCCACCCGCTGAGCCCCGGGGCCGCCGGGCAGGGACGGCAGCGGCCGCGCTCTGCAGCCCCCGGTAGCTGTGGAATTATCGCCGAGCTCCCGCTCCGGGGAGGTTTCGCGGCGCGGGGGAAGCACCGCAGCCATGGCCGCCCGCCCGCACTGCGGCCCCGCAGCCCCGGCCCCCGGCAGCTCTCGGGAAGAGGGAAGGAAGGGGAAGAAGCCCAGGGTGCGGTGAGTGAGCAGCACGGAGCCAGTTTTGCAGGCAGCTGCCTCGGGTGGGTTTAGGGATGGGTGACCTGAGCTGGGGCGCTGCAGTACCAGCCCCTTTCCCAGGGTCTGCATAAAGATGGCTCCTGCCGGGTATCTCCTGTACCGGTTCCAATGAATTAATAAAAACAGAGAAACGCGACCTTTGTCCGCAGGAGGTGCCTGTGTGAGCAGCGGAGGGAGGTCCTGCTTGGCCCCGGTGTGGTGGGAGGAGGGAAGTCGCTCCCGCGGCTGTCACGGCGTGTCCACACCGGACCGAGGGGTTTGCCATGGGAATCCTGAGCCCTCTGCCTCCTTTTCCTCTGGGAGATGCCCTCGGGCTGGCCCCTGCCTCTCTCGCAGATCCGGGTTTATTTTTGGGATGCGGCCACACTCCTTGGGTGCCCGCAGAGGTGAACCTGGGGACAAGACTGGCTGATGTCCATCCACCCCTTACTCAGCTTGGTGCTGAGGGGTTTCCTTTTCCCCCACCTTGTGTGGCCAAGGGGAGTTGGTTTTTCCCACGAAACAGTGTGGGCCAGCTGCTATTGCTGAGCTGCAGGGTGATGGAGTGAGCCCGGGCCCAAGGTGGCAGCTGTGCCACTTGCCTGGGACCAGAGGGGCCTGGGGACAGTCACCAATATTATCAGCAGCACCAGGAGCCGGGGTGTTTTGGCAAGAGGGATGTCACCCTTCTCCCCAGGTGGGCCTTTCCATACCCCAATGCAGCCATTGGAGCCACCTGTGTGACCCCAGGGACAGGAAAGACCCTGCCTGTGGCCCTCTTCGCAAGGAGCCCACTGTGGGCACCGAGTCCAGGGCTTGGCCAGGCAGGGTTTTGCTTCCCCTTCCCCGGATGAGCAGAGCCCCCAGCCCTCTCTCAGTGTCCCAGGGAGGGCGGGAGAAGCCCAGCATGAGCAGAGACACTGCCAGTGCTGCTGCTTCCCTGCCAACTCCCGACTGTTCTCCCGCCTCTTCTCAGCTCCTTGCACTCCTTCCACCTGTGCCACTGCTGCCTCGAGGTCACTGCTGCTGCCCACCCTGCCAGCCACCCAACTGGGGCACACCAGGCACTGGTAGGGGTTCCTGTGGGCAGCACTGGGAAAAGCCACGTCCTGCCAAGCCTGGCATCAGGTGCAACTCTTGCCACGATTTCAACCTTACTCATCTCACGCTTTTCCTCCTCTGTCCCCACCAGCAGGACCTGGCACAGGCGTGGGGAGGGGGCGCTCTGGGAGGGTGATGTGTTTCCCAGATGGTTTTACAGTGAGGCTCCCCCCAAACGTGCCAGGCTCCTGCCTGCGAGGTGGCAGGGGACAGCCAGGACCATCCCTGGGCCCTGCTGCTGGAGCAGGACCAAGCCGTTGGGAACAGCCCCACCTTCCCTGCTTCACTCGCAGAAGCTTCCAGTTGTGGCTGAGTCACTCCTGCTGTAGCTCCTTCTCTCTCCTTGTTTTGGATGGAAGTTTTCCATGGAAACCCACGCTGGGCTGGGCTGCGGGCTGGGATAAACACGGCTGAATCACAAAAGGCCGTTTCGCCAAGAGCTGTCAGAAGGCAACAACAGCGTGTGGGGCCGGTGGGCACCCGCCCGGCCTTTGGGGGCAACAGCAGCACCTCTCCCTGCGACCCCTGCCAACCTCGCTGGCTCAGCCCCCTCGGCTCACCCTAAATTCCTACAGTGCCAGCATGCCACTTGGCAAAACCAGGAGTGGGTGACAGGCTTTGTCTAGAAGTTTTCTGGGGCCACGTGCTGTCCCGGGGATGCACAGGGAAATCCCGTCTGGGAGAGTCCCTTGGGACCTTTGCTGCAAGCAGGATCCACCCCAGTCCTCAGCTGTCCGGCTCTGTAGGGTCATGGCTTGGAGGTCCCAAAAGACCCTTCCCACCCTCCTGGCCGTGCACGGGGATGTGCTCCAAAGCCTCTGGGTGCGTTGCTGAGGTCAGGCAGTGTTTGTGCCGTGCCTGTGCCCTCCTGAGCACCATTCCACCATGGAGGAGGCTGTGGCAGGGGCTGTGATCCTCTTTGGCACCACATTCCTTCCCAGCACCGCCGCGATCTCTGTGCTGAGGAGGAGCACGGGAGCTGGACGGCCTCTGTCCCCCGGCGCTGACGGCTGGCCCCAGGCCCAGTGGCTTGGAAGCGCCGTTGGAAGACAAGTCCCGGTGTCAGGAATCCAGGATATTTTTAAGGACTCTGGAAGAAAAACTAATTCCAGGGTGTCAGTGGGAGAGACTTGGCCTTCAAAACAACAACAGTGTAGCTGGAGCTTTCCCGCGCTGGAGCGTGGGGTCCAAGGGGCCACGGTGCTGCCCACAGGACATGTCCCCTCACCCAGGGGTTCCCATGGATGCCACCATGGCTTGGACCTCACTGTGATGCTGTTGACAGGGCACAAACAAGGAGGTGTCTCCCAGGGGATGGAGGGTGGGTTTTGGGGCAATGGCAACTTTGCAGCGTGGAAGTGCTGGACACAGCTGGGGTTTTTACCTGTGCGCTGGTGGGACTGTCCAAAAATTCCCGTCCTGGAGGTGTGAGGTGCTTGGCCTGTCACCAACGTCAGCGATGGGAAAAGAGGGAGTCAAAGGGAACAGGCAAGAGATGTGGCAGTGCACAGTGGGGACCTGGTACCTCCACTGCCTGTGGCTCCCATGTCCCACCTGTGGCCCTGCTGGCCCCTGGGGACCTGCTGGTGGCCATGCCTGTCTGAGTGAGGGCAGAGCTGCTGGGTGCATGACCCCATGGATAGGTGAGGGCTCCTAATGGGACTGCTTTGGAGAGGGACAGTGTGGGCAGGGGGACCCTGTGTGACCCCTACTTGGCTTAGGTGGGACATCCACAAGAGCCCTGTGCTGCAGCACCCCAGGACTGGAGGTTCTTCTTCAGGGTCTCTCCCCGTCCTCTTGCTGCTGCCACCCTCACCTGATTGGGTCTGACCCCACATCCCCGGTGTCCCCACAGGATGAGGTACCTCCCTCCCCTCTGGGATCTGTGTGGTCGCTACACCACTTCCAGCTCCCTTTCTCCGGGCTGTGGGTCCCCGGTGCCCCCCGCGAGGGGCCCTGCCCGGCCGGCACCGGTCGCCGCCGGCTGCCGA